>VWZZ01006282.1:225069-322569 GCA_013399095.1 Psophia crepitans | reverse complement strand
ATTTGTTAGCTCATGACCATGCAAGGACTGTAAATAATGATTTTCTTTTTTCACTCTCACACATTGAAGAGTACCTCCCACTTGCTGCCAGTGGAATTACAGCAGTGTAAAACAAGGCAAAATGGGAGGCAAATCAGACCCGATCATTAATTTTTTAAAGGTATTTTAAACTACCTGAGCAGTGCAACCAAATTTGACCTTAAATTAGCAAACTGCACTTAAAGCAGGACTTAATGTTCTTGCATAGTAATGCTGGATTTTTCGAGACTACCAGGCCATTTATGGTGCCCAGGCAATACATTATGGTCCGTTAGCTAATTTTTTTGTTCATCCTTCTGTATTGAAGAAAACAAAAATGACTGTACCTTGAACTGATAGATTTTAGATACTCTGTGCAAAGTACTAGCCCAAAACCTAACCTACCTGATATAGCACCTCTTGAAATCTTATTTGCAAAATTAATTCTAATTGGCTGAATACTGTGTTCTGTCACATGGAATGAAAACTGTTTGAAGAGCTGTAAGCAAAGGTTAATATCAGCCAACAGCATATGACACCGAGGGGAGCCACAAAGTTTACTGTGAGTTCTTGTACTTAACTCCTATATTAATGAGAGCTAAGACTAATTTGTGAGGTACTGTAATCAACCAAAGAGACAAAAAATATTTTTAGGCATCTGAAGAAGTTACAAAATTATTAGATGCCGTAGAAGAACATTTGGCTTGAGACACTACAATCCTGTATACCAGAGGAAAAAAGTGATTGGAAGAGAGAACTTTGATGGGAACTCTGGAAAGTTACAGTGCTGATGCAGATACTTAGTGAGGAGGGTAGGGAACAAATCTCTGTGTTGCAGCTCATGCACACATAAGCTGAGACAAGGCGCAGTGAGGCAGCAATAAAAACTCTACGTCAGTATCTATGGTACTAATGTGTACTTAAAAGATTCCAATCATTAATACCACAGCACTGTATTTATTCTCACAATGCCTCTGTGAGATAGGGAAATACCGTTAGCCTCATCTTTCTCATGGGAAATTTAAGTACAAAGGAGACCCAGGGCAATAGCCAAAGCAACTTGCTTCTGTTCATTCGTGTAGCTGTAACTTTAATTCCGTGGCTAAATACGAGGTGCAAACGGGTGTAACTCCCACCGAAGGCGCTGGAATCACTTAAGTAAATGTTAGGTCTGAATATAGGCTCAGCTCAGGATGAAAAACATTAAACAAAGGAAATTCACAATCAATGTGAAATGTGCCGTAACTTCCCTCACATCCTTGGCATGCTTTAATATCATCAGACAGAAGTGGGCAGCAAAGGGAGCCTTCAGCTGAGGATCTTCCTCCTCTTCCTCCTCCTCCTCCTCCTGCCATCTCATGCTCCCCAGAACATCGCTCTGCAGAAACCCTTCCCGGCATACGAAGGACGAGACTCCTCTGGAGTCCCTCATCTTCATGAGCAGCTTCACAGAGAGGTCACTGTAAGGGGAAACATGTCCCCCACCCAGGGCTTACTGACCACACCATGCATATGGGGACTACAGGAACAAAATTAGATCAGTGGGCTGGATCTACACTTGATGGACTATCCTAAGGTTGTTTAATTTGAAGTTTATAATTCAAAAGTGCGTCCCAGTTTAGGATGATGTTTAAAGTTCACAATGGGCTCTCCTCAGCCAGGAAAATAATTCCAGTAAACTCGTGAAGAAAACACAGAGGAAAACGTCTACTTCAGTTACAATATTCTGAAGTGCCACCAAAATGCTGCAATTAGGTAATGGGAGAGGCGTTCACATTTTGGACATGGCTACAACTAAGTTTACTATCAATCACTATTAAATGCAGTCTTATTTGCTGGTACTAATCATGGTTCAATAGCATCCGATTGACTTAATTGGGATTTTGAATGGATAGGACATAGAAGAATGAAAACCTTCGTAAAAGATGTTCCTAATTAGGGAAATATGCAAAAAGGAATTGCTTATTCTGAGACTGAAATTAAAAGCACATTTTAACGATAGAAAAAATAAAACAATGTTGCCAAATCAAGCAGCTTGCTTATAAGAGGAATAAAATTTCAATGCCGAATTCTTGGAATTGGTTTACAGGTGACATATGTCTTTGTAACAAATTCAGATAAGAAATTTCAGCCCCCAGTAACTCTGCGAGCTACTAATTTCTGCCCGCATGCATTTCTGGTCCTCTCTTCCTGTGCCAACACCACTGTCCAAGGGGCCATACCATGAATCAGATGAGTGAAATTACCACAGTCCTGTTTGTACGAAAACAAAAAGTTACCCATAACACAGCATTCTGTACCATAAGGATTCTATTACTCACAAATAACATCCTTAATGAAAAAATAAATACCACAGATAAATTTATCTCTTTAAATCAACAGTAAGAATAGATTATCTGTTCCGAATTTCTTTGTAAGCTTTGTAAGGATACCCATTATTTTCCGTTTACTTCACTTTTCCTTTTGGTTTAGCTGGCTACTATTTTTCCTGAACTCTTCTATCCTCGTTGCATCCTAGCGATATGTGAAAGATATCTTCCATCTAGATGTGTCTTCAATTTGAAATAGTTCCTATATCAACTTAGCAAAGTATTACCAAAAATGAAATGTAACTTCTAAATCTGAGACAAACTAAGTCATGTAGAAGATTGAACTTCATCAAGGTAGTCTATGCCTTAGCTGAGGCCTAAACTAACACCTATAAACTACTCTTAATTATTGCAACTGGCAAATGACTTCACAATTTATTTTTCCTTTAAAGGAAGGGATTTAAAAAGCAACAAAGTCAGGCCAGTTTTGGTTTAAAGTTGGGTTAACAATTCCTAAATTGTTTATAGACGGAAAATTGAGCTATGAACGCTACTTAAAATTCAGGCTGCCTTATCATCATAGCTTTTCAAATCAAATTCTCTGGTTGGGCAATATAGACCACCAGACCATGATTAGCTATGAGCAGGAGACAAAGCAAGTAACAGCTATTCTTCCGCTCCAGCTAGAGGCTCTGTCCAGGTCACAGGTACCAGGGCACCTCTTATTCACTTCTCTTCCTGTCACTCATACTCCTCTCCCCCAGTGTCCTTTCATGGAGCCAGTACAGTGGTCTGTGGGGCTACCTGAAGAACCAGGTGTGGACATTGATCTGGGCTGCCAAAAAATACTTTTTGTATTTTTTTTAGACTGGAATCAGCTTTGTGTTCCAGATCACCTCCTATCCCAAAAATTATTGCACCCTGACAACTGATGGTACATCATGAAAGACAGAATGCATCAGTCCAGGCAGGAGCTGCTTAATCTCCCCTTGTTGCCATTGACTTTTTTCTCAGGGTGGCTACATTTCTCCTGTCTTCCTGGCAGCCTTGTCCCACAGCTCATTAAAATAATTCAGTCTTAAGTAACTGGCCTTAGGTCACTCAGGAAAGTCTATGATAGAACCAAGAATAGAAACCTGATCACTCTTAGCAAAGAATGGGATTACTTACATGACTAAAATGACTCGGTTTCTTAAGCCTTTGCACATTTGGGTCTTCTATTCCTTTTACAGAGAAAATCTCTTGTGCATAAAGTACAATATAATTTTTCAATAAAGTTTGGAGAATGCATTACTAACATGGAATACTTTTGTTTTGAAATGGAAAGCTTACCTTACTAGAATATTTTTTACATTAAGCATGAAAGGTAAAATTCCTGGTTCAAATTCCTACTTACAGCAATTCTTTCACATATTTTCTCATATTCTCATTTTGATACCATCTTTAAAATTATTTTTTTTTGAGATTCAAGACTATTTGCTGGGTATAAGTATATGTATATAACAGTTGGGGTTTTTTTTCCCTTTAGGTCTCTGATCTAACAGCCTAATAGATTGAGATGGATGAAATATTTCCTCAGTGACACTCATATAGAATAAGTAAGCATTTTATGAAGAGCTTAATTTGGTTTTATTCTAAGGTATAAAACACATAAACACATGGGTTATTTAATGGGAAAAAAAGTTTTAGGCCATAATATATCCATAAGGGTTTTGTTCATTGTATATAAACAGAAATGAAAAGAAAAAATATTCTTTCATAATAAATAAATACACAATGACAAAGGTTACAATTGAAGGGATTACAAATGACAGAAGCCAACATAAAAACTTTCAATATCGTACTTTTACTTTAATATGAAGACATTATTATCAAAGGAAAATACTTGAGAAACGCTTTGATAAAAATAATCTCATGCTATCTTTGAAGCGGTTTCATTTATTTTACTACCCACTGTGTTCCTTATCAGAAGGCCAAGTATAAGAAGTTTCCTAGTTTATGATTAGGAAAGAATCTGATAGATTAGAAGACTCAATTGAAGTTGGACATAATAAGTATTAAAGTATTACATGACATTAATCCTGCCATTCCATTACTCTCTCAATCATTGTGCACAGACTAATTATTCTGAAGCCAGTGTTCAGGAGAAAATAGAAACATACTTACACTGGGTTGGAGTAATCTCTTTATTGCATCAACAAGGCTAGCTCTGTACCGGTCCAGAAACAGGCTGACATTGAGAAGAGAACAGAATCCAGATTAAAATGGGTTTTCAATTCTAATGATACTAATGCAGATAAGTACAAGGCTAATTACATATGTTTACACAATGCTGTAAAAGAGAAACTGTGGTCTACATTTCTGTCCAGTCCAGGTACTTCCAAATAGTAAAAAAAGTACATAAAACTAAATATAATCTAAACCACAGCTAAAATATCAGCATGAAGCAGATATATATCAGTATGAAACAGATATAGCTGCAATTCACAGATCACATTTACTAGCTATTAAAATACTACCACGTTAGAAATAGGGTCAATATACAAAGTTAACATTTTACATGTTTTTAAATACAAGGGCGAGGAGTGGGGTTTTTAAAAGTATTTCCTACTGTATTTCAGGTATTATAATTAAAGGCATTAGTTTTCCTTTTATCTTCGTGGTTGTGGCATTAATTCATTATTAGCCATTATGCATATTTGTTCCATTTATGTATCTATCTCTATCTACCCCTGTAAAGATTTACAAGCCCCTACCTTCTCTCTCCCTCAAGCACTGTTCAAATACAATGACCCAGATCGTACAGAGTTCTCCTCTCTCAACAGTGAAATCCTTCATCTCCAGCATGGGTCCCGCAAGGATAGCAGCCGAGTCAATTTTCCCATGCAATGTTGTCAACATACTCAGCCCTATTTTGGTGTGATTACCTCATGATTTGAGGGGATAATTCATTCTTCATGCCCCTCAGTAACTTAATGTATATACTAATGGTGGCAACCAGGGGGCCAATCACTCTTGACTAGATATTTGTGGACATGTAGTTACTGCGGATGAGAGTGCATTTACAATGGTTAGTGAACAACCGTCGGAGAGCAACTGATGCCTTTCAGTCCTTACTACTACGGGCTTCATTTATATTGGTGATTCAGATAAGAAACTCTATCAAGCAGGCCCCAAATAATGTGATTTTTTCATTATTAATTTCTTCATTATTTCATTTCTTCATTATTTTTCATGCTTTCTCTGTAATAAAACTGCTTCCCAGCCTGTGTTAAGCTCAAGTACCACACTACATGGCATTTTGGCCATTCTTTATGATTCTTTTCTATACTCTCCTTTATTCTCAAACATCTCTTTCTGAAGAGATGTGCGTAATTTTTTTCCAGGTTTCAAATTTCTAGAAGAATATAGAGAATACAGGAAAACACTGAAGAGAAAAAAGTGGTCTGCCAACCATCAAGAACAGAATATGTGTGGATATTTAGGTAAGGACACTCCACAGCTACCAAGGAGAATGCAATGTTACATATCATAGGACCAAGCTGTGAATTTTTGCTACTTGGGGAAAAAACCAAAAAAGCCTATCAGAAAACTTGCCAGCGACCAAATTTCGTCAGTAAAAACTGGCAGAACCTCACATTGTTGAGAAAATATGGTAGACTGGGAATCCGTACCTTTCTTAAAGAACATTTCACACAGAAGTACGACCTTTTGAATTTCTTCTTAAGATACTGAAGTACTAGCTAACAATTTCTCTGATAGCCTGCTCACAAGAAAATTTAAACTTTAGCAATTGGCATGATGGCTGCCTCTCAGCCTTGATTAATCTTACTGGAAGAACCTTACTGAAAAAATGCTTGCTTAAATTTAATTCATTGAAACTGCAGCTGATATCTCTGATGTCTCCTGGGAGTTTTAACCACAGTCACCTCAGGTATATCCCTACGCAGACAGATACCATAAGACACTACTTTACCGGGAACTTAGCCACCTGCAGAAGAGGCAGAATACAGTGCATGAGTCCTCTTCCAAAAGAATCACTAAAAATAATTAATTTTCTTCAACATGAAACATGGGAAGCATGCACACATTTAAGACTTGCAGAGATCCTGTGTAGACAGAAGTACATTCCAAATGAAAAATGCATTTATAATATTTTTATTTTTGAAAGCAGTGTAGTGAAAACACAATTTTGGGGCTGCTTACCAGTGCTAAAATTCCTTTTGCATGGACCTGCATACTGTTGTCTTTTCTACGCTGAGATGGGGCACAACTGCTGCTACCAATCTTGTTCCTTTACAATGAGAGGACTACAGGCCTTTGTTCACCAGAAACTGAGTGTCTGAGAACTGAAAATGGTTACATGACCTGCTGAGAAATTAGGCATCTTCAGTAATACCTGTTCTGTCCAACCCCCACGTGATATTTTGGTGGTATGGGAGGTAGAACCTTGGTCCTCTTAGCCTAGGAAACCCAGATAATCTGGGACAAGTTGCCCTGGCTCTGCTCACAAGTTGTCCCTGCCCTCCAAAAGCCCTGTCGCTACTTCAACTGAAAATAGTCCCTAATATTGTGATTTCCAGTCTGCTGCTCTGAGCCACATACTCTGACCAGAGGGAGCAGAGAAGGCTGGAAGCAGTGTTAATGCAATGCAGTGACTCCAGGGAACATCTCTATCCTCCCTCCGAGTTGGAGGATGCCTTGAATGAGCAAAATCCTGAAGAAGTCGTTAGATAATCTCTGCTGCAGTCAGGGCCAGCAAAGGATTTGGCCCACGCAAGGAGATTTAGTCATGCAATTTCTCTTACCAGTAGAATTTCTACAACTACATATTACCATAGCATATCGAAAATGCTCCTGAGAGAATCCTTTAAAGCTCACAACAGCTCAGTGAAATTAAACGATATATTGTTCTAAACCATTCTCACTCAGTTCTCACACCTCAGTTCAAATTTGGCTTAGCTTGCCATTACTTTAGTGGTAACATCTCATGTTTACCTAGCAAGGATGCTGTGAAAGCAGCAGCTCGGGACAGGAACAGCAAGGATTTCTTGGGTCAGCAAGGAAGTTTCAGATCACAGCAGTAAGAGGTAAGAACACAGTTTATGATTCGGCCTTTGTTTAGGCAGCGCTCTTAACCGGTGAAATCTGGCCGAACAGGCAGGCAATCTTGTCACCTCTCTCTTCTTGGTGTGGTTTTTGGTTTGGTTTTTTTTAAGTTTTAAATTGCCTTTAAAACCAAAATGACAGCTTATACCAAAACTGTATGGAAGTAACAGCAAGCCACAAGGAAACAAATGAAAAAAAAAACCTAAGTAGGTTCACAGTTTGCTTTATGCTGATAGCCTTTTATCTCGTGCATCGCAACACGGGGTATATACTTATATTTTATAGGCTATGACGTGAACTTATTTTTCTTTTTGCATACTTTGCAATTGGTAAAAAAGCTGAGTTTACAGGTATACTTCAGACATGATTACATTCATGTATAGTGCCTAGTGTATAGAGCCATTTATCTTTTTGTTCGCCTTCAACTACACGGCTGACATAAACTGAAAAAACCCTTACTTCCATGTCGTCAGATTCCAATGCACTTGAAAGTGTGTGCAAGAAATCAGGCTTAAAACGAATAATAAATTTAAACTGAAGAAGGACAGAGATCTTAGTGCTTTCCTGCAAAAAAGATTTCCTTATATTAAATGAAATACTAACGGAGACAAAATTGACATATTTTAAGATTTTAAAAGAATACTTTCAGTTCAGCTCTACATGCCTGGTGAATCCACAGCTCCCTATCACTTCAGAAAAAATCCCAGCAGTGAAAGTAATGTGGGATACACACCCTCCCTCCCTCCTCCTCCCAGACTCTGTTGTAGATATACTTATGCATGTGCCAGACTTCAAGAATATAATCAGTCTAAGCGAAGTGGGATATTATGCGTTTCCAAAGTGATATGGGGACCAGACCTTCTACTGTCACTACATTAAAATTATTGGTTTAAACTTGTTTCATAAGCACATGAAAGAGATTTTTCTTTTGGCCCAGTTCCTACTGGCCTTGACTCTCTCCTTGGATTAAAAATCTCAGCAAGTTTTTTCTTAATAAAGAAAAGGATATATGCTTACGTTTAAATAATCCAAAATCTGAGGCTCTCAAGAGCTTTAGAAGAGTTTTGGTTTTGGCTTGTCCATACAGGCACCTGTTATTTCTCCTCATTTTTACAATTCCAGCACCTGCATGACTTTATATCCAGAAGTGAAGATCAAATGAGTCTAAATTTCTGGCAGACCTCACCTGGCCTTAAAATTCCCTCTCAAAAATATGAAGTGGGTGGATATGCTTTAAAAATTCCATTGTTTCAGTATTTTTTTCCAGTGTACCCTTCTTCTAGGTGTGGCCTCACCAAGATTTTTTTTTTCCTTATTGACATTTTACAAGTTATTTTGGAACTGCTGAACCATGAAACTATTTTTATTGTCAAAATCCTGAATGGTTAAATAATGACTAGCTTTCACAGTATGCCTCTTATTTATTTTATAATCTAGTTGAGCTACTAAATTTAGCCGTTAACTAATAGACTGTCTGTTCTGGGAAATAACTTATTTTCCACCCCTGCACACAAGGTTTATGAAAGTCTGACTGTAAATATATGAATATAAACATATTGCTGCTTGTTGTAATCATGTACATTTTTACTTGAATCTCCATGTGGATTTGGAACATGTTTATGAATAGAGCTTGTTTTCATGTAAATGGGATCAAGCAGTACCACTGGTTAGCTATTCAGAGAATCAGACAATATCACCCTTGCTGGAAATACTTCAATAAAAATTTATCCATGTACCTAATATTTGAAGTCAGATTTTTTATTTTTTTTTTTGCTTTCTAGTTCTCTGTTCTAATCCCAGATTTTATTGACTGACAATGAGTTATATGATGGTGTTAAACTAAATGCAATCTATTCTATCTGGTTTTATCGCTGCATACTTTAGGTTTCAGCTGAGGAGCTATAAGAAAAGAGATATTTTTTTTCCCCCTTCAATGGCAGCCCAAAAAATTCAGAGAGTAAAAATCCTGCCAACAGTTCTCAAGCCAATTCTGTATCTCGGAAGAGAAATACATGAAAATGAAAAGAAGATTCGAGTTTGATAAAGCGTGGAACATTTTTTGCCCCAGCCTTTTCATGTATCAGAAAACCTACTGTCCATAACTAAAAGAATGATTTCTAAAAGAAACAAAGAATAAAAGGATTTCATGCTTATTAAACTATATATATGGGCACTTGCAATAAGAAAACACAGACAATTTGTGAATAAAACCATGTACTTTAAACGAACCTGCGCATTTCTATTTATTTTTTAGAAATGTATAAATATTTATACACTTACCTGCATCTTAAGTGCTTCAAAACAAATGTACAAAATGCAGGGATTGCAAATGCATTATGTATTTTACCTGTCATGTTTGATTCTTTGTTTCCTAAAGAAACTACACTATTTCCAAACAGACTGGAAGTATTAGGCAAGAATATTACTGAAAAAAACAACTTAAGTCTTGCTCCACTCTGCTGTACTCCCAGCACAAATAGGATGACATGGTGTGAGTATCAGGAATACAAGAGATGGCACAGCCAGGTTGTTTTGATATTTGTGTGAAGAACAAATTTAACTCTAAATCTCTTGGCAAGACCTTGCTTCACCCACATAATCTGGAGAACATCCATATGTGAGCCTTGTCTAAGCCTCCGAGAAGACTGCTGCCCTCCTGCTCATGTCCGCCAGACTCTGATCTGACTTTCATACTTAATCTGATCTAATCCTGTCCAGCATTAACTTCATCTGTGCAATGAAACCTGGAGTATCCATTCTAATATTTGGTGAGGAAGGCATTTACTAAATTACTTGCTGAAATCATATGGTGTTGTTTAGCTCCTTATTTTAATCAGATGATGCATCTCTGAGGCACATTATCAGCGATTAGTTAGAAACCCTTCTTTGTCCTTTTTGGGAACAAAGAACTTTTCTGAAATTAAATGCTAGGAGAACGAAGCACTGTTGCATTCTGTCAACAAATAAGTATTAGAAAAAGGAAAAAAGGTGACTAAACACACTTTCTCTGGTGCTACATAAACCCCAGTAACTTTTCTGAAATAAGAAGAGTTTGCTTCAATAGCAATATATCAAAGCAAGGAAAAAAAAAAGAAAAAAAAAGCAAGCAAAAAAAAGCATTAGAGGAATATTTTATCAGAAACCACTTAAAAAGAACACTGTTTAGAACAGACAATAGACAGCTTCGTACTTCCCTTTGCCTTTTTTCGTAAACTATTTCTCAGTACGGTACAGAAATCTGCTGAACTGAGCTGTCCTAGGAAGTCCCTGTTTTCAGATTTTGGTCTCTCACAATAGTTATGTGCAACAAAACATAAACAGCTTTTTCTGGCCTGGCCATTTAAAGGGTCAAGAGCAAACATTCACGGCAGAAAGACAGATTCATTTAAAAATATCTACTCTCCTAAATGAAATTTGCACATCTCTTTTTACATTGTCTCTATTTACATAACAGAAATTATTAATAAGGTACCGTTTTTAAAGTTAGCATGCAGCAAATCCAGCAGCAGCAAAGGGTTGTGTCAATAATAAAATCTATTTGCATAAATCATTAAACCATACACATGTATCTACCTTTTCATAATTTAAGTGCTGTGCTCTCATTTTTTTACCAAGAATTCTCTTACAATTAACACATGCCTGTGTAAATAATATAAAGCCTATGTCTACAAATATTGCTGTCAAATTGATTTAAGAAACAGAGGGTGGCGGGGGGAAAAAAGGTTTTGAAAAATCTTTTTTTTCCTTGGAAAGATTTTCTGGGGAGCAAAAAATATATCCCCTTATATCAATAGTCAGATCTTTCCTAAGAAGTAAGCTAATTGAGCTGTTTGTGTTGATAAACTCCCTTTTCTCCAGACTGTTCCTCAGTGAGCCATAATTATTTGCAATTTGCCTAAGTCGTCCATTTACTGATACGTCAAGCATGAAACAGAGGCAATTCCAGAAAATGGAAATGCTTCTCAAAATCAATCTTTGGGAAATAATGTGGTAGAAGTTACTGTGTGATAGAAGACTACCTTATAACTGTCACATGGAGATGAATATTAATTTGTTGAGGTTAAGGTGGCTTTGTGCTTCATTTGTTGACTTTGCTTAGCCATCAGCAAGCAGCACAGTACAATTACTCCAGCAAAGCTATTTTTCTAACATGAGTTTTATGATTTTTATGTACTTACCAGTCAGCACACATAACAATGTCAAAATGTCCTTCCAGTTGAGAGACATCTGTCTCATTATCCCATCGTAAAATGCTAGAGGAAAAAAAGATTTAAAAAAAATAAAAAAGGAAAAGAAAAAAGGACTTACATTTTTCATCTTGAGATTTTTAAAGTATTAATATTATTCTTATGTGACACAGAAGTGTTTTAAAAAGTATACACTCCTTACTTTCAAAGACGAATGTAAAAATATTATTCTGTACATTTTTAGGGTTTTAAATCTCAAAGCTAAAGTGCTATTTTTTATTGTAACAGAAAGGCAATCCACACAGGTTCTGATGAGTGGATCACTGGCAAGTATGCATTTCGGAATTAGGGGCACATGTATGGCTTCGGATTTTTACCCCTAAACACCAGTGCACAAGGAAGTGAAGTCAAAGTATCGACAATCTGAATGAAACACGAATTTGCAGGATAGATGTGAATTCATGGATCTCCGTTACATCCGGCAGGCAAGTCAGTTGCATTTCTCATTGATGAAGTGAGCATTCACTTGGGCTGGAGGGAGGAGGGACAGGGTGAAAGAATGCCAAGCTTAACTTCAATGCCAACTATGTTGCCTCAGGCAAGCTTAAAAATACAGCGGTGCTGACTCTTGTCAACACCTATTCTCTCATAGGTGGTAAGCTATTTAATTCTAAGGCACCTGTAGTAGGCAAAAATGCACATATGTGCAAAGTTCTTCCTTGTTTAAAAATGTTGCTGATTTATGTAGCTGCCACAAAGAATTTCAGTACTTTGCTCCCATTTAAAAAAAGAAACTAGTATCAGAATTTACTGCATACTTAAAATATCATTACCCCAAAGATCTGAAGCTGTATTTCTATTTCTAGCCTATTTTTTTAAAAAAGAGAACCTATCCTTCTTTTTCATTTCCTGCTTATTTATAATAGAAAGTAGATAAATATTTATGGGAAAAGCACTTGTGGGGGAAGGGTCTAATCTGATCTTGTCAGGTTGTGCATGCTTATCTCAGTTTTGTATGAGTCTTGACCAAATAGACCCTTTAGTCTTGCCGCAGCTATAATCTACTTCTGGTTAAAAGCCATCTCCATTCACATCCTACTCCTAATATTTAACCGAGGATCAGTTATAATGTGTTCATTCAGAAATGTTCCCTACGTATACAAGAAAAAAAGGAAATTTTATATCTCCACTGTACTATATGCAAAAAAGCCTCGTAAATACATAAGTAGATAGATACAGAGCCACAAAGAATTAAGGTACCGCCATCTGCATGGACACGTGCACAGAAACAAAATTTGAGGGAGAATCCTTGCAAAACGTGGAAATCATGAAAGGAGAGGTCCAGTTGGTTGGGAAAGCTTTGATTATGCGGGGCGCAGTGCAACTGAACAGATCAGGACTCATTAGCCCGTTTGCCCTCCTGGAATTTACTGTGACAATCCAAAGAGAGAAGAGTAGATTAATTTAATTTTTCCCCCTCAAATTGAAAGTATTCCAGATTTTAGATGCCTAGGTAGCTTTGCACACTGGCACGCAGCAGGCATCCAGTAGTGGAAAGTGACAAAGGAGAGTTCTCACTCTCAGCTGCTGGCTGCCTGCTGGCTACCAGCAGCTTTATCAACCCTGTTTCCGTGGAAACTTAGGTTAGAATGGTGAAAATTAGGTAAAGGTAAGTTTTGTGGGTTTAAAGCACGCACTCTAATACTTTAAGAATCCTGAAGCAGAACTGGAAATTGGTAGATGAACTGTGAGCCTTAAAAGGCCACCTTTGGTTCTCATTGCTACAGAAACAGAGATCTGATCAGTACCACTATAGGGATTTGAATTATGATTTTTTTAACCCACATATTTACTATATTTCACACATGCAGTTCGGAAGGCAGCACAGGTGCCTCCTCCTGGAAAAAACCCCAACCTCTCTCATGCTACTGTCAGGTTCCCGCTGAGCATCCAAAATGCAGCATTTTCTGTGCACACCTACTGCAGGCACAAAGGAGTTTGTGTGGGTAGGCATAAAGCTCAGAAACCATAATGCTGAGCAAAATACGGAATCGACGAGTTGCCAGGAGCATGAGCAGTGGTGCAACGTGACTGGCATGTGTGCTGTCAGGAGGAGCGAGCTAAGGGCCCCACGTCCAGCTGTAAGCCAGTCTTCCTCCATTTGCCTGATCTAGCACCAGGGATGCTCTTCCTCTCTAGCTTCAGTACAGTTGCATTCCTGAAGACATGATAATTATGCAAAGACCAACGATACATTTACAAACAAGATTTTCAAAATCAACTTTGCTGCGAATTTTCAAAAGGTGCAGGAAAATCTTTATTCCTGTGAGGAAATAACCATGTAAATTAAAGGTAATTTCTATAAAGTAAATACCAACAGGACTCACTTCGCTTGCACTCGGTATCTATGCACAGTGGTGGGAGTGATGCAGCTACGGGCTGTATGTGTTTATCCATGCCATCTTTAGCCAAGTGCAAGTATGACTAGCAAGGGACGCGCAGCGAGGGTACATGAAGCTCAGTACTGGCTGCAACCTCCGAAACTGTTTCGGGAGCTCTCTCTGGGGTACCATATCTACACCATTATCTGATTAATGCTTCTGCAAATTTGCATGAGCTGCAATCAAACATCTGCACCTGCACCTGTAAAGCAGACATGACCCCGCACATCACGGCAACAGAAACAATTCTGCTCAGAGAATTATTACATCATTAATACTGATGTCAGAATCAGCCTGATTCTGAATCAGCATCAACTATTTTGAATTCTAGTGTTAATGAAAGTAGTAAATCAGAGTCAGGACATGTATAAATACCATCAACTAGCCTTACAAGTTCTTGCAATCAAAACACAATTCCTGAGTCTGAACTACAGAAAAATCTACTGACACTGCGAAACGACTCTGAGAAAGGTAAAGATGTGTATTTGTGTATCTAAACGCACGTATCTGTATGCAGTAAGGGGGTGAGGAACAACAATTTTTTCAGGGATTATTGAGGACGTGACTCTTGGACTGAGTGGTCAGACCTGAAAGAAATACTGAAGGCGCCATGAAGTAAGGGCTGATTGCATTTCCATTTAAAGAAAATCACTGCTAGGAAAGCCAGGAAAGTGTTAGCAACAGAAATCCGAAAATCTCAATCTTCATGAAGTTTCCTTTAAAAAAAAAAAAAAATAGACATAAGTGTAAAAATACCATACCACAAAAAGCCTTTTAAATCGCCAGTATCATGTTGAGTGCCAACATGAAAAAAATGCAAGCCTTGTTAGTATTTTCCTCCTGTTCTCTTTCCAATGATGCTAAATTAATGGACATAAACCACTTTTTTCTAAAGCCGCTTCCAGCAAAATAAGAAGCTTTAAAGCTATAATATTTTTGTACCTCTCTTTTGAGGGAAGATGCTACAGTACTAACTGCTGAAATTATTAAGCCTTCAAAGGCTTTTTTTTTTTTTTTTTAAAAAAAACCCAAACCCCAGCATATTTAAGGCTGTGTAAAGCACACTCTTGACATTATTTTGTGCTGGCTTATTCAACTCTTGCAGGTTTAGTTTCCTGCAACTGAAAATAGGAAACTCAGTTTCAGCAGAAAAGGGTCTGTAACCCACTAGAAAGATAAATGAGTTCGGCAGCTTTTTTTTGGCTTTTTTTTTCATTAAAAATGAAACGGGATGGGAGGGAAAAGCACTAGAGTACTGTTCAGCTCTACTTAGGTCAAACTGATGGTGGCTGAAACCTAGTACCCACTAATGGCTGCTTTATGGCCTGTATCAAATGAATTTGACCAGTTTTCAGAGGAAAAGTACCCACGTCACAAACCTATTACTATAATTAGCAATCTTGATGGCAGTCCTAGCAAAAAGGACAAGGACTGAATGAGCCATGGAGAATGAGCTATCCTCTCACATGCAGAGGTGGCTTTTCCAGGTCAGGGATAAAGCATACTGTTGAAATAGTCTGAGAAAATATGTATTGACGCTTTAGTTTCCTAGGCTGTCAACCTTACAGCATTCTAAAGAAAGAAATTTACTAAAAGAATCACGAAACACCACAAATAATCAAAGCCTTTTTTCTTTTTTTTTTCTTTTCTTTTCTCTGATTTATCTTTTAAATTGACAAGCAAGCTAGAAAATGTGATTAGGTCAAGATAAAAAATATTGTAATGATAATAGAACAAAAAGATCAACTAAGAAAATAGAGACTTTAAGTACTACCAACGGTATCCCTAAATATCCCCTCGTACAAAAGACAAAAAAACCCCAACAAAATAGCAAATGTTGCAGGGATAGTTATGGCAGCCAAGGCTGCACTTCCCCTGTACAGTAATTCTAATTTATGGAGGATAGCCTGACAAATGTCGACAGTCTTTTTCTTACACTGGTAAAGTATCTCAGCAATCTACAACAAAAGACCTGATTTTACCAGGTTTTTATTTCTCATGCAAAATTCCTCATTACTGTTATTATTCACCTTCTGTTATTCAGTGTTTGTCTTCCTAGTGTGTCTAGGCAGGTAACTTACATGAGAAAAAACAGGTTAAATCTCTGATTGTTAAAACTTGAAACATTTCCAAGTCCCTCTGAGATGTTCTTGTGATGAATGGCATAGGCTAGAGTAGCTCTCAAGCAAGCAGAAAAGTAGTTGTACAGATAAAGACAAAAAATCAAAATTAGATGAAAGGACAAAAGACACAAAAGCCTTACTTGCTTCAAAATGTATTAGTAGTTTTAATGAAGATTAAAAAATTTCATCCCACTTAGCAGATGAACAGCTACCAAGAACCCCTATCTACCCACCTCTTCTTTTCATATTTTAATTTAGGCTTCAGTCTTTGAAAAGCATTATCATTGGTAAGTATACAGGTTCAAGTAAAAGATTTTGTCTGGGGGTTTATATGACTTTTCCTATGACATTACTCAAGCAAGTTCATTAACACATTAACAAAAGGCATCATTAGGATGTTTCTCCACACCTTGATCTTTGTTTGAGATTCCTCTATAGAGGAATGTTCTCTATAAAGATCAAGAAGATGGCTTTTAATACAGTGACAGAGGCAACGTGTACACCTATCATTTTACAAGTCCTCTGAGGAGCCTTGCAATTTTGGCTACTATCATTTCCCTTTCTTTCTCATTATATTCTCATTAGGTTGCTCTTATTTCCCCACCTTCTTTCACTTTCTGCCTTTCTTACCTTCATTGCTTGACTTTCCTTTGTACTCTTATCCATTATCCCATTCTCTATAGTGCACAGCTCGTTCGAAGGGACCAAGGTTAAATTTTCAACCACAGGTATCCAACTTCAACCATTTTCCCTTTCTTCTCACATTTCTAAGCAGTTCGTAATATTTACAATTGCCAACGGACATTTCCTTCTAACAATCTCCTTGCACATTTCAGCAACTTCCACGCCATTTATCTGCTCTTGCCAAAGTATACCAACGATTTTTCTCAGCTAGGCTGAAAATCTGCACTTTCTCCTCTTTCTCCTGGACCCTTCTTCTCTCTTCAGCCCAGTAAATCTTGCTATTCATTAGAATAGCACTCAGCTTAAACTCTTGACCATGTCATCATCGCTTACATCTTAACATCACTATATTGTTCTCCCTGCTCTTGGAAAATGCAGTCTTGCCCTATTAATATTTATTCAGTAGGCTGCCACAAAGATTGTTTTTCTTGCCTACAACCCTGATCTTGTCACCTTTCCCTGTACTCCTCAAGGTAAGTTGCAAATCGTCTTTTCCAAATGCTTCACAACAGTTCACTTCCCTATTTTTTATCTCTCATTCAATACTGAAAGGACAAGTTCCTTTTTAATCAGCCCTAATGTCAGTCTACATCTTCCACTTAACTTTTCAAGCAAGCACCTTTACAATTTTGTCCCACTGTTATCCATGAACATTCTCAAACTTACTCCATTATCCTTGAAATTCTCCTTTAAAATAGTGCCTACAAAAACTGAAAAGAGGCTTGGCTGTCTTGTGCCTCCAACTCTGGCTATCGTGCTGACCACAGTTATCCTTGTTATCCTTCCTCACTACATCTATCTCTGGTTTTGACCATAGATTCTCATAACACAAACTGCCTTTTGCTCTGTGTGTATACAATGTCTGGTACAATAATTCATTATGAAACCTCATCACATTAATGTGGAAATAAAAAAGAAGAAAAAACCCACCAAAACCAACTACGGGTCCCTTCTAACTTGAGATATTCTACAATTCTATCTAGGTTTTCTTGCCTAAAAGTTTCTTTTTAAAAGCGGAGATGAAGTTATGTGCTTCCCTTAGTCCTTATTCTGAGAACATATTTTCTCTTTCTTCTTCTGTGCAACATAGTTTGCTGAAATTCAGATGGGAACATCACAGTTTTGTCTTAAAAAATAACAGTCCTAACACACATTTGTTGGATATGAAAAGTTACTAAATTATTGGGACATAATAAACACACTGCATGTAAATTCAACTGTTGCAGAATAAAGTTTTCCATTTTGTAGACACACCACAGACCAACATTCAGCACAAGTGTGGTTATTTTTTAAAAAGAAGTGAGAATATCTTGTATTGAAACATTATTAATAAAAAAATACCACTGGTATTTGTGGATTTGCCTTTTTGCATCCCTCCTCTACATCAATACATTCTAAATCAGTCTTTATTTAGGAGGTTGACTACAGTCTTTAGCCAGATTCATGTAGTACATTATGCACAAAATGGATGGTTCTCACATTCTAATTCAGACTGATATGGTATAAAAATTTACATCATTTCAAAATGCAAGACAGCATAAGCACATGTGGCACAACCGTATGGGCAGGGTCAGTGAACGAAAGCTTTGTGGATAGGAAGAAAACACAAAGAATGTGAAGTGAACCAGTCAGGTCCAGAAGAAATGAATGGAGGCAAAAATTAAAAACAGCAGAGAAAATGTAATTCACAGGTGCTTAAACTCTGAGAGCAGAAGGGACCATAATAAATACCCAAAATCTCAAATTTCTGTATCAAGTCCATATATCTTAGGAAATTAATACACATTTCAGAAAGATACCCAACTTGATTTAAACACATTCATTGCTTAAGAAACTACCACATCATTCTCTCTGTCAAATCTCATCTTTTTCTAGACTGAATTTGTCTAGCTTCAATTTCTATATCCTGTTAGGTGCTTGTAAGCTAGATTAAAGAGTGATCTTCTGTTAAAGAGTGATCTTCTATTAAAGATTTTTTTCCCCACATGAGACTTTCAGATCAAAATCAATTCATTTCTTAACAATCAAGTCATTTCTTTGACAAGTCAAGTAAACAGAGCACTTTAACTCCCTCATTTCCAGACCCAGATTCACTCTTTTGCCTCTTTCCTGAACCCCACTCATTTTCAGTATTCTTGGTTAATGTTTGAATAACTGAATATTAATTTAACTTTAATGAAATAAATGAAGATAACACAGTAAGCATCACTTTGTCAAAATTTAAAGTTTGTCCCATCTTTCCTACATCTGTGGCAAAAATTAGCGAGAGTGCCCGTGAAGGAAAGAGCCTACTGAAATTGTGTAAAATGTACTCGATAACTGCCTACTAATGTAGAGCCAAGGTAGACAAATGTACAATGGTAACAACATGAAGCAGGAAAAAATGTAAAAGTTGGCTAAAAAGACAGACACACATAAGAGAATAGGAATAAAACAAATAATCTCTGATTCTAACATCCAATGGACATTTTCCTTTAAAGACCTAGGAAGAAAGATGTAAGTTTTCTCACATCAGTGATCTCCACCTAGTCTTTCTGTACAGTCCAAGAGAGTACAAGAGGAATACTTTTATCAAAAGCATGTTTTTTAAGATAAGAGAAGACCATCATAAAATAGCCATGGATTTGAGCAAGAATTATTTAAAATGACGCAATGCTTTACTTTTAGCTAGCACCTAGCTCTTCTCCCTGTTGTTCCAGACACATAGAAATTTCTCTACAAAGCTTGCTAATTTTTTCTCTTTATATGTTTTTATCTGGTCACACAAAGAAGATAGACAAAACTACAGAGTAATTTAAAATAAATTGCCACTTTATTAAGTCAACACAACTGGGTGAAATAATACACAAAAATATGAGAGATTTGGAAATTGGTGAAAGTCAGTTGGTATGGCCAAACGGTAAAGAGGGTTATTAGAAACAACATGCCATTCATCCAAAAGTTGAAGTCACACCCAAAGGATCACAAACTTGGAAAATTAAATATAATAATAAAATCAGACAGGCCAAAAATGAATGTACTCTTTCTTTTTAAATCTTCCTACCAGCTGACCATCAGTATACAGAATGAGCACTCAAAGAGGATAACACCATTTCAGAGAGATGAAATTAGTTCTTTGCATCAGTGTTCACTGTAGAAGAAAGTGAAGACAGTTTCACCACAGAAGTGTTTTTTGACGTGTCTTCCGTAAAAGGAAGTCCTGCTTTATAAACCCTGAGCTCTTCAAAGGTGTCAACAAGTGTTCAGATAAGGGTGATCTGGGTAACGCAGGCTGCTTCTGATTCCAAAAGACTACAGCAAAGACCTTCACCAACAACATTTAAGGAAAGTAGCCAGCCACCGGACAAGAGTCCTGGCATGGCTACATAATGGAACAAAAGACAGGGAACAGGGTAGTAGTAAATGGTCACTTCTCACAATGGAGGGAGATAATCAGTCGAGTTCCCCTGGGACCTGTTCTATTCAACACATTTACAAGAGATGAGCACTGAAGTGGCAAAGTTTTCTGATGCTAAGAAGTTACTCAAGACAGTAAGGAAAAGAGAAGACTGAAGAATTGCAGAAGGATGAAACTGAGTTATTGGACAATAAAATGCCAGATGAAATTCAGTGTGGATAAATGCAAAGTGTACAACAGGAAAAATAATTCTGGCTTCGTAAAGGAAATGAAGGTCTCTCAACCAACCATCACCGGAAATCTTCTGATGTTGTGACAAATAGTGTCATAGTGTCATGAAAGTATCAGCTCAGTGCCCAACTGCAGTCAAAAAAGCGAATCAGTTAGGCATTTTTAGAAGACAAACAGAAAGCATAATTATTCCCCTACACATATCTATCATCTGCATACAGTTTGAATGCAGTACTGCTCATCCTCATCTGAAAAGGAGTAGAGTGAACCTGGAAAAGATACAGAGAAGGGCAAGTATGACCAGAGATATGGAGCGGTTTCCAACTGAATTGTGTCTTCTGTGACAGAGCGCTACAAATTCACAATCGACATGAACAGACAGACCATTCATTGTTTCTTCCCACACGCACATAAAATCATCAAATGAAGACAGCAGGAACCAGGACCCTTTTCTTTCTAACCAAAAAGCAGGAAATATTCCTTTTGGCAGCTTCCTCCTTGCCAGTAGATGGTACGGATGCAAAGGTGTTACATGGGGAGTCAGGAAAAGCAGTTGGACAAAACGGATTCCTTTAGGGTTGCTAAGCTGACAAACACAACAAGTTCAATAAGTACGCTTTCGAAAAGTGTGAATTTAGCAACACTCAGGTCGATTTGATGAATGAAAACATAGTGGGAGACTTTATTAAAGCCTGTCCTGTGTTGATGAAATCTGTTACATGACCAGTTAAAATCAGGAAGGTTAGAAAGCCAGCATGTTTGAAGAACATCGTAGTAAGGTAAAACATTCATGTGTTGGCAGTTAGAGAGAAAGAGGTAATTAATATAAGAATGGAATCAGGACTATATACTTCAATGCTCCGTTACCAAGATCTCATCCTACTATTACACTGAATGCCATTCAGTCTTTAGAAAGGCCTTTTTCTTTTCAGGTTTCATTCTGGAAGCTTGTAAATTCATTGCATTTGTAAGGAACACTAAAATCTTGGATAAGAGATTACAACTTATCTGTTAACCTTTAAGAAGGGACTGTCACTTTTGGCCACTTGGCCATATGTGTTGACTGTAGAATGAACAACAAATATATGATACATTATTACTAATCAAATCAAAGGGTTCATCACACCATAAGCACACCATTCTCTCACTGACTTGGTGTCCTATGTACTTGTTTACACTCGTATGTGGAACGCAATCTCTCTGAGGAAACTCAGCAAAACAATAGACTTGTCCACGCCTAAAACGCATGGGTCCCATATCAGCTGTAAGTATACAAATGTTGTTCTTAACTGATTTGGTCTTCTCAGACAAGGGAATCTGATAGAAAAACAAATTCCCTGGTAGACAAGACAAACAGTCTGTTAACCTTTAGAATATACTGCAAGCCTTCCTCTTTGGTAAAGCTTTTCCATCATAACATTTGTAAACACAATAATTTCTCAACATTCTACAACCCAAACTCCTGCTTCAGGAACATTTCCACATTAAAATAAAGAGAAGAAAAAGAGCAGAGATTCCATGATGGTTATTGCTCATTTAATCATTGGTGGACATGTTCAAAACAATGATATGATTGATGTCAAACTAATAACAGTTGACGGTACAAAGACAGCTATCAGGATAACATACATGCTAATTCATGGGGTAAATTTGAAGCGATTCATGGATAATTTCTTAATTGTGAAAAAATAGAATCATCAAAATCATACGCAGTATTAATAATTCACCTTACTATGGCAAGTCATTATTACTAACTTGGTGGCATTACTGTACCTGTTTCCAGAAAACCTAAGCAAGAAATTCTGAACATAATCATGGAAGCTAAAAATAAACATAGAATTGTATATCCACTGCCGAAGTAAACTGTTTGCTAAATATCTATTATTACATTATAACACATAATATGACAAACTGCCAGTTTGGCTTACATTGCTGTACTTTTAAACAACAAACAAGAGTTGGCAGAGAGCTAGATAAGTGCTCATTTACTGCATTTTGTATAAATTTAAATAAATAAATGTATGGCAAGTTGTCCTAATCTAACTTCTCTTGGCTGATACTGGATTGCTCCTTTTTGTGCCATACATTTTTTGGCATATCTTCCAAGTCTAGACTTAAATGTCTGGAACAATCATAAGCTGACTCTCATACTGATAATTTATACTTCATGTGCAAGGAAAAGAGTACAAGATCCTGAAGCGAGATGAAGGTGCAGTGAGAAGGGTCTACTGTGACTTAACATTTATATGGAAAAAATCTTGTAACTTTGCACTGGACACTCTGATCAATGTAAAAGAAGTCACCTCATGCCACTTTGCATGCGAGTGTTGCATTCTTCCCTACAAAACATTACATTTTCTTCTGGGTTTGTTTTTTTTCTTCCCCATTATCATTATATAACTAAGGGTTTTTTTGGTTGTAGGAAAAGTGAATCAGGGTTATGGTAGTATTTCAGATTTTAAATCACCCTTTCAGTTTCTTCAAGGCCTTGAAAACTGATCAGATAACTTTGTTATTGCCTTCATCGCGTGTCATTACTGAATATGAAGGACTGATTCATTCATTTGCACTTCTCAAATAACTAACCAAAGCATAACCTTAATTTTGACAGAAGAAATCAACTATTAATGTTTATAACATAGAGAAAAGCAAGATGATAATTATTTTTGGAACTAAGAGTCATTTGAACACTTATTTTATAAAACTTTGCACTGTTACATCAAATCTGCAAAAGCCTTAATAATGGAGAACCAAAAACCAAATTATGTGTTTAGTATAATGAGCCTTATGTTTTGATATAGTACTTCACTTTATTTTGTAATTTAATTATTTTTTCATGCAAATAAGGCCTCAAATGCTATTGCACTCAAGAAGTTAAACACTTGACATTTTTATTCCTTAAAATGCAACATTTTATGATGTCTAGATATGTTTATTAATTAGTGATTATTAACACCCAGTAAACAACATCATGTCTTGTAAAAACACAATCTTTCTTCACAGCGTGAGGCTGAAATCTATTATTCACTGATTCCATATGCTGAAATACACTCAAATGATCACAAATGACCTTAAGCATTAGATAAATGTAAATGAGGACGGGTAGAAAATGTGCTTTTGATTGATATCTAAAAGACCAGGTTTGAAGTCTTGACAAGGGGTGAAATCTGAACTCTCATATAAAGTAGAGGGCAACTGGAAATCTACAGAATCGAAGCTTCTGGATGGACGTACTACACAGCGTCTCCTCAGCAGCGATGAGTGTCTGAGTTTGCTCACATGAAGCGTTCAACACACAGAACCTGAAAGACTATTCCTGAGGCCTGTGTAGCCTTTGTCTACTTGGCAGGCACTTATTAGTATGGAGAGATATATCTCTGTGTTATATGCATATATACCCGAACGAAGGAAGAATTTTTCTAACCCTAAGTGCTCACTTGAAAGAACTTCTCTACACAGAATGGCTACCTAAGCACAGGAATGTGTGATGTGAATGATTGCCATTAAAACTGTATGGATTTAACCGTCTATGTTAATAAACTTAATCTGCTAACAGCTTGCCTTTCTCAGCTCATTTTCAGCTTTGCGTTTGTCACTTTGAAAAGGACTGAGACACCTTCTCTTGGAATGAGAATCATCAAAAAAAAAAAAAAAGAAGATTTAGACACACAAATAAGCTCTATTTGCTCGTAGGCAGCCATTTCTAAGCACATTCTAATTCCTATACCATAAATATGAATTACTTCACAATTTACTTTTTTAGATAGTATGAGACACGAACACACTTCAATTTGCTCCCAGTCCCTACTGTACCTGGTGATGGCTCAATGAAATAGATAGTTGAACAGCTAATTTCAGTGGCATCTGTTACAAGGTGGGTCAGGAAGGGCTCTGGAGGACAACTTCTCTGAACCTCTACAACTCTTGCCCTCAAGAAGATCTCTGCAGGGCTAACTCAGCGACAGCAGAGCTGGGTTACTTTGAGAAAAATGCTGGGTGCGTTCTGCACCAGAGGACATAGTCAAGGAAAGGGCCCCAGGACACTGTGACTGGCTCACATGCTCCCCATCTGCCCTTGCTGCGACAGCACATGATTCTGATTGTACAGACATGATGACCAAAAAAACCTCCACGGTTGCTCCGACAACATCTACCTCAGGTGCAAATGGGATTTGTTGCCACACTGAATTCTCAGAGCTATTTAAAATGAAACCTGCCAGTGATTTAAGGACATTCATTCCAAGCCTCATACTCAGTACAGTGGGTAACACTGAGTCTGAAGCAGCCAAATTTCAACATTGCACCAAATCGCAGCTTGAAGAGACATACCATATCTTAAAAAAATAAAAAGGAAAGAGAGATTTTGTCACCAAGATTAATCATGCTGTATTTGCTATGTTAAAAAGCAATGAAATATTTTTTAATACTTCCAAATTTCTGTTTTACATCACTTACCTACTTACATTGCATATACACAATTGTGTCAGCATCAGTAATATAGGTCTCTTTTTCACACTTTTGCATACATTTCACATTTACATTAAATAAACAATTACATGCATGAATCTGTAGAACAGTTTAGTAGAATCTTACCAGCTTGACACTTTCTGAGCCTTAAATACACCCGCATTTTGGTTTCTTGTGATGATCTCGCTTACATCTGTAGCATATTCGTTAAGAATTATCTATAAAACTAGAGCAGTAATAAAAACAATAAAAAAATACTTTCCCCCATTGTTATTACCTTCACAATGACTTTTACCTGTTTGGTCTTCTTTAATTTGTGCCAAGAGTCAAGTCTTTTGTCAGAAACGTAAATTTTTACATTGCGACTCCAGCACCTCAGCCACAGATCTATGCAGTAACGTGCTCTCGTCGCCTACCTCTGCTTACTGCTTCATTTACAGAAATGATAGCCCTGTAGCTACAGAGGGAACCGAAAAAGACTTCCCATACCTTGTATAAATGCAAAGGCAACTATTGTTTACAAATATAAGAATTACAACCATGGTAAATATAAATTTTTTAGCCCGGTCACTCAATGTCCAGTTTAGTTTGTGCTGCTTTTCACCTGTATCACTAGATCACGGTGCTGAGATTTTGGAGGTTTATGGGTTTTGAATGCCTGTCTTGCCGCAGGACATAGATGTACCTATGTTCCTGGCTCTCTCTGGGTGAAATCCAACAGCAGCACCTTAACCTGTAGGCAAAGGAGTTTTTAGTCTATTTGCTTTCTTGAGAATGGCTTAGAACGACCATAAAAAATAGTACAAAGCAATAAATGCCTTTTGTTCCCCACAGGCACCACAACAGTGCCTCAGCCTCAAGTATCGGCTTCTTTTGGTTTGGAAGATCAGGCCACAGATTTGGGTAGCCGTTCAGGCAGGCCAAAGCAAGGGCTGTCAGGGACACGTTTCCAGAGATGGTGTGCCCGGTCATCTATGCCTAGAGAGACAACCTTCGTAATCAGTCACTTGTGGTTACTGAGAAGCTATTTAAAGGAAAAGGTATAGCACGTAACTGAAAACTACGAGAATACTAAAAGTCACCCAGTGTGAAGCCACATGTATTTGAACCATTCACTCTCAAATATAAAAAATTATCGTAAATGGACATTTTTGGTAAAGATATCAATGATCCCCCTTTCTTATTTAAGGTACAGGAAGTCTGATGCTAATTAGGAGGATATTTCTAGGAGCACAAAATACATTGAATTCTTTGCAAGCGGTCATCTAAGAAAATTGAACACTAGTGTCAGCTGATTTAAAATATCACTGATACATCTTTTTAACTGCTTTGCTGAAATCACTACTTGGCCTTCCTAACACAGTTGACTATCTATGAGAAGTTATTTTAGGAAAGCCTCTATCCAAAAAATGTAAAAGAAAAGACAAATGATACTTCGTAGAAGCAAAAAACTAGAAATGGAATGACAGAAAACTGGTTTAAACAAATCTCTCTAGTTTGGACGTGACTTCTAAATCCTTTCCACAATATGCAGTGAGAAGTAGTAATGAATGATCTATACCTGTGAAGCCAAAGGAAGGCATAAATAATTCCATGAGCAAAGCACGCTACTTTTAAGTAGAGGCAGAAGTAACATCATTGATAAATTAGCTACACTGCAGTTAAATTATATAACTGAGCAAAACTATTAATAATTGTTGTAAACATGTTAACACTAGGTTTTTAAATAATTTATGAGCCCATGTCTTCAGGCATTCAGGCTGAACATGACCTTTCTAACCTAAATTTCCCAGGACTGTTGAAAGATCCATACACGATATTTTAATGGCCATTATGGTGCACTGCAACAATGTTTTGTGTTATTGATGTTTTCAGACAGTAGTTCAAGTCACCAGTGCATGGTGTGAAACAGAGCTAAGGCAGAAAGCACACAGTCTCTGAAACAGGAGACAATTTTTACTAAAAATGAACCTCATCCTTGGATCTGGACATGTTGAACCGAGTACAGATGCATCCAGTGTTCTGGGGAAAGAATATGATGTTTGTGGCTGACTATGTCATAGATATTACCTAAGCTGGAAAATTTGTATCTGAATGCATATCACCACAAATGACAAATTTTGGTGGGGGTGAATCTAATAATTTGGCCTACATATATCTTTATTATTCACTTGAAATAGCTATATCTTTTTAATACTTTATTTAAATGATCCTGAAAGAACTTAGATAAAACACACTAAAGCAACAACAAAGTTTTGAACGAAGCTGCAAAAGCAATAACGTCTGTCTTTATTTTATTGATTTTGCAACATAAATCATCTGTTAATCAATTAAAATCTGCCCATGATAAGCAAAAGGAGTGAGTTAGAGTGAAGTCTTTTAAATGGACTAGTAACTCAAATCATAATATCCTTTAAAAAAACCCCATATATCCCATGCCTAAGACTATTGATTAATATAAAATATAGCTACATATTTCACAGTGAAAGGGTTAAAATGACAACAATGATTTGAAATTAAAATATTCATAAATTGTTTTAACTTGCAACATTTCAATAACATATTCTAATGTGGATATTGGAAACATACGTAGTGAATACTTCATGTGGCAGTGTGAAATGGAGAATAATATGAAGCACGTCAAAAATTAAAAAAAAAATCAAATCTTCAAAAGCTTGAGACTTCACAAAGCAAAGCTGTTAGTTACGTTCACTGAATAGCGATAACAACAACAAAAACAACAATAATTATGATGGTGATAATAATACAAAGGCAGATTCTCAGATGCAATGCACTACTGCCAGGTCGATTTTCAATTACATTTCACTGATGTATTCATTTGTTTCTTAATGTGCTCATCTTGCCCATTAAGAATAATTAGCAGGCTTGCTTGGTGATTTCCTGGCTTCTGACAGTGATTTTTTTTCTTTTTTGTTGACAACCACTTTTACTTTTTGGGAAGTAATTTTTGGATATTATAGTATGACTGGCATGTAATTTAAGCTTCCTAAGAAATTTAAAGAGAAGATGTAAACAGTAATTTTTAAACAGGATTATTTTAATCTATAATACCTACATAAAAAGCATAATACTAGGCATTAACTATTCCTGAAGAGCGGAATCTAGAAAAGAAAACAGTATTTTATCCCACATTAATTTAATTTGGTATGTTAAACAATTAAAAAATACCATCAGCAATGATAAAAATTAGCAGAAGTACATCATTTGTAGTCTGTGGCACTTGGGGCCAAATTCTATTTCCAATTACACTAAAAATTCTTACTGATTTCAGTGAGTCTGGTGTGACTGAAACAGATCTAAATTTAGCCTAAACTTCTGTTATAGCTAGTCACTATAGAAAAGAATGCAAAAGAAAATTACCATAAGACAGATCATAAAATTACTACTGAAGTCCATAAAACACATAAAATGCAACATAAATTTTATTATGTGCACTTTTAAGAATACATTCCACCTACACTGTAAAGTTCTTAGTCTGCTGCACTTTGGCACCCTGCTAATATTAAGCCCATTGTAAAATCCAACACAATAAAAGCACTTTGAATGCCGAGCCTTCAGAGCACCAAATGTTAAAAAAGAAAAATAAATTCCTGTTAGAGCCTTCCACCAATCGCTTCTCTGAAAGGGATTCACTGAGTGAATACAGATGAAGAGTTCTTGTCAGACTTGTGGAAATAAAAGATATTTCTAAAACATACTGTGAAAAAATGAAGGTGTGCTAATTAGATGACATTAACAGTATCTTTTTCAGGAATAAAAGCACTTTAATTTGTTTAATTCCAAAGACTGAGTGAATACTTTTAGCACTCGCCAATTTGCCTTGCTATAGAAGACTTCTACATTTCAAAAAAGTTCAGGTATGTTTATGGAATCTGCTATGCAAGATATTTGCTGACTTGATGATTACTGAGCTCACCTGAAGCTTTCTGTGGGCAAAATGACCTTTTGTTAAAAACCTGTGCTTCTACAAAACATCAGTTTGTTTCGCTAGGCTAGTTTTGAAACACTTTTCTTCTCCCACATTTTTTATCTTCATAATGGCAGAGAAGACAGATTGGAAGGGTTGATGCTGATTAAAATACACTGAATAACGAATACTTCCTCCTCAAGACACGAGTATAACAAACTGGAATTTAACGAAATAAGAATCCCTGGAACACAACTGGGAACTTACATTTTCAAGAAATGGGAGACTTTTATAAGGCTTCCTTCAACTTTTAAAATCTATGGTCTAGAATTGGCTGGTTTTTTCCATGAAATTGTTCAAGTATTGAAGGCAGATATAGTTACCTCAGTTATCCTGAGAAAGTCTTTTTAAAAGGTAGTAGCTAATGTTATTGCACTGCAATGTCTCCTGTTTTAGCTGTCAACAGCAACTGCAATTTTTTTAAACTACAGACTGGTTTCACTTATTTTTTCACTAAGTACTCATTATGTTAGCTATCAAACACATACAAAACCCAAATCTAAGTAATTCTGATGATGCAGTGGCCAAAACCTAAAAAAAACTAGTCTGCCTTAAAATGCAAGTGGAAAGATTACCAAGGAACAAAAGCAAATAGATATCTTCCTTTTTTCCCCCCTCTCAATTTCTAAGAGCTATTAGTATTCACTGTATATATCTGTTCTTGTTCTGTGCTGATATTTAATGTGGTCACAAATTATGCTCACTCATTCCCTCGCTTAGCCAAAGTCCAGTTCAATTTTCTGAACTATTTGTTCATATTAGAAGGGCATAACAGCAATTTATTCTAATATAAGAAATATAATAAAATACTTTCTGCAAGGGACAGAGGCATTTTGCAATCCTACATCAAGAGAAATAATGATAAATTGATAATTGATTAAGCACACTAAATGGGTAATTTGTAGGCAGTTATAACTTAGCAGCAACGATGAAACCGTGCATTTCAATGGAAAAGCTATGACAATATACAAATACCGGGTATGTTTTAAGAGGCTAGTATCCGAGAGTAAAAGAAAAAAAAAAAAAAGAAAAAAAAAATCCAGTTCTGCAGCAAAAGGAATATGTGAACGGGAGCTAATGAGTTGATTCACTGCTACACCTCCTGTAACGTGCAGCAGGCACACGAGGAATCTTTCAGCACTCAACCATAAGACAAATATTTACTACTGTACTTGCTCTATACCAACACGTTCATTTTTAATTAAAGAAGAAAATGTGGCCTTTATTGCGGGGGAAGCGGTAGCTCTGTTCAAGATATTCTACATCTATTTTTTAATTACTTATGTGGGGACTTTTTCCTAATATACCCCATGCTGTCTGTCTTTATATCGATTGTTACTCAGCCAGTAAAAAGGAACGAGCACAACAAACCAGGTTTCTATCTGAATAAGGATACTTTTGATGGCCTTTTCATTTCCATCAGTTAACAGAACTTCTTTGACATCTGCAGAAATAGCAACCTGAAAAAAAGAGCACAGCAAACAATGAGCAAATATGCTTGTCTGTGTGGAAGTGAAGACAGGAGTGACAAGCCTTCAGTATCATGCTTCCTCACCTATTTCTCTGTAACAATCTTCAATCTTTTTTCATTTTATGTCTGCATTATTTTAATCATTCAATCAAATCAGTCAATACTTTTATCATTCCATTTGCGGGAGCCTCTATCTTGCTATCATTCTGTTCCGTAATTGCATTGTGACAGCGGATGATGGTATTCTGAGAGGCTTTCATTTGCGGGCTTCTGTTTATCTAGTAGAGCCATCATACAAGGCTGTCACTCTGCCTTTCAGCTTGCTTCTGTCTGACTGCCTGATGCCCTTCATATAACTTTGCATTGCAGGCAGATGGCTTTGTAAGGGTAATTTTTTTGTGAGCTTTGACATGCTCGCACATTGGGCTGTAACCTCGACACATTGTATAAGAGCGACAGGTTTGTCAAATGCCAATCAGTGTAACAATATGCTTTTATTTGTAGAGACATAAAAACTTGTCTAATGCACTGCACTGCTACATAATATCTCCTGAATACATGACTCAGAACCCAGAGAATGGTGAACGACTCTCCTGAATGGCCAATCTAATTCAAAAGAATCTAATTACCGAGAGCTCTGGATCATGTTTGTTGGTGTAATAATGCAGGCAAAACATTAGCAGCTATATCATGGTGCTCCAACTGTGATTCGCCAGGCTATTCCTGTATCTTAGCAAATGGGACTATAATCTGAAAAAAAAAAAAAGCTTCGGCTATGGCAATGAAAGACAGACCGTACGTGGCCTGGAATGTCACAACAAGAGATATTGACTACACGGAGGTAAAATGTTTCTGCTCATCGAGGCAACCATAAAATCAATATGATACGAAAGCAAGTCAATCTAGAAGGTCTCTCAAGACTCTGCAGCTTGACCGCAGCTGAGGCTGTTGACAGTTCTCTGACCCAGCAGTTGGAGGCACTGGAACATTTTTCCTTTTGTTTCTTCCTCTGAATGGGATTGGAATTGAGAAAAGACCTACCATGAGCCCAGCCAAGCATGTCATGCCACCCCCTAGCTCACACACAGCAAGGTCCCTGAAAGAGAGAAAGGAAATGGTAGAACCCATACAAATTAGATGAAAATGGTCAGAGACACATATATGTTACAAGAACAAATTGCCATCTGCAGTAAGAACTGAGCTACCAGGAAGTTGTGGAGACATGACTAGGCTACCTCATGTCGTTTTGCGTTTTAAAAATAATTATGAAATAGAAAAGTCACAAAGCAGGCAAATCAGTGGGGGTTCCCTCATTAGTGTTCAGTGCAACATTACCACCGCTGAGCTGAAAAATCTGAGAAGGTTCCCTTTTTTCCCTTGTCAATGGCTCTGTCTTTTAGAACTAAACTAGCTAGAGTAGCGAAAGATAATTGTTAGGAAAGGATAACAATGTTAATCCACATTCATTCTTGCAAAAACAGTTAGAGAAGTAAATGGGGAAATTAATATTATTTATATATCTCTCTCCATATAGTTATGCCTAAAAGCCTTTTTATATTAAAAAGAGAGAAGTTTTAAAACAAGCCGTGTACCACAAAACAACTACCCATGAAGAAATCCGATCCTTCAATTAGCACTTAAAACTGCAAGTGACCTACAAACAATGCTGTTATGAACAACGATGGGAACAGCAAACAGTTAAGCCACGGAAAACGAAACGAAGTTAGTGTCAAGAGCCTAAAGTGAGCCCGAGCAGAGGGCTGAATACATGGTCTAAAAGGCTGCTTTTAACTTAGACCATACTGCACTGTTATTAAGACGTGCATGTGAAATATAATTTGGCGCTGAGAGCGTGCCGGATGGGAGCTTGCAGGGGGAGCCATAAAGAATGTCCTCCAGAGCCACGGCCTGCCGCAGGAGGGGAGGAGGGAGGGATGCTGACCCCGCGCCGAAACTGCGTGGAGCGGTGTCTAGGGCAAGGCACAGCCTCTGTTTAGGAAGACGCTGCTTTATAGCTAAAGCTGCGGCAACTGTTACAGCTGGCAGAAACATTCTCATTGAGACATTTGTGACAGGCAGAAAATAGAATTTCAGCTAAACAGATTTTTCTCTTTTTTTGGTGCACTTTTTCTTCTCCTCTAAAATATCAACATTTGAAAGTCTATTTTTACGTGAAAGTATTACCTCCCTCCTCACTTGACGCTAGAGCATTTAGGAAGCCGTATCAGTATACAGATGCTGATATTTTGCTCACTGAGGCCAGCGGACGAGGCTGTATGACTGTATGCTAATGCTTGCGGTCAGGATGGAATAGATTTATTTTTCTTAGACTCCAAAATTTTATTTGAAAAAAGTCCACTTGTCCTATTTAATGAAAATGAGACAAAAGATGGACGTAGTTCGGAGGAACAAGCTGTACATAGACCCAGTGAGAATATAAAACAGAGGTGGGAAAATTGCAGTTTGTGGTTTAAATAGAATGATTATTCACAGAAGTTCTTATTTTTCTAAACCACATATGTTATATATATTAGAAGTATATCCATACAGTTATATATATGTAAGATTCACAAGGCACTTAAGCCTTTGTAAGTATCCTGCTTATTGAAATAAACACAGAAAGTATCTAATGTGGGGATTTTAGCGCATTTTGAACCAAACTTGTATGTACATCATACACGAGCATTTACACACACATATACACATACATATTTATGCATCCAAATTATTTATTTCAGTGCAGAGTTCCCTTATTAGCAAATTTTAAAAATCCTATCCATTTCTCAGGCAGTATTTAGTGAGATTTATCAATGAGAATTAAAATAAGAAACTCTACTCTGAGCAGACTGTTGAGAGGGTGTAATGCTGAGAAATCAGGCTGTGAAACTGCCTATTTACTCCGTGGAAGTTTGACTGACCGCTGCCTCCAAGTATCCAGGCGTGCACACCCAACCTAGGAAAACACCCTTTCAGTGAGCAGCACAGGGAGGTTTGCTGCGAAGAGCCCCTGAGAACATGCAGAGCATAGGTGGCACGGCACGGGGCTGGACAGCAAAGCGCTACAGGGACACCAGGGCAGCAGCAGAAGTCGCACAATAGGGTGCCCAGCTAAACTCCGAGGGAGGAGCGGGGGCTACCAGCCTAGGTGTGCTCACAGAGTAGCTGCCTCCTCTAACGGGGTGAGCTTTGCTCAGGTGGCGGAGGGAGCAGAAATGAGGCTTCACGAACCAGGGCATGTTTTGGTGGTGGGTCTTTGATTTCAGACAGGGGTCTGAGCAAGCTGAAGGCACCAGCTCACAGCTGATTCGCTTTCAGCTTTGGTACAAGGGGCTGCAAAACCTACAGCTAGGTCTTCCCTATTTTACCAACGCCATACGTACACAGGCTGAGGGATTTTGTATACTCCAAGCTGGTTTACTTGCTGTTAGCCGTGCACCCTCACTCAGTACACAATTTATGCCTCCAAATGCATTGTTATAATGGCTTTTCTTGCACCCCATTCATCCTCTGGACAATGAAATTTCAAGGATTTCCAAGCGCAAAGCTCTGTATACTCAAGGGGAAAGACACAGGATACAGGATGGATTTTATTTTTAGGTGTTCCTACTGGAGCCTTGATAACTGTCTTCTACAAGTTTAGAAAATGTGAAAAAGACAAAAGTGCAGGATATCTCAAAATGGTTTCACAACAGTTAAATACAAGTGTAAATTCCTTCGTTGCTATATGCAGTGACTATTGTGTATTTTATCAGGTAATATTTTGCTTGCTCTTGCAACAGATGTCAGTTTAAAGAATGTCTTTTATTTTTCCTGACCTTCACAATCAGTACTGATCGATTGGAGCTTCACTTTTGTTTCCCAAAAATCAAAGTGAAATAAAACGCCTTGAGTGGAAATCAAAAGTCTTTGACATATAGCAGAAAGCTTGCTGTGCAATATTAGTACCCAAAGGCAGCTCAGAATTCTTTGTTAAGAGCAACATGCTTTCACCTTGAACATTTTAAATTTAATCTGAAGACTTAAATCATAGCAATCTTTACCATGCAGATACAATAAAACTAACAGATTGGAAAATATCTTTTCATGTTTAACTCTTTTACCTGAATATTTCATTGTGCTTTAGGCAGTAGTAAGCCAGCACTTCTTCAGATGGCCAGAGACCTATAAAACAAAGACATTTGCCTTCTTAGAACAGATGTTTTTTTCCCGAAATAATATTTGAATACAAATTACCATTTGTAGACTTCTACCAACTGTTTCATTTTCTGAATTTGCCAAAATACCATGGAATAAAGAAACCAATAAGACTTTCAACAGAAGACTTCTAATTTAAGCATTGGAAATAAATATTTCATAGATTTCATCCTGAGTGATGATCAGAAATTTACTTCATAGATACACATGCACACACATAAACATACACATATATCTATACATATACATACCATTGTCAAGACTTTAAAAGTTACAGAAAAAGCAGTTCTACAAAACTTCTGACGTTTGGACATTCACATAAACATCAGACGGTTTGTACCAGCCAGATGCAAGGCCCACCTTGCCTTCTAGTTGTTGTCTAAGAGTGAGCTCTAAGAGGAGCCCCCTATTTTTATATTAGCTGTCCTCTCTACAGGCATTTAGTTTCTTCCCAGTTGCTTTTTACTAAGCTCCTCTTCTCAGGTTTTGTTAGGTCAGGCATCAGTCTGACTGTACGAGACACTCAGCAGCAACACATGCTACGGACAAATACAGGTTTAGGGGAGTAACGCAGCATTATTCCTAGCTGTGGATCAAAAAGTTCCTGAGGAGAAGAGCAGGCGATAATGATAAAATTCTGTTTTGATGAAATGATAAATTCTGTTTAACAGTAACCAAGGGCTTTTTCTAGTTGTTCTGCAGACTGAGGTAAACTTTCCATAGCTGCGACATCCCGTGGCAGGAAGCACCAGTTTTACCTTTCTGAATAAAGAAACATGTCCTTTCTCTCGTTTTGTACTTGCCTCCCTGTCATTTTCATTTGAGGTCCCCTGATTCTCATATGGAGAACAGACAGAAGCAATCCTTTCTTTTTCATCTAATCTGTATTATTCGTGACTTTATAAGCTTCCATCATAAAACTTACACTGGTCATTGTCAACCTTGGCAAGTACCTGGGGGCATCCATGCAAATCTACCCCTTCAACACCACTCACTCACGAAACTCGCGGTTTCACCAGTGCAGTTTCCCAGCTCCCTTGAACATCTACCTGATGCGCCGCGGCCCGGGGAGCGGGCAGCACAGACGCTGCGTGGCTCAGACGCTCTCCTGCAGGCACCAGTCTCCATTGCTGGAGGGAGCCTGGGGAAAACTGGGACATGTGAGTTAGGGTCCTAAATGTAAGGGAGGGTGAATCAAAGGCATATGTAGCCAAATCATGGTCACATGTGTCTTCCATCTGTTGTTGCTTAGCAATGAAAAAACGTGCTTATGTATCTATCCACAGGTAAAAACCAGGGTTAGCTTTTCCCCACAACACACCGCGTTATGAATTAACGTGACAAAAACTCAGTATTATGAACTACAGACACCTCAACGGTTTCAGTAAACTTAAACACAGACATGTGGGAGAATCCTTTAAATACTTCTAGACAGGTAAACTGAATTCCATGCAGCTTACTATCTCTGTGCATACTTTAGACGATTTTTCATAATTTTTTATTCTCAAGACTTTAAAAACTTCCCTACATATTTGATAGAAGCAGAAGTTCGGGAGAGAAATTGTCTTCCTTTTAAATCACTTGGAGCCTGATCGTAACCATCAAATATGTAATTGATCCTTTCCATCCAGTAAGTATTCTGAATTACCCCTACTTATAGTGATAAATAATGAAAATTTATGAATGTGTTGTCTGCGTGCAGATCAAGCAAAAGCCTAGACAGGATTTTTCCAAAACTTTATGTATAACTTTTGGATGACAAAGATCTTAAAGGTAAAAAAAAAAATAGAGTGACAATTCATACATATGTCAAGAACGCTAAAGCAATATTGGTATTTCTTCTGTTTATGACAGTTTAGGCTGATTAGGTGTCTGTGAATGTGCTATTTTGCTTAGACTTGCTAAGGGTTAAAATCAAGTATTCACACACGACTACCCATTCTTCAGTGAAACATACACTAAGAATTGTACAGGATTTTCCATCTCCCTTTTGAGCATTTCAATGCTTTTGAGCATACACTAAAATGACAGATTTTGCAATAAATATAATAACTGCTTAAATATTTTTGTGTATAATATAAAGAATGTTTCAGTTTGCAGTGACTGGTGTATACTCAAGCAATAAAAGTGCTTTTTTAATATTTAGTGAAGACATGGCTAATTTAATACCGTCTATAACACTCATATCTCACATTACAAAAAAAACCCCACACCCACAAACACAAACGCCTAAACCCTTTTATAGCAAACTTGTAGCCTGAGCATATTTTAAAAATACTTGTCAGTTGTAGCAAAATCCTTCAACATCTGAGTTTTCAGTCCCCCCAGTCAAACACCTCCCACTTTTCTACGGTTATTACTGAAAGGGCACGTTGAATGGTGCCACTAAATCTTTTATGAGGGGTCACCGCTCCTTCCCCTGCTACCCGTACAATGTTGATACCGGTTGAAACTGCAGGTGTATCAGATAGCTCTGCGCTGAGAGAAGGGTAAAGCACCTTTGGAAAGACAATGCTCTTCTTTAGGCGGGCGCTAGCGATGCAAACGAATCTCCTCCCCGCTCCCTTCCCCCATAGGGGAGGAAGCATCACCTCAGCAATGATATAGCGTGGCTGGCAGCTAAAGAAGCAGGAGTCAGGAGGTCTTTCACAAACACAGGCCTCAAGTGTGGAAGCACACCGTGCTTCCAGCTAAGCCAAGAAGCCAGAAGCCAGAATACCTGTGTTAATTTTAGTAAAAGGAAAAGCTTCTCGTGCTTGAACAGGTAGGTAAGCCTCTTTGCCTTCAAAACAGGGATAAGCTTAAAGATCCATGTGGAGGAGTTTGCATTCTGCCTTCTTCCCCTTCACTCTGACCTACATTCACCAACACAATGACCTACATTTTGAAGTTGCAAGTGTGAGATAGTTCTGCTTCTGTTAGAAAACATACAGCTGTAATGCAGAAATGCAGCAATTCCTAGGAGTTAACAACTACCACTAGGTTGTGAAAAGCATAATTTATTTCCTGCAAACACATAAATATGGATATGGATTAAGTTGCCTGTGAACACACTTAAACTAATTCTTTCACTTTTAAAATAAAATTATTCTCATTTTGTGTTATGAATTTGATTATAAGTACACAACATTGGATGGGTGCCTATTTGCATGTGCAATTACTTACACACGATAGTCAATTATTTACACATGTATAGGCAAAAGAATATCAGAAGGCCCCCAAATAGTGTTTGTATTTAAAAGGCTATAAATATACTACAAGCCCTAGGCAGAGGGGCTAAAAAAACTCACTGTACGAGGACATGGAGAGAAGCGAGAGTTTCTTTTTGCAAAAATACATATTTTGTGACATTTACTGGAGGTTTTAAAACTCTCTGTCACCTCGATAACTACAATGTGAAAACAGAGCATAGTTGCCAGAAAACATTGGAATCTCTATTGAAACAAATAAAAAAATTAAGCTGTGTTGGTGTTCAAAGGAGACCCTCTAGAAGGACTGTTGACTTGGCACGCCTGAAGACACAGGAGAGCGTGTTGCTCACAGAGCAACGCCTGCCCGCATTTCAACTCTTGGCAGGTATCCTTTCACCACGAGCATGGAGTAGGAGATCCACTACAAATGTGCCGTAAGAGCGATGATGTCTACTCCCAGACAGCTTCATGATACTTACTTACTACAGTAGTAGGGACAGAAAAACATTATCACCACATCATGTGATGCTGGATGGAGAAATGCTATATATGCAGAGACATAGAAAATGCAGCACTTATCAACGTATCCTAGTAGTCTACCTCACAAGAACTTGATGGCAACATGAATTTCTGCTGTCCCAATTTCGCACATTAGGAACCAAACTAGGGGACAGAGACAGATTAAGTTACTTAAACACACAGAATGAAATAACCAAAAGAGACACCTACACTTTTCCTATAGAGGAACAATGTTAACAAAAATCACAATAATGCTAAGAACACATAACTTAAGTTGGTTTTATTACTCTCACAGTGCTTGCTAATGGAAAGTGTCAGGTCCTTATGCACCAGCCATGGCACAACAGTTCTTTACAGCAGCCTTCAACCCACGTGGACTAAGTCATGTGTAGACAGCCTTCTGAGGATCTTTTGTTTTAACCACCAGCTAGAGCTCCACTAGTCCAAAGCAACACAAAACCTGTGTTTCTTCTCCACCCAATCTAAAAATGCTAAATCCTGTATGATATTGCAGAAAATTTTCTACAATAATAAAATTCTCCACTTTTTTTTTTTTTAAATTAGAAATTATTGTTTCTCCTCTGTGGCTTTTTACCACATATTTTAAAGAACACTATCACACATCTGGATAACAAATATTGAGATCTGATGTGAAGTTCTTAAAGAATAGAATGTTATTAGGAAATTCTCTGGATAGAGTGCTGAGAATTTTGAGACGTGTCTTTTTAAAGAAGACTTTCGATTATTGGAGCCATTATGTCTCTACACTGCTCCACAGGTATAAGAAGTTGCAGTAGTTACCGATTACTTTAATTGGGATAGTGCAAGACTAGTGGCACTCCACTCTACTGTCTGCCAACAGTACACACACAGGAAACAAAGGGGCAGCTGGAGGTGACAGCTCTGAGTAGGAAGTATAAAGCTGTCTCACAACTGCTTCACTCATGCTAGAGGATTAAGAATTTCCTTTCCAAGCTAAGCCAAATGGAAAGTTTTGTCACTTTTCCCTAGCGCTTCGCATGGCCACATGTACAGCCATCTGATCTCAAAATTCAAATTTTGTCTTTTATGTGCACTATTAAACTATGAGATGTCTTCCCATTGATTTGGAGTTTCAAGTAAATTTTGCATAAATCCTACCCTAACCCTCAAAAGCAAAGACAACTTAAATTTGAAAACTCAGTCATTTTCCCCAGATGAACATACACAAAAAGATCTTTTTTTCTACTATGTCCTGATTCTTGAGTACATGAAATCACCTTATTTGCTTTAATACTCATCGAAGTGAGAGGAAAAAAAGCATTATGGGCAAAGAGATGAATTGTTTTCTGACCCTTAGGAAAGTATCTTTTATCCTGCCTGACACCAAGACATTGTTGGCGAACAGCAGAAAAACCTTTGGTACCACAATTGACAGTGCAGAGGTGTTCAATTAAGTACTTATCCGGCCAGGCAACTATTCCCCATCTCCTCTGCTAAAGAAGTGTAGAGTGGATGGAAAATCGCCAAAACTGAGATATCTACTGGAACAAGCTATTCTAGGAATTGAACATAAGGAATTCTACAGATTTAAAATAAGGTCCTTCCACTCTTACTGTAGCATTGTTACAATCCTAATGTTACATTGTCAAACCTTATTTTGTACTATGACTTATATTCAAGTCAGAAGGGAAGGTAAGTTTGGTGATTTGATCCTTTTGTTAATTTTTTGTGGGTGATTTGTTAGGTTTTGTGGGGTTCACGACAACCGTGCACAGCAAGAAGCATGGTACACCTGCTGGAGGTCCAGGAGAAGTAAGAAAGCAGGTCAAAGTCAAGGTTCAACAGCACAGTAATTTGGAGTGAATTTCAAAATGAGGCTCTAACCAATATTATGAGCCCTTCTGTCAGTGGAGCACTAAAATTTACTACCAAGACAAAGAAAAAACATGAAATTATGAACAGCACAGTTAAGGTGAAGTCAAAGCAGATGCACAGCATGTCTGCCAAATATGCCTTGCTAGTAACATATAACATAGGGGTTCTAATTTGAGTAATTGCTTGAGTAAAGACTACTTGTAATGAATTATACTGCTATAGTTGGTGAGTTTGCATGGATAGCTCTAAAAAAGTACTTCTAGCTCTCAACTTTCTTCAAACTCCATACCTCAAGCCTCTTTTCAATATAATTTTATGATAAAAAATGTTGGTCAGTATAGTCAGGAAGTAAAGATTTTCTTTTCATTCACTTCACACAGCATGCAAAATGTGACAGAGGTGAAAGGATAATCAGTAATCCGAGTTACCTAAGATCCCACCTAAAGTGTATTGAGTCTAAAAGAAATAAACATATGTAATAAGGCACTATTACCACAAATATTGAAATTTGTAGCTGACATAACACATATGTACAGAAGAATGGAAAGCTTCCACAGAAAATTACTTTCATAATACTCGAAGACAACTCTGGTCACCTTAGTAAAAGGAAGAAATAGAACCAATTGCTAAGTGAGGAAAAAAAACCCTGAAAAAATCCTGTTATTTCATTGTTTGCAGTACACGAACTCTTCTTTTCAAACTTGCATCCTCAAATTTAAGTTTCCACCCATGTACAGCAGAAGCAGATAAAAGAAGGGTCATCGTCACCAAGTTTGCAGATGGTGTGCCTGGAATTATATAACTATTTTCCTACAAAACTTAATCTGAGAGCAGATTTTCGAAAGGGGAACAGTTAGAGAGCAGTGTGCCCTTCTGGATATTTGACCACCTCAAGCGTCAATGTAAGTGCTAATCTGTTTTGCAAGTCCAGTTGTCTAACCTGAGGCACCGCATTCTGAAATTTACCCCAAGTGTATTTGCAAGGAAGCAACTTCAGTGACAAACGGACACAGTCTAAAAAAAGAAAAGTATTTAATAGCCTTCACAGTAGCACCTTACACTCCGCGCTTTCCTGCAGCAGAGTTTTGCACGCAGCAAACCATCTTTTAAGTCCAGTGAAGAGGAGTAATTTGAGGCAGGGAGAATGGCTAGCTTACTTTTCCACAGCAGGAATGCTATAAGTGAGTTTGAAAAGGTACAAGAACACCAGAAGAAATAGAAGATAGAAAGAGAAACACATCTCACCATTTTTCCCTATGCACATACATTTTACAGAAACTCTTGTCGCTCCTTCAATCTAAAGCAGAATTCATGATATTCAGATCATTGAAAAATATGTATAAGCACCGGCTGAGATCTTCAGCCTAGGCAAAATGGCCTCAGCACTGTATCTCTCACTTTCACTCTCATTATTATTCATGGCTAGGAGGGAAGAAACATGATGGTCTGCAATCTGCAAATTTCTTTTAGAGCACAAACTTAAGAGGCTCGGTGGAACTGATGTGGAAATACAGAAACAAGTCAAAGCTGTAAATGTACGCATATCTCCTCCATAGGAAAAATCAGCAAACTGTACAAATCTACTTGTATGATTGTCTTTAACATCCTTTTTCCAAATGAATGAATTTGATTGTGGTGTGGGGTTTTTTTTTGCCTAGTTTTCAAATAGTTATTAAAAATTAAACAACACTGGAACAAACCTTTTGTGATTATAGCCTTCATTCTCCTGCAAAAAAATGGATCTATAAATTTATGTACCATTGTAGATGTAAATTACAAAATTTTATATTCAACTATATTAAAACATCTATTCCAAAAATGATTACCAGTTGTGAAAAGCAGACAGGCTTATCACTTGCTGTCAGTTGTTCATGTCTAGTTAAGCAATAATGTGCTAAAACTGCTCTTTTGTTTTGTGTAAGAATTTTGGCAATAGAAGAAATGAACACTCGTTTAATAAAAACTCAGGCTGCTTTTTGCTTTGATGGAGGAAGCAGCTGCCTGTTTTCATTTGCTGCAGAGCAGCAAAACCCATCAATATAATAAGCAGCTTAGATGCATCCATCCACAGCATCTGTAAGGATATAGGGCTATTCGCTCAAAACCAATCCTTGGTTTAATTTTAACAAAGATGTGTCTGACATATTTGAAAATGCATTATAATAGGGTTTTGAAATACTAGCATTTTCTCTTTTCTTTTTAAATACTTTTCACAGATTTTGAAAGGCAAGTATACATATTGGAATGATAGAAATGATAAAACAAATATTGCTATAGCAAACAGCAGAACTAACCTAAAAATGCAAAGACGGAACATTAAGAGATGCCTTCTGGTTCACAGACTCTCCTGTCCCTTGAAAATACAGAAAAATAATATTTCAATCTTTGCAATGAAGGGTTTTCTCATCATAACCAAGAGCAGAGAAAGATATTAGAAATAAGTACCACAGGGAAAAAAACAACCTGCAAAGATCATAGATACATTATACAAATGTATTTCCTGAGACACACTTTTCCTTCCCTCCCTCATGCTTTCTTAAAACTAGATACTTAATATTAATGTTCATTTCCAAAGATACTTATCAAATTGTTTTCTACTATTGCCTGAAAGTAATACAATTTTTAGTAAGTTTCAGCAGTGTGAGTTTGTCTCAAATGACAACTTCTAATTGCAATAAAATTTTTTAATTAAAAATACAGTTATAGGACTTTCATATGTAATTACAAAAACAGGAAGAGAGAGATAAAACACCACCTCAGATATAAACCATAAAACTATTTTCACTCTAAAAATGTGATATGGCACATTTGTATTATTAAAAATTCTTAAGACATTATTATTATTTTAGTGCTGTGCGGCTTTCTAAGACCTTTCTAAGCTGAGCTTTTAGATGATTTGCACATTAACTGAGAAGTCAGATAATTCTTAATCCTCCTCTTTTTCAGATCCAATAATGGATAAGGGAGCATCTTAGCATGATCAACTAGCAATCTGCCTAGCCTGAGTGGTAGTACACCTGAATTTAGGATTAGTCATCCGTTTTTCATAATATCTGATTTAAATGAGCACTCATTCTGGGAAGCATAGAAAAAGAATATTCAATGATATTTGAACTGTACCATTTGAATATGTAACAATAAATTTTGAGTGCATGCATATTTATTTGCTTCACAAACAAAAAGCTATACAGAAAGGAAGATTTTAAAGAAACATGTCCAGACAAATAGCTGGATAGTTCCATTAAGTAACTGCTTTTTTTTCAGTATTCACAATAGCTTACAGATATAATCAACCACATCTCAGCTGTAGCTTGGTATCTCTGTCTAGTCAGTTCCTATATCCTAATTTCATTTCTGTCTATAGATGAAGTGAGGAAGCTAGTTGGTTTGAGGTTTTACGTGGGTTGGTTTTTTTAATGACGTTTTTGGGTTGTTTATTGTTGAGGGTTTTTTGTTTCGTTTTTTACAGATATATCATGGGTAGAGAAGGGAACAAACCTGTAGATTAACCCTGGTTACTAATATTGCTTGTCTTCCTCATATCTTTCATACCGAACACCCTTATGCAGTAATCAAGATACATAAGTGGAATTTATTTGGGGGATTTTGATTTTGTTTCGAAGTGGTGTCTAGAGCTTGGATTTCTCAGGTAGTTGTTTTTTTTTCCTCCAGCAAATTAACCAAACAAAGACAATAACTTTTTGGCCCTAGTAGCTTCTCATTCAGTATTTCTGTCCTTTATCAAACTCCATCATTCTACATACTTTACCAAACTATTAGAAAATCATGTGCTCTGTGCTGCCAGGAGATATTAACTATGTGCAAGTGAAAATAGTAATTGCATGCACAGTTCAGTTTGACGGTTTTAGACCATCTCTCTCTAACAAAACAGTGTATCTCAGTACTTGGAACTTCATATACTGGCAAAAGGTGACCATCTATCGTACAGATTCTTAAATGAAATTGTTAGGTCACCATATTCAATGAGCCTTGATTCTTTCTCCTGAGGTCTCTTCAACCTGGTGCTAAGTGTGCAATTTTTAAAAGTCTACACTTCTGGTAACCATCCTGCAGCAGGTGCCCAAAATCTCCCTATACTACCAAACTTATCTCTCACACAGGATTAGATTTATAAGGAGTTCTTTAAGTGAGAAAGCTGCACAAGGATGATGCATTCTCAGACATCTCATTCATTTATAGATCTGCCCGGATCTATGTTCCATATGAATGTAGACAGGAAGAGTTATGGCAAATGCTATCATTTATGGTGAGGGGAAATATTTAAAGTTTTTTCTGAAAGGTCAAGGGTTAAATTAGCACAAAGATCTTCAGATCTTTCCAGATCTGGTTTGACATACGTTCATGGGGCAACACAACAAAACTTATGCTACTATTGCTCATGGCATGTTTTTGCCTGAACAGGTTTCAAGAACTATAGCTGTTGATCTGGCACTTTTCATCAGCACTTAAATAGAATGGGCCAGATCTTCAGCTGGTATTACATGGTATTATGCCACTGTATCCCAGCCTAAGGAACCAGCCTTGAATTTGAAATATGTGTGGTCTTTCTGAGAAACTAAGTAGCCTTTATCATGTTAGGATACACTAGCAATACTGCTTGGATCGTTTTGTAGAGTTAAATCCAAGGGTATCATTCCCAGGAAATCAATGTTTCAGTGGGTTATGTTAAGGGAGGATACAAAATTGTTAAGAGTAGAATTTAGTCTCCAAAGTGGCCTGAAATATTAACAACCAATTTTCCCTGATTACTTTCACATTTCCCATGTTACTGTAATAAACTATGACCTAGCTGACCACATTCTTATTTCACAAGGCATAAATAATGCAAAAGACCAATACAGGTGCTACAAGAATTCTGCTGAAAAATGTTGTAGAGCTGTATAAACACTTACTCTTCTACATTCTGACACAGAAGTGCTCTTAGGTCAAGAATAATGTGCTTTGGCTAAGATATACAGCTTAGGGACTTCACCATTTTTCAGTGTTGAAAGAATATATTTCAGAACATCCAGTGGATTGAGTGTCAAAGGAACAAAACCAATGCAAATCATTACACCTGCTTTAATTAAATGAAAGCATGAAAGAGCCTATGAGCTAAACTCGTAAAAACATGTTTAGGTTTATCATTAGTAGGTCTTGAAAGAAAGTTGTTCAAATTCTTAATTAAAGTGAGCACATATTCTCTGACTTCAGGAGTTGCTCAGTTGTGCACCAGCACAGAAGTTGGGCCCCATCTTTTGACACTGGAATTTGAGTGGGTGACTTTTCCCTTGTGTGCTCCATTCCATGGTGACCACAGACCCTTGGGCAATCCTAGGATTCTCCCTGGGGAGTAGCAAGATTTTACAATGTCTAACCTAGGCCCCTTTATTCTTCGAGGCAAATTTTCACCAATGGCCAAGCCAACACACTAAGTTATCAGTTTCTACAGCATTTCTTGCACAGATAAACCTTGAAACACCATGTTAAATCTACATGCCGAACTTCCGTATTAGCATGTAGACTCTTCAATACCTAGATTATGTTTTTTCTTAATGAGCTGAGCTCAGACGTTAAAAATGGAGAGGTAGGTGTATCATCTTCTAAAATTCCAACTTCTTCCTTAAGGATTAAATATGTTGTGACACTGTTCACTTAGCTCTCCATCAATAAAGTAATAACACTGTAATAATGAGGAAAACCACTTAAAAAAAAAGTAGTTGTATGTCACCATTATAGTAATTAGCAGTTACAACAAATTTTAGCCTTTCTTGTTGTTCTCTCTTCCTTTTAAGAGTTTGAGTCACAATAAAAAAAGTAATTTCCTGTTACTTGTGGGGAAGGGAGGGGGTGGAGGAAGAAGGGATCATGAAATATGTGCAATTTTAACATATAGCACACAGTTGAAAATGTAATTGTCTATGTGTTCTTTGCTGAAAATATGTTCTATATTCCTGGATTGTCTTTGCTATCAGAAGCAGGATTGAAATCTCCACTTTAGTATTTATCTGAGGCTGTGATAGCTCAGTTGTCTGCCTCCAAATGCCAAGATAGGGGGAATCTCATCAACCGGAGACCAGCTGCATGATGGGCAGTTAATAGATATATCAAACCTTAGGATATATGCTAAGCTGAGGAGATGATTGGTCGGTTGATATACTGATTGATTAGCATAGGGAGAATGGGTTTCTTCTTGACAACCTAAGATTATGCTTCAGCTAAGCTCAAATTGCTTACACCTCTTCTATTGGGTTTAAAATTACAGTCCTGTCATCTAAAATCTCTCTTCAATGAAATTTTTACCATATATAAAAATTAAAGGGAAAAAGAAAGTAGGTGCAATGGATAAGAGTAAATGGAGTAGATATATTTCACACTACTGCTGTTGGTACCACTAGAAAAAGTTGATAAGTAAATCCACTTGAAATATGTTACATACTCTGCACACTACTAGAGAGCACTTTACAATAACTTAGAAGGGAGGGGGGCAGTTCAAAATACTAAAAAGGAATCAGTGCTGATATTATTGCTTTAAAAAACCTACAGTAGTTATTAAGCAAAGTAATTATACAGTTGTGATACTACCAATACATTTTTGTTCTCTTTACAGGCATTTCCTAGGTTTCATAGAAATTTATTTAAATTACATTATAGACATTAGAGAAATATCATGTAATTGCAACAGAATACACCACCTCACAGGGTGGTGTATATTCTTATACATGGTGCTTATATTCCTGTATGGTGCTTATATTCTGCAAGCTAAAGAAGCAACATACATACTTTTCTGGTTTTGCTTGAGAAGTCCAGAATTTGTTTTCCCAAGACAGCAGATGGAATTAAATTTTATTTACAAAATATTTTAGACTGCATCATCAATAGGGCACAGACACTTAAAGAAAACACCATATTTTAAGAAATTACTATACTATGTAATTACATGTTGCCAAAACAAATGCATTTCTTACACATATCATCCCTTTAATTCCCAGCATTACATGTTCTTCATAATACCAGGCTTTGTCACTGGAGAAAGATACAAACGCTATTAAATAAAACATTAAAAAAACCCATACAAACTTTTTGTTATCTTTAATCTGATACTTCGAAACACTTCTCTGCTTGGGCAAACAAGAATTTAGTAGTCATGTAACAAAAGGAAAGTGGCTCATTGGGAATGTTGAAATCCGCATTAATAAATAAGACGGGGTTTCTCAGATTTTTTTCTTCCTTTTCGTATCTGCTATGAGCGGTAGGGGATCAGCTGCAACTCAAATCCCCAGCTGAACAACCCAAATACAACTGAGTGAGCAGACTTAAAACAAGGCCATTTATTGGTGCCTGTTATGCAAACAAAGCATCCAAGTCTTAGAAACAGATGTCAACTGAAGCATATGCTTACTGTAAACTGGAATTTGATTCTCTTTATAAAAATAGACTTAAATGGGCCTTCAGAGACTAGGCTGCCTCTTGTTGTATACCATTGCCTAACTTGATTCAGCCGTAAGCTTTTAAAAAGATGAATAGACTGATATCCAAGGGCAAAAAAATAAAAGTAAAAAAAAATTAAATGGGAAATAAATGATAACATGTTGGAGCAGTTCCCAGAAGCAATTTTACAGATTTTCTCTAAAAACACAAGACAGGAAGTTCAAAGCGCAGTGCAGGTCACCTATGGCATGTCGAGTTATCATTTTTATACCACTTAGGGTGAAAAAGGGACTTTATGTTCAAGTGGCAAGTTTAGAACTCTGCTTTTTCTTCTTCCTTTTCTTTTTTTTTTTTTACCTCTTCTCACATCTTGATGCCTTTTAAATGTCACTTATTTTACATGAGGCAGTTGGTGGAGACATGAGTCAACAGCAATCAGAACCATTATCCCCTGCAGCGAGCCCTGGTCCTAATGCATTATGACACCTTAGCTGGCCAGCCACCGATTTACCTTTCTGCTTCTTAGGGAATTAAGTGGCATCATGTGAAAATGGTTGTGATATGAACAGCATGGGCATAACTGGTATTAAATTTACCTCTCAGCCTAAGTGAATTTTCCTCACATGTGACTAATCAAAATGAAAGCTGTGGACATGGGCAGATCCGGCCAGCACTTCTCCACCCCTGGGATTGGGGCTATTTTGTTTTATCTCTTTGTACAAGCTGGCAGAAGTTTAAAGTGAAGGGGATAATCCAGTGCTGGTGTCTTTATGAAATAACATCCTTACATGAAGAGGCTTTTAACTGTCTGTCGCTGTCCTCTCAAAAAAAAAAGAGCGTGACAATCTCATTTTGCTGAGCACCCTCCCATGAAAGGAGAAAATAATAGCCATAACAGCTATGGCTAGTACTGACCTTACATGATCCATTATCCACTAAACACTTTAAAAGTCAGTTTTACATACACTGTGGGGGAAATTAGAGAACTATCACAATCATTTTCACTTTAGTGAATTTGTCTTCTGTTTGAAGTCAGTTACTTGATATCCTCGCACATAACTCCCCGTATCGCTCCAAAAAGAAAGAGGAAGTCTTGCTTTAAAAATCGATCGTGGGCAAAAAGGTGGGAAACACACCATACTTTTCCTATTCTGATTATTAAAGACACTGACAGCAGTGAAACTCAGTTTAGCATGAACTTTCTGTTGAGTAAATGTGAAATAATACAAAAATCATTACATAATTTAGAAGTGTTCAACATCAGTACAAAAATATTTTTATCAATCATTTCATCTGAGATAAGTAGGTGCCAAAGAAAGTGCAGGCAGAGCAATTATCATCCTGTGCAGTCAGAAAGATATTTATTCACAGAATAGAGTGATGCGTTTTACTACAAACCAGCTGTGAATGTTACTGATAACAACAGCAGCGCTAGAGTACTGTAGTCTCCTTCTAACAACTTAATTGTACAGGACACAAATGCCTGGAGCATGAAGTCCTCTCCTACTTGCAGGACTGCTCAACCTTCTGTGACTGTGAGAATTAATTTCTAATACATGAATTTTAGGCATTTACTCTGTCCTGTAAGTTAAAGTATTTCTACTAATTTTATTCAAACAGATGTAAAAACAATAAGCTATGACTCAGTGGCTCAAATTTTAAGATTAACCCAGTCTATCTGGACATGAGTATTAGGTTCCAGTTGCATCAAGTTGTCCTTTCTAAGCATGAAATTTGGCTACGCATTAAATGAGTCTCGGTTTTTTTCACTATCATGGTTTTATTCCACTTTATACATCAGGGTTTGCTAAGCCCAGACAGTGCTAGAAGACTTTCAACATTCAACAATCTATTACTGTATGCATGTTTGACTGGAGAAAAAGAGTAATAACAAAAAAAAAAAAAAAAAAAAGCAGAAGAAACCTATCAAAACTACATTATGTCATTTACAATATCAAAGCATATTTTTTTTACATCTATCTCACATATATTACTAATTACTAAGAACCTAAACAAGCACCAACAAACTCCATAAATACTCTCTACACTAATTTTTAGAAATTATTAAAGATAAAGATTAGGAAGAGATTTCAGATTTTTAATCGTTACAAACACAGGAAAAAATATTAATCATGCATGGAGCTTGCCTGGGTAACCATTTTATCAATGAGGCCACATAATTAAGGTCACGTTAATGTAGAGATTGAAATTTAGGGAACACGTCAATTAAGATAAACAAGAAAATTACCTCTTCCCAAAAGGATTAGCCTCAAGTGGAAAGGTTGGTTCAGAAAATTACAATCCATTTGGTAAGGAAAATGGATCCACAATAAAGTCAAATCTGAAGTGTGTAGGTTGGCATATGTTACCCAAAAGAGTTGCGGAAAAAAATTTAGAATAGAATCATCTTTATTTTCCTTTTATTATTTTCCTTAAAAAAAAAAAATTACATTATTTGCACACCAAGAATGGCTGCAATAGGCATGACATATTTCTTCCCCCCCCCCTTTTTTTTTTTCTCTTTTCTTTCTTAGTTTCAGACTTAATTGGACCTGGGAATCTTAACACCCACAGAAAAGCAGTTTTCAGTGATGTTATACATTAGCATTGCTGTAAAAATATCTGGACCAAATAGATATTTGTAAATATCCACTTAAGATTACCATATTTTGTACTTTAAACAACAAGAATAATTATTGCAGAGTTTGACAAGAAACGTGAGTGACGAAACACACGCAAAAGTGATGTTCTCCTTCGTCTAGAGGGTGCTGTCATTTCACATTTAGTCATGCCCACTTCAACGTCTCATAAACAATTTAAAATAATAATAATAATAAAAAAATTCATTAACTGTATTCTTTTTTTTATTGCTTTTGTGACAATACAACAAAGAAACTAAGAAAAGTTTGAATAGAACATGGGAGCCTGTAGGAAGATGAGAAGCCTGATAACTGAGAAATGGAGCTTACAGTGACACTCCTCCGATACCCTCCGCCAGAAATTCTGTACCTAGCTGCATGCTACTTCCCGGCTCCCCAAACACAGAACACCACAGTAAACAAAACAAAGGTGGCAGATTTGATAGAGTTAACAACGAAAACGTTGCACTGAGATAATGGTTTTTCAAATGCTTATCTTGAATGCTTTCCACTGATCACCTGGAAGTACATCTGGGGAGCTGGGGGTTTGTGTATGTATATGTATAAGCCCACCAATGTACGCATGTATTTGTTTCCATCTCAGAGTCCTTGTGGGAAGCAATGGTTTGCAGAATTATTACTACCAGCTTCTCTTTCAACAACTATACCTCCAAAGTAACTTCCAAAGCATCCAGCGGAATTTGCCTCATTAAGCCTCCTGGAGGGCAGTCATTGCTCTGACAGGATTGCCAGTACCGAAGTGCCCAGGACCAGCCTGACACGACCAGTGCAATCACTGCTCACCTTCTGTCCTCTCCAGCTTCTCTTTCCACAAGAGTGACTTGGAAGTGTTACACTACCCTGACCGCTGCACCACCAGGTACGTTCACTTCATCTCACAGTCACAGCACATGAATGAACACAGCGCGTCTATTTACAGATTTGCCGTCGGACTTAAGTTTCAACTGATGACAGAATGATTTTAGCCATCCTTTTTTTAACAACATTCTGGGACTTACATTCTGGGAATCCATGCCAGCTTGTCTCTATACATGTGTTGTTCTGATTTAATAGCAAAGGTTCAGCTTGGATTTTCTTTTTTTTTTTTCTTTATTAAATATATACTGTAACACAAACTATTCTTTCCATTGAATTCACATGCACACTATAGGAATTTCGAACTATCCTATGCCACAGATGGGCAATACATCATGACACCCTCCACATAACGTCGAGATTTCTAATTCAAAACAAAGACTAATACAAGTATCTAATCTCAGCAAAGCAGCAATATCACATTTCAATATGACATTTTTTTTTAATTCAGCTGTGAACCCTTGAAACAAACCATTTCAATAAAAACCTATTACTGACCACAAGCTTGGGAGCATACGTGCCAGAGAACACATTAACATTGCTACGATATTGCTTATTAGGGCAACAAAACTTTTCTTTCTTTTAGGAAAGAAAGATTAAATATGAAAACACATGAAAGACAAACATATCTATGTATCTGTTGCTAAAATGGCTGAACAGGAAAATAGGAAAAAAATATACAAATGCAGCTGAAAGGCAGCATTCCAATTATCCCCTGGGTATTGTAGTACACCTTAGTTTTGTTAGGCCTGATAAAGAGGAGAAATATTAGAGCAACCAAGCAGATGGTCTGTGGAACTAGATTACACACTTCAGAAATAAGAGAGAAGCAACGCATACAACCCTTCTGTTTGGACAGAAGAGCCGTCTTAGCCTGTCTGACCTATTAGCTAGTAAACTGGAGCGCACCGCCAAGTGCTATCATGCTGTTCCTTTAAAAAGCAAACAACCTCACTTTTTATGATAGGCACTGGATCATTTTAAGAGAATTGTAGGTAATGTCTGCTGCATTAGACAGATGGTCATATCATGAAACCATATACAAGTCACCATGACTAAAACTCATGTTCACTATCTTGTTAATCCGCATAAACTGCAAAACAAAGTAAACCCATGCTGAATGCTTTCCTTAGCAGCTAACGGTTTCTATACTCAGTTATGACTTAAGCATGTAATAAGCTTAAGTTCAATGCTTTATTTGACGTGCTTTTTCATAACCTAGTATTAATTTTGTATATATAATTTTGCAGTGTGAAAATTCTGATTCTAATCTGACCTCGATTTAGCCTTTCCATAGACTTCCATGGAGCCAATGATAGAGAACAGACAATTTAGATCCAAGAAGAGTACGTATCTTCTCTATCCACAAATAAGCTAAATACCAACAGTGTAGGCTGGTACTCTACTAAGGCAAGGTCTTACTGTACATTTTCCAAAATCCCTGGGTTTTCTTCTGTGCATGATTCAGAGCAGCTAACGTTATAATTGCAGAATGTCGTGACTACTTTTGCAATAGTATGTTTGCATCTCGCATTCACGCTTATGCAAGGATCAAGGGAGATGTAGCCAGTCTCCTTGGGACTGGTCAATAAAAGTGTATCACTCCACTAAATTGTGTATCAAAAGATCCGTATAATAAATATTCCCCTCACCAGGGCTGCCATGGAACTGGAAGAAATATTAAAAGAACCAGACTTCTACATCTTGTTTCTTTCCGATGCACACCAGAGATATTATTTGGTAATAAATTATAATTACTTGGTGATTAAATCCACATTTTAAAGACAATTACAAATTAGTTAATCTTTTTTTAAAACAGAAAGAAAAATATTTCCAGCAACCAGGCCTTTTCAAAATGAGCTGTCTCTCCATATCTTCACATGGAGAGCCGCTCAAGGCTAGGGACGGTTTCCCCCTCCCATGACTACAGAGAGCATACACAAGCCCCACCTAACCTCCTGCTCAGTTGAAGAAGATGTAAGATAGCACATTTCCTATCCGCTAGGCTGCTCTCAGCCACAGAACTACAACCAAACCCGGCAGACCAGGAACGATTTCAAATTGTACCTGGAGAATTGCCGGTAAGTAACTACCGCCTCTTCCCCGCGTGGCAGCCTAGGTGCACATTCCCCGTCAAACTGACCCCAGGCAGTACTGTAAACGCGGTGACAGATGCCAGGAGACAGGTCTGAAAAACTTCCAAATGAACAGTTCGAGGTCTGCTGCACTAAACACAGCAGAGATCCTGGATACTTTCCCGGATGGTTTAACATTTGGAAAAAATACGGATGGGAAACAGTGCTTGTGTCGAGGGTGAAGATGTCTGTAAGTGAAGTCAGAGACACAGACTCCGCTCTGCTGTGGCCCATGCTGACTAGCAGAGATCTGCTTTGTCTTTTGATCCTAACAGAAAGCCTTGGGCCCTGGGCACACCCCAGCAAAGTTCCATTGTGTGTCTAAATGGTGTCTAAATGGTCCAGTATTCTTCTGACCAACAATACCCCTTGAACTAAAGTGGGAGGGAGAGGGGGAAAGGGAAAACAGAGGGAAAGGTTTTTTAGGAGAAAAAAGAATAATTGAATAGATGACGGTGCTTATGGGTCATGCTTTGAATATCAACTGATCATTTCCAATGGTGGTCCTGGCTGGCTGGGTTAAAATACAAAAAAGAAGAGAAAGGAAGACTATAATGACATAAGAAGAATATACTGCGATTCTTTATTCTACTTTCAAACCTGATGGATTAGGTGTGCTAGAGAGTTGAAACGCATGGCAATGCCAGTATTTCTCTCTGGATACTTGACCAACAGCCTGCTGCTGAAGTCCGTGGAATCTGTATGTCCGAGAATACTGACAGGCCTGTTCCTCCATGCCAAGGAGAACATTTCCACAGTGTTTTGCATAGCTCTTGAGTCCTTCAGAGAGCTGAGTTTGACAGAGCTCCTCTTTCAAATGCAGGATCATCAGCTACAGGAAAATCTGTCTTTGGCCCTTTCTTTAGCACTCTAAATAACATACAGGCCTTGTACCTTTGGCACATCTGTAGACTGGAAAGTTGTATCTGCTGTGCAGAGAAAGCCAGCTTTCTACAGACTGAGCCTTTGGATGCCTATCAACTTCTTTAAGTTCAATTTTTCAATTGTAGCTACTAGAGAACTCACGAGAAACTAAATAAAAGTTGGATTTGAATATCCAGTTTTCAAGGGTTACTATGTACAAATGTAAAATTAAGAGTTCTGCAAATGTTCTTAAAACTGTAAGCAATGTGTTGTTTCAAGGTGTGAAATATAACTTGGATTCTTGCACAAAATCATTAGATAGACACATAATTGATTAAAGTGGATGGCTGCCATAGAAGGTTTGAATAGCTGACTGTGTATGAACATAGTCATTAAGAGAAAACATTTTGCTAAGATCAACTCAAAGGCAACTATCATTTCAGTAGTCACTTGGGAACTACAGAAGAACTATTTTAAAGATTATAAGCAGCATTGTCTATTAACTTGATATAGATTTGCCTAAGAATTACAAAGGCTGGATTGTAATTAAGACAACACTGCTGCTTTGCTTGTAAATCATATTTTACTACATGATGACTGATTTCCTCATCTATCTATGGAATTTTATAGGAGAAACTGTTAGTCTTATTTTTAGGTGACTGCAATACTGAAGTCCATTAATTAAAACTGAACCCCACGGCTCACACAAAAGCAAGACAATTTGTCAAGCATAAGCACCTTTGGGATCCTTCTGGTCCTTTCTATGGCAAAGTGAATGATCTCACTGGTACTCAAATTATATTCCTTCAAAGAACTCTAGAGTGCAGTTCATTAGATTCTAAGATATGAAATAGTTTCTAACATATGCATGAGCAAAATTCAGTTTTAGTAAGTTATTACACATTTAATTCCTTTAGGCTTCACTTTAAATATATCATTATTACCATCAAAGAAAAATCTTGGTGCAAGTAATGACAGAAATCCAACTGTTTCTGTGCTAATTTTATGATGACACTGATGATTGCCTTAATGGGGAAAGTCTGGCTCTAAACTTAAATCTATATACAAATATGAATATTCCCAAAACTCAAAAGAAGCTAGACCCAGAATGTTTATTTCATCACACTAAAATAATGAAGTAGCGTTATCCACGCTGAACACAATGCATTATAACATCATTTTCTATTCTTCATAGAGGTAGTATGCAATATTAAGCAGGTTTTTAACTTTCTAATACATCAATTTTGCCTCCCTCTTCTGACACTGCTTGTAAAGGCAGTAGTGACAGTAGTAACAGGTTACATTGTAATTTTGAAAATGCACATGAAACTGGCTTACCTGATACAAAACAGAAATTACAAATGTGACTCAGTTCACTGTAATCAGCCAAAAGAGGCCAATTCACAGCATTTTTCATAGCTTATTTCCTTAGCATGCATTACATTTCCCTAGAATTACTAACGTGTGGACTTTACAGTGTAAACGTATCTGCTTATAAGTAGTATGGGAGAAGAAGCGTAACACAAACCTAAGAGGTTCTGGCATCCAAGAGGTGCTCTTGACAAGGTACATTAATTAAGGATTATGGATTTCTGCACTTTGTATTAGCAGAATTTAAAAATGTAATTCATGTAGTGGCATTCTCAAAATACAGCATCCTGAGTGCAATTTTTTGCAGAACATTCTCCTCTTGAGGAGAATATTCTCTAACTAAAAATTCTGGGTAACTCACATAATCCAACTACTTTCAGATGTCTTACTATTGCTTGTTGGAACATCCAATTACTGCAGTAGGGTACCACTTTAGGGAAGCACCAAAATAATGTCTTGACACAACAAAGCTAGTTGCTGGAAGAAACATGAATGAGTGGTTCCTTCCAAACTCCTCAAGAAAGTAGCCTTGAAAAAATTATTTTGTAAAAAAAATTATGGTATTATGTAATCCTAAATATCAGTTACATAACAGACAGCATTAATGACAAAAATATGAACTACTGACAGAACAGTGGCTTACTTAGATATTTATTTTTTCTATATCTACGCGCTAAGCAATTCTAATACAACACCTAGGAAACTGTACATGCCTTGCCACGTGATTGCATCAAGCACTAATGAAATGTTAGCCACTGAACAGTTTCACTACTATGCCAGCAAAATGACAGAGATCTGGCCATGGATCCTGACTATGTACTTTCATTTTTACCTACTACTTATGTCTTTGGTTAAATAAGTACAGTAAAAAAGTAAAAAAAAAGGTTACAAGAATTAAATAAATACTAAATTTAGGGATATATTATGACAATACAACATACCCTAAAGTATATTAGTTGGCTTAAATTCATTCTGTTCCTGAGTTGTGTATTTCCTAAAAAGAAAAACAGAATTATTAACACTACTGAAATGAAAAATCAGTATGAGTCAGGGTTCCACACTACGTGCATACGCACCTACTCATTTATGAAAGGAAATACACCATTTCTTCACTACTGCCTGTATAAGAGTTTTTTATGCTAATACAAAGATAAAAATAAATATGTGTTGTTATACCAAAGCAACCTATTCTGAATCTTGTGCCGCTGTGCAAATTAGATGAGTCACCTATCCTTTACTCTGATCCATCTCATGGCAAGAACTCGATAAATTGTTTTGCTTTACTCCATTCATCTGCACTTGAGTGCAGTGAAGATGATACCATGAGCAAAATACAAATAAAAATAATGGCTAAAACCATCAGAAAGGATTTCAAAGGCAGGAAACAAAATAATTTTCCTTTCTTTTTCTATCTTCCTACACCTCTTTAATTTTTATTTTTGGTATTCAATATTCCAAAGTAATGGAACACAGAAATGTATGCATTATCCTGATACTACGACTTGTCTGAAAAAGTTCAAACTGAAATAACAATTAGTAATTTTTAGAAAGGAATGCAACTGAAGAAGAAAGTAAATGCTACATAAAATTATCTGTAAAGACCTGGCAAAATAATGCAACAAGCTATAGTGTTATTAAATAATAAAAGGATCCTCATCTACACATACATGACAGTGCACTATTTTCAGTAAAACCACATGTGAATTTACTTCATTATATCTAACACTGTAGCTCAGTTTTGAAATTACGTACACACATTTATGATCAACTAGACATGGTCTTAAACCAGAAAATTCTAATCTAAACTTAAATATATACATGAATAAATTAAAAAAAATTCAAACCATCTAAAACAGGTAAGAAAAAGAAATCTTTTGATCCATTGATAGTGTTCATAATTATGCATGTTAAATAACATCATTCTGTATCATGCGTCACACTATGCACTGACTTCTGCAGGTTCAGAAGAAGAATGCCTTCACATTAAGTACTGCATGAATGGACAGAATGTATTAGAAGAGATTCCTACTTTTCTTCAACATGAAGAATGGTCACTACTGAATTTGACATGTTCTTTCTGATAGAGTATGTCTGACCTTGTTGTTTTACAAAAAAGCATAGAGTCAAATTCTGCAATTCCTATTTAGCAGTTCACAACAACTCTAGATGCATCAGAAAACTGTCAATTTAACAGAGCAAGAGTAAAACCTAAGTCTTGATAAATTTGCACTGAAGTCCAAGTAGGACAGCAAATATGACCATCTCGAGAATATAAGAAAACCCAGTGTAATTCTTGATACTGCTACACACTGGCCATGTTACCATGAGCAAGTCACTTGCACCTTATCTTTCTCATTTTCATCTCGATGAAAAGCATAGCTTGTCATATTCACGCAATTCAAGGTGCAAATCCTCATTCTATCCCAGAATAAATACGGACTTTCTGCATTGCCTTCAAAAAGGTTCACCTTAGAAACTTATCCTGATTCTTCAGTTCTCCTTTTACTTTCAGTCTGCTGTAACTTAGTTTCTAGCTACTGGTTTTAGAAGGGTCCGCTTCACAAGTTTGAAGGGCGTCTTTATGGTCAAAATAGCTCCCCTGTCATTTAACAGCATTTGCTTATTCTTGCTCCCTAGTTACATTCTGCTGAGTGGTACGAATGTTTTATGAAAATCAGCACATTAGTTTTTATTTATTTTTAGGTAAAAAACTAGGCTATCTCAGGTTCTTACTACCTTTAATCTTAAAATCTTTTTGCCTAGGCAGTCCTATTTGTTGCTGATGTTTAGTTTCCACTGATTTTAATTTTTTTTTTGTCGCACAAACAAATGCTAAATTTAGTCATGTATGGTCAGTAAATACTATCATCTTTTTGAAAGAGCTTGTATTATAGAACAAACCAGTGTTCTGCCCTTTGGCTCTCTCTTCTTTCTTTGGGCTGACTGTTGGGTTACCCTACCACAGGAAAGACAACACACTTCTTGGTCTGGGACATCCCTTTCCCTTTCAATCAATATTGAAAGGATTTAAATATTGAATCAATCAATAAACCAAGGATTTAAATGTTCTTGGTGAATTAATTTTGAAATTTTATGGTTATTTTTTCTGTAATTATACAAAAAAAGGTCGCAAATTAGAGATGGTTAGCTATTTTATGGCTATGATATAATGCTGCTATGTTATTAGAATCATAAAACCCACCAATATGAATAAATAAATTAAACAGGAGATAATTCTGGTCTTACATCACTAAAAAACAGAGAAGAGTTCACTGAAGTCCATTAGCTTGCACTAATGAGAATGACGGGGAATACAAGCATTCCTTCTTTATTCCTTGTTTTTACAACTCTTACTTTTGTTCGTGATCATGTGTCATAGTCCTTTTTGAGATTAATGTATGGATAACTTCAAAGTATACACAAGTTTCACTAGCAAAATGTCCTGCTAAAAGAAGAAAAATCCCTTCTTATTGCTCTTTAAAAATTAACATATGGCCTTAGCTTCGCAATTGTCATTCAGAAATATGTATATTCCCTGTTTATGCTAACAAATGGCATAAAAGAAGGCGAAACAGAAGAAAACAAGGTCAAAACGCTCTACTGGCACTGTTGCCTCTAGCAAGAACCGGTTTGACGTCAAGAGACCAAACAGCAGCAAACACTCTATTTTCAGATATCTGAAACCAGTAATAAATACATACAAAAAGTGTATTCTACTCTATAGCGCATTTTTTCATTTTATAAGCATTGCTGTTAACTACTTAATGATTTTAAGTAATGAATACTCTGCTTTGTGTTCTTACAGCTTGTCAGATGTACAGTAAATCTTGAAAAAAGTTGAAAAAGAAAAAGCTACTCTCAGTAACTAAACCAGGGAGGACTACTTTTAAGTCCCAATAAACTAAAGAGCTACTAATAAAACAAAATGCAGGTTAAGTTCTTCTCATTTTATTTATAATAGCTAATTCATTGTCAGTGAGCTACATTTTCTTTTTTATTTGATGATAATTGTAACAAGTATAGTATTTATTAGCAGAATATAGTAATTTTTTCCTTACATTTCTGAATAATTAAGATCAGCATCTAATTTGCAGTCCTGAACATTTGCGCTCTGTTTTGTTTTTTTTTAATGAGTTCCTCAACAAGTACTGTATTACATGAAAGACAATGGAAAAGGTAAGGTATAATGATGATGAAAGGTAAAAGCAGTGCAAGCCTGTTATAGCCACTGAAAATAAAAATTAAGGAATAAAAATCATAAACCCAAGAAATTGTCAGAATTAAGTGTATCACTGCATCAGCTACATCTCTCACAATGTTTAGTTTTACCTATGTTGCAACTCCATACAATTCTCATATAACAGTATTTGCAATTTTAAATTAGGTAAAACTAATTTTTAAAGACAAATTAAGATCTTAATCCTCCATCTCTGAGACAGTCACCTTTAATCTGGTGAAAGTTTTTTTGCTGTTTCCTGTGCTTCAGAGACAATTATTCTATCTCAGAGCAGTTCCACTCATATTGGAAACAATGGGAAGCATTAGTCATTTTGCAGAAGTGCATCTTTGCTGAGGGCAACTGTGGCTTCAATCCCATTGAGAGCAATAGGAGGTAGGAGCAATTTTGGAAGAAGGAAGTTCTCTATGGAATACTCCATAGGAGAACATCATTCATCAGCTCTAGCTGAATGAGAAAATTTCAGTTCAGAAGAATAACAGCAAAAAGAAATAATCTTCAAGCCTTTAAAAATCTTTTATACACTGGATTTTAGTATAAAGGGTAGGGAATGGGTATTATTATGTTAGTAAGTTCTTCAGTAAATACTCGAGTAAAGAAAATATATCTTTTAGCAATCTACTGGAATTCCTAACAAATAAATCTTTACACTTCAAGTCAAACTGCTCAATATTTATGCATTGTATATCTAGAACAACTATTTTTGTGCCCCAAACTATGTGTGGAAATTTTAGGGCGGTTTATTTGATTTGTTCTCTAGGTAGCACTTTCTAAAGCAAATAGTGACTGAAGAACCCTGCAAAACTACAGGTGAAAATGTCATTCCTAAAATGGTGCTAACATTTGCTTTAAAATCTGCTTAGTATATCTGTAAGTAGTAACCTAACTGAGGTTAATATAAAATGTTTTAAATAAATTCTATTAGATTGAATTATCACTGGTATTTCCACCTCTTCCTGACATCATCTTAAGATCTCTCATTCCTGCTGTTGCAGACAAACTATCAGAAAAAAAGGCAGAGAAAACCCTTCAGCTGCTGCTAATTGCAGAAGAACCAGAAGAAATGCACATTGATTTAACAGACTGACCTAAAATAGAGGCACAACCTTCATTCTTTCAAAAATACACACATCCATGATTTTTCAACAATGTTGCCAAGATAATTTTTTAAACATTCCTGATTCAGAGTTTGAAAACTCAGTCCAGAGTTCATGAAAAAAAAAATGTCAAAAATTGCTGAAATTTCAGATTTACAATTGTTTTAGTGGAACCTAATGAATCCACTGAACCCTGACCAAGAGTTGTCACTAGGAAACAGCATGAAAGCACTTACAACATGTTGTCATTTTTCTATATTACGCACAGTAGGTTGTTATTGCCAATAGCTCATATAAAGTATCACCAGCAGCATTACATCCACACTTCATTCTTAAAAAGAATTACTTGTAGAAGCTCCTCTACTAACATGTTATAGTGGAGTATGTTTCACTCTCTCCCTTCTTTTTTGTACAAGAAAGTGGTTTTACTAACTCTAGGCAATACGAGTTTGAGTTTTTTCCCTCTCTCTGACTTGGCACAACCATTAGATAGATATACAGATCCTGGAGGACAATTGTAACCAAATAGGATCTGTGCACTGCAGCGATGTGAAAGAAGCAACATTGATGCCCAATTCCACTTACAAATAATTTTAATGATATAAAAATATACCCTCACTTCAGAATCCAGGGTGTGTTTTGGAAAGACACGTAGACTTCATAAGAAACAATTTTAACAGAAACTGCAAATCTGAAGCTGGAGATAAGATGACAGAATACAAAACCCCTAGAGTACTATTTCAAAAGAGAGGTTCTTAAGGTTAATGCACTTGAAAAAGTTTTTTGACCTACCATCTTCCGGGTTTATTAAATATTTCACGTAATGATAAATAAAATAGTCACAAATAGTCAGTGAAATACAAATGGTTATCATAAAATTTGCTGAAAAATTAAAAAAATAAGTATAGATCATCTCAAATAAAAGAGAACTCTGCGAGGAACATGCTAATGATCAGCTTATGTTAAATACCAAAATTTCCATAACAGGGGTATGAAAAGAGATTATGGCTCAAAAATATAAAAAATTAGAAAAAATGTGGGAGGGATCAGAAGGAATTTTTTATTTTTTTTTACATCTGTTTGAAAAGAAATACAATCTCAAAAGGATATTTTCCATTACCATGTTTTACCTTAGTATTTTCTATAAAATCACCAAAAGAAAAATGAAGGAAGAAAGGCCTACTGTATAACTTCTATGACAGAAGATGATGAAGGCTGACTTTTCTCCACCTTTCTAGGCTCTAGCAGGATCGTGCTAGTGGGATCACATGTAAACACACCTCTCTCCCCTACTCAGGAACTAGGTACTCTTTACAAGCACTATACCTCAACTATTAGAGAAACACCAGAAGTGTTGATGCCTGGTGTGTTTTGGGGTTTTTTTAACCTTAGAACAGGTTTTTTAAGTTAAGAAATTGCAAGCTAATAATGATCTTGTGCATTTATTGGAAATATTTGCAAAAGTTTGATTAAGTTACGTTTTCAGATAGATGAATGCTAAATAAACTCATTTTTCTTTTAACATGAAGCAGATAAAAGAATACCAGTGTAGAAAAGAGTGTTTGCTGACTATATTAGGAGATACGGCTGAGAGTTCAACAACAGTCAACCTCTTCTATCAGAGAAGGAATCAAGCAAGGATTTTAAAGACTACAATATACAATTAAAATCAACTATATAAATGGAAAATGTGATACAACGTGAAGCTCAACATAAAGTTGTTCAGTGCATATAATTACACCAATTACATTTAGAAATCATATTTACTTGCCAAGAAAAAAATAAGATTAAAAGGCAATTGTATAAAGTGACACTACACAACTTTCTCATTCAATCTTACTGAATATGGAATCATAGAAAGATAATCTTTTAACTACTTCAAAAGAAAGGCCATCAAGTTCTAATTCAAAACACCAACGAAATGAAACATGCAATTCTCACACTGTGCTTTTCAGTGTGCAACAAAACCATTTAGCTATTATAAGAAGCTTTTGAGTTGTGATACACTGGTTTCAGGTTGATCTAGAAAGTAAGGTCAATTACACCTTCCTGATATAGTTACTAAAATTAATTTCTTTTTCAAATTTTCAAATGAAAACACATTATGGATCAAATTAATTTCTCAGGAGTATCTAAAGAATTACAATATTCTCACTTCAGATTCACTCAAGGGTGGTACTTGTACAGATCAGAGAGGGAGATGAGAAAGGGATACACCATGGCTCTATAGGATCAGATTTTCAAAGCTTTGTGGATGTTTATCTCTTCTTGAGATAGATTGTCGACACTCTTAACAGTCTTTTAAAGTTTAAAACTATGAAGGTAAAGACAGAAGAAAAGAGCATCCAAATATATATGTGAGAATGAAATAATTGCTTCTGTGTACCAAATAATATTTTACTTACTTATCTTTTGTTTAAGAACTACATTTTCAGAAGTATCTCAATTCTTGGCTGCCCGTATATGAATACACATAAGTGTAAGTATTTCTTTATGAATGGATAACCAGTGAAGCTCAAAATCAAATCTAAGGTATCTCAAGTTGTCTTACACCACTTGTGTGCATCTAAACTAAAGCATATAGAAATTTAGACTTGTATTACAGGTCATTACAGCAGGTATGACAAGTGATTTTGACAGATTATTATCTGGACAGAACCAGGAGGAAACAACATTTTCTTCAAGTTCTCTACTGTACCAAAGATCTTTTCCACTTTAAATTCTCTGTCAGTCTTTGGATACTTTTAAAATTACGGAAAACATTCCAGTCTAGATCCCAATCTAAAATTGTCACACTTTCACAATCTAAAGAAGGAGAGCAAAACCTAAAGGAATTCATCTAAAGGAAATACTTGATTTAAATATTCTAAAACATGTAATAGTGATTTAATTTTTTTTTTTGTTTAAAAAGTTAAATTTTGAAGTAAAGGTTGGTTTTGAAGACCAAATTTTGAAATTTCAAAAATTTGGAAAGATGACTTTCTGACATAAAACCAAACAGAAATCTTTTTCTTTCCTCCAAACCAGAAAATGCACCAAAACTAATGTTTTCCACAAGGAATTCCAGCTGTACCATTCCTGCAATTTCCAATGCAGAATATTTTGATGAAAGAATCCAGAGTTCTACATTAGGGCTTCCTCCCTGTTTAGATTGCTCTTCTTCAGCAATACTGCTGAGAATAGCCTAAACTGGTCAAATTAGCATGTGATTCAGAAATCCTTCTTTGTGCCACAGACAAATAGCAAGAAATATTTTTGATTTTCCTCTCCAAAAGGAAAAAAAAAAGAAAAAAAGTTGTTGTTCCAGGAATAACCGGACCTGTATTTTTTTAAAAAAAAATGCTCTTTCTGTCAGCAGTAAGTCACGAAGCAGGGAAGAATTACAATAAAAAAAAGGAGTAGACACCATTGCCATATTCCCTGGAGGTGATATTGAGGTAATGGGGATAGATTAGATGACCTTTGGAGCTCACTTCTAACCTTATTTCCTACAGACTATGATATCTTCACCAAGTTCCAGAGAGAAGGCAGATAAGAGCTGATTTCTTTGGGAAGGTATTAGTTAGACTACAACCACAACAGAATTGCTGCAAGAGTAAATGGCTATATCATTCCCCATAACAAAAGTACTGACATTTCAAGGGAGACACACAAAGCCTAAGTAAGGCATTTTCAGAGAATAATAGAAAGCATCGAGTGATGTCAGTTATGAATACCTGAAATTTTGTGTTCCATTCAAGTTGCTTAAACGTTATCGGTTATTAGCTTTTGGCTGAGAGAGTGACACAGTTTTGGGATTTGTAACTTTTCAGTGGTTTAGTTTTCAGACACACCAAGACTTGGAAGGCTTGGAAGAGTACATGTTCTATAAACAGAATAATTACTCATTCCAGCACAGCGGACACAGGGTGTGTGACCAATGTAGCGTTGATGTGGACTCCCTGTAAGCTTTCTCCCAAGGTTGCTGTGGAAGCTTTGTCTATTGACTGAAAGAAGTATTACTTCTGTCTACAGAAGTGTAACAGAGTTTAGTGACCTGACTTTGGCTAGCCATCATGTGGACACTTCTTATAGTCCTTGTCTTCAAAACCCCTGATCCTGGAAACTTACTTGAAAGTAATTCTCTGTGAAGACTGGTTTTCTCTCTCCAGGCTGATACATCAGTCTTACCCAAATTGGAATGACTTTCTCCTCCTGATATTACAGAGTCCTTGTGAAGGTATGGCCAAGCATGGAAAATAGCTCCAGAGGCTGTCACTTTTAGGAAAAGGCAAGGCAATTGAATTTATATACCTCTGAAATTGTTCTTAAAGTGGGAAGCCTGTAGGCAATTTAATTGTTCCTTATTTAAATCACAATTGAATACAGAAAAGTTACGTTGCCCCAAAAGATTTAAGCTGGTTTTGCTGCAGTTTGTTCACTGGAAAACGTATTGTATTTTCTGTTTAGCAAGTTTGTATCAGCTATTCATAAGATTGATATGATCCAGAAATATTTGTGGGTTTGAACAGCTTTATGACACTTTAATGGTAACACCTTTTTATATAAGCCTGAGTAGATCAGCCAACACCTCTGTATTGCACTGATACGATTGATATTAACACAATATGATAAGATAGAAAAACTGCAAATCATGATAAGGCTTTTGTATGGCAGGAAAGAGAAATGTCACTTCTGTCCCTTCCTTCCAGCACAGCCGCACCAGCTGCTGCCAGAAGTGTAGCTTACTTGCTTTTATGGCTGACAACTTGCATGCTATGTATGCCATTAGCAACCATACAACTTATTTTCCTATTATACAGATATTTTATTAGTACAGTGAACTTTCTAAAAGGTGAGTTGTTTGCTTACAGAGATCAACTCCTACTCCTGCACACCAAAGAGAACATAAAGCCTTATTCAGGAATCTAACACTGTTTCAGTGAATCATGACCACATAATACCTTCACTTAAGACATTAAAAAGCACAAAATAAATACAGCATGAAATAAAGAATGGTGTTTTCTTCTGTGCGAAGCATTAACAGGGTATGGTTGTCTACGTGCTAACTGTGAACTACTGTGATGAAAGCAGAACGCTCTCCAGCAATACTGAAGGAGACAGCTCTTGCTAAAGCCACCTTGGAGAATTACTCAGGGCAGAAAGCTCACAAATCACCCTGGTTCAGAGCAAATACACTGGCCAGCCTGACGCAAAGGCAGACTGACGAGGAGGAATACTATGTATTGAAATGAGGAGTTGCTGAGCAATGGTTTTACCTTGCAGTGCATCCCACTCCCTATACAAAAGCAATGTAGGCTCCGTGTGATTGAACCTGACTCTGCAGAACTAGATCGATTCTCAGTCTTCAGGTCTTCATGTTGCTGCCTGTTGTGCTGTCTGTTTTGCTGATTTCCCTTCTGTTTTGCTACTCCTACTACAGCCCTTGGATGTGCACTCATATTCCTTACCCACGGGTGGCAGGACTCTATTCATTCCAAGTATCACCACACACTGATATTTTAAGTTATGATCTTTAAACCCTGAAAATGCCTTGTTAGCTTACTTATTCTCAGCTAGACAAATAAACTTCTAGTACTTATTCTTTCACTATTGCTTCCAGGGAAAACAACACCTGCCCACTTCCTCTTATTATGACTCTTCCAAGCTCATGCCAAGCCCCCAACAGAAAAAACTCTTCCCACACATATGTTTGACAACTTCATGTAAACAAAGCACATCTTGCATCACTCCACAGCTATCTCCAACCATTTACTTCCAACTGTCTCATGAAGAAATGGCAGTTCCCATGACCCCAAATCATCTGTTGGTAATTATGCATTGCCATACTCATTCCCTACAAATATGGAAGTACGTAGCTCCTCTAATATAATTTTATATCTTAATTTTTAATCTTCTTTCAAACAATATCAACAGGTTGCAAACTATTCTCTCATAAACGTAATCTTTGTAATTTACCAGTTTTAAATAGGGATCAGAGTCAAATTCCTTGTCCTTTTCCCAATAGCTGCTTTGCCATTTTACTGTTGCATTCCACAACGCTTTGGACTAAGCATACAGAAATGAGAGACGTAAATCCAGCCTACAAGTTACTTAAACTCATGCCGTCTAAGCTGAAACCTTTATCTGACATTAATAACCTACTGAAAAAAAATCTTTAGTATGCACAAAGATTTGCTTATGCTGTCTTCTGATAAACTGTCGCAGGGAAGACTAGCACAAGTCAATAAGTGGTCTACTTTTCTTCTAGCAAACATATCACAAAATCACAGAATCACAGAATCATAGAGGTTGGAAGGGACCTCGAAAGATCATCTAGTCCAACTCTCCCTGCCAAGGCAGGGCCACCTAGAGTACATCACTAAGGAACACGTCCAGTCGGGTTTTGAATGTCTCCAGAGAAGGAGACTCCACAACCTCACCAGGCAGCCTGTTCCAGTGCTCTGTCACCCTCACAGTGAAAAAGTGCATATGCAAGTGCATACATACTCCTTTTTTGGGGAGAAACAGTGGGGACAACAGCAATTTCCTATGTTAAAAATCTGTCCCTTTTGGCAATTTGGGTAACATTTTTAGCATTTGTGGCAGATATTGACAACTTATTTTACAGTTACTGTTAACATGAAAACAGAATAAAATGTCTCTAGATGTCTCTAGATAAACTCTTAGATTTATCTATTTGTGGATAATTTTCAGACATTAATTTAACACTTCAGAAAAAGCTAGTTGCCTATAAATGAAAATCAATTTAGGTCAAGAACTTTTCAATGCACTGGACGGAAGGCCACATGACTACGAGCTCGTGGCCTTACTCATCCCCCATTGCGTCTTACCCCAAGTTGTTGTTCTGGCATATAGCCCATATTTTATCAGTGATCAGAAAATACCATTTTAATCAAAATAACATGCATAGTGTAATATATATATTGCATGTTATTTTGCTTACATACACTATAAATGTACATACAAACCTCCCAATTTCCCTTAGTCATTTTCCGGAAATGCTATATAAAGATGAGTGAAAACAAGAAATCTTCTATAAATTCACATTAAAAGTGTACATGATATAGCAATATAAAAGTGATTTCTCTATGCTCACAGATTTAACAGTGTATTGCTAGGCTTAGATAACACAGACGTAAGCTCAGTAGTTAGTCCAAGCTAACGCCAACTCACACAGGCAGGAATTCAGGGCAATCATCCATCCCCAAAGGAGGATAGATGTGGAAGAGTTTTGCCTGCCAAATTAGTAATGTCCCTGATATGAGCATATGAGGTGACAGAAAGCGCACCCTGATGACATGCATCACCTTTACTCTGGTAAAGAACTTCCCTGTCAATGAAATTCTCTCTGCCAATTACTTATGCTGTATTTTATACAGCTATGCAGCATAAATTAACAAAAGTAGAGGAGAAAAATTCCAAGCCAGTGTTTTTAACTTTCAAAATAAAACAATATTTCTACATAATGGGGGACATGAATAACTTTCTATACAATGCAACCCCTTCCTCTGTCTCCTGAGCTAAGGAGCGGGGTTTTATCTATTTGAAAAGGGATACTAAATTCATTATTCTGCTTTTAAGCAGCAGATATTTTAATAATATACAGACAATTTTACTTCCATGCTCATTTACCGAGGCCACTGTGACTAAACTTTGCCAACAGTGAAACAAAATGGAAGTACAGTGTTTCAGAAGCTTTATGACATATCCTCCACATATCAAAAAAATACACAAGAATGGCTTTTCACAACGTTTTCCTGGGGGTCAAAAATAATCCAGCCAAGCTTGTGATTAATTTTTACACAAGATGTTACTAAAAGATTAAAAATGTTGTGATATCCAGGGTGTGAAAGTTAACTTAGTTCACTCACAACAAATCTGCTTTAAGATGATGTAATCCAGTACTGATTCTCCTAATTGCTTAGCTTTTGCCACAGGCCATAAATGTGTCAGTTCTCTCTTCTTGATTGTTACTGTAGTACAGTGATAAAACAAGTAGAACACAAGTGGCTGTCTAAGGCTTTGGTTACCAGTCACAAGTGTTAAAGCAGATTAAAAGTTGTTGAAAGGTCATATCTGCAATTGAAGTGAACCAAAGAAAGATGATACTGGTCTTCACTTCATCACTTCGCATAATATAGCTCAAGCTTTAAAAGTTTAATATGCAAGAAGATACTTTTATATCCCCTGCTTACGATATGCACTTATTTAATATCAATTAACCTCTTTCCTCCAATACACCTAAACTGATACAAACAATTAAGAAAAACTTTAGACAGACAGGAATGTCTGGGCAGAAGGTACACAACCGCAGTACTCATCACAAACAAAAGAATTCTTAGTCTTAACATGCAGTTGAACATCTGACTTCTAATGTTTTTCTGATAACATGCTCATTACTTTTCCTTGCAATGCTTTCTTTCATGATAGCCTCCCAGAAGTGAACAAACTTGGTACTCGAACCAAGGTTTTACAGTCCTGAGGCAAAATCCTGGTCTGATGTTTCAATCTGATGTTGCTAGGCCAGTGCCTTTGAGTCAAGGTGCTCAGGTGTGCTCCCACAGTGAGAAAACCATGATTTCTAATGTACTACTACACTGCTGTTCAATCTTTTTAGATCAGTGATGTTTCACGAATAAGAGGTATGGGTTTTTCTTTGAAATAAAAAACAGCATTACCTACATCACTGCCGAGTTGGAAGTAAATGATTCTTACTAAGTAGTCATGGATAGTAAGTAGAATGGATCAGAGTCCTAATGGGTTCCTCACTATCGTGTACAACAGAAAACAAGTCATGCTGGAGAACAGAAGGATTAACCGTCCCCCCATAAGCTCCTGTCACTAAAGTGAAGGGGGGAAAAAAAAAAACCTGTCTTCTCATTAGGGATTGACATCATGTGACATATGTCAACAACATGAAACTGCTGGTTTAAAAATTCCTGAAATTTCTAAAACCACATTAAAATGTCTTAATTGAAAAATCATTAAGAGAGTCAACATAGGGAAGTGACACATTAAACCTCATCTTGAAAGATAGAGATTGATTGTGGAACTAAAAATCAGAGACTCTAGAGTCAAGCTATCACGAGTCAACACATTTGTTACAAAATAGATGGCATACAACCCAAACTCAGATACAGATTTGATGTTTTTAAAAGACCAATTCCACAATGTGAAAATAATTCTAAGCTAAATCAGAGTGAGAAAAGAATTTGAACACAGAAGTGCTCACAGGAAATGAAATCTGGTTAGAATTGTTGTTACTAATGCCCATAAATCCATTTTTTTCAAACCTAAGAAAAATCTACATTAGATTTAAAAAAAATGGTTAAAAATATATTCGATATTTAAAGAAGATACTGAAGCTAGGAAATACATCAAATTTATGTTAGAAGCAAATACATGCAAAAAGAAATCAATTGTTGGAAGATTTAAGGATAATTCAAATGAGTTTCAAGACATACTAGGAACTATACTAGACATACTAGGATCTATAAATTGTATCCATCACAAATCATGCAGGAGAGGTTGAAAAGTTCAATAAATAATTATTTTCCGCATTTGGGAAATAAAGCAGGATAACCTGCTCCGATCAAGTGATCAGGATGTAGTTCCTTTTCAACAGTATTTCAGGAAGATATTCAACAACAGCTACTACATTCACATATTTTCAATCAGTATACATATGACAAACTTGTAGCTAAGAGTTTCACGATAGCCTAGCAGGTCCTTGCACAATTGATGATGATTTTTAACATATCTCAGAACTACAGAAAAGTTTCAGAAGACGGGGTGAAACCCAGTATTGTATCAGTATTCAACAAATGGCAGATGAAATAACCCAGGTAACTCTGACTACTTGTACTGGAATGGCCATTACAAACTTTTGATTAATAAGAAGTTAAAGAAGGACTATATAGTTAATACCAGTCAACACAGGTTTACGGCTGATGGAGATTGTGCTGATGAAGCTTCTGTAAAGAAACAAATACTTGGATTCTAAAATCACACCTACAGAAATTCAGCATGGCATAAACAACTAAGGTCTCAAAATGGAAGTCACTACTAAGAGCACATATTTCTCTTGAGATCCTGGGGTGGTATGGTTTTGACCTTCTGTCTTCTAACGTCTTCATCTGGAAACATAAGATCATTTCAGACACAATTTGCAGATAGCATAAAAGCTGATGTAGGGGATAATCATGAAGAAGACGGTTCAATGGTACAGTGTGGTCTGGATTTGTCGATAATCTGGATGCATGCAAGCAATCTGTGGTTCAATATCACCAAATGTAAACTCAACACACCTAGGAAAAAAGAATTCTGTAAATGCTTCTGCTATGGGAGACTCAGTTCTCCAAATGGTTAACATCTTCCTATTTGTAGGCAGAGAATATTACCCGCAAAAAAGGGATTACACTTTCTTCCTTGCTAACATGGCTGCTAATAAACACTAGTGACAGTGCTGATGTCTGCAATTCAAGAGGTCTCAGAGAAGAATTATGAAATGTACTGAAGAACTGTTTAGTGGGAAATGTAAAAGGAGATCTATTAATTTTGCTTATAAAACAGAAGGTGAGGAGGAAGCCCATTGAGAATGTACAAGCACCTAAATGGGGAAAAAAACCTGATAACGGTGGTCCCTAATTGAAAAGGCAAAGTTTTAACAAGATTCATCACCTAGAAGCTGAAAGTAACAAACAAACAAAAAATCAAATATGAATTTGTCTATAGTGAGACAGTAGCTGCCAATTATTTTTGTGACTTGTAAATCATTGAAAATTTCATTACCATTTTTGAAGATGCTTTGATTTTCTTCAAAGGAAACTCAGGAAATTCCCAGTCTTAGAGGTTTAAACAGGAAGTTGAACTCACTGACCACAAAAGTTCCACAAAAATGTGAACACAGTGGAAGGCAGCACGGCCCAGAAAGCAGAGCCACAGATTAACAGACAGAAGAACCCACCACTCTTAGCACTGTGACTGATAGGTGGCATAGCCGAGTCAATCCTCTGGTCCCACATTTCCTTTCATACTTTGGAGACAACAGTGTCTCTAAGATGTTACACATGTACAATTTTCTTATTTATAACTAATACGGTGGCCTCATATAAATACTTGAATTGGTCCAAAATGCAGCACCTCCTCTCCTCAAAACCAGTAATTCTACTAAAAATAACATGCTTCTCTTGAAATGGCTTGAGAGGGAATGTATGTTTATACCCAGCCCCCAGAAATAAATGTTCGAAGTATTTTAAAGTGATCAAAAAGATCAAAGCAATTCAAAACTTTATTCCTTTTTCTGTCTTTAGTCGTCAAAATCTCCACTAAATATTTGTATTTTTCCCAGTAAGAAATATCCGTTATTTATCTACTAAACCGAGAAACACCTTATATACACGGAACTCTTACTGCATATTATATAAATAATCTTCATATCACCATTCATTTTAAGGATTTACAACTAATTTACACCTGTTTAAAACAGGAAAACTAAGGCACATATTTTACCCCATGATCATTCTGCAAGATCTTCAAAACTGTACTCATCACGGGCTGCCTGACTCTAACTACAGTCGGATTAATTTTGGGGTTAATGTGTATTAGAGCATGGCATAAAATATTTCAAATATCAGATAAGGACAAAGAATGGATGATACTAATTGTAAATATTACCACTCAGAAACACGCAACACTTAAAATCTAATTTTACCATGGTTAGATAGATGGTCCAAATCCTTTGTTGGCTTTTTTTTTCTGATCTGGGTGTGATCACTTTTTGCTGCTATGACAAACAGAAATATTTCCTGTGGAAAAATAACATTGTTGTGTGAAGTATTAGTTGATATACTTTAAATGGCAATCAATCTTCCGTGTGTTATCCTGCTTGTGGTTCTTAGAATAATGTCTAAAACCTGCAGGTGATTGCTCCTTTATTTTTTTTAAATCACCATCCTTAAAAAAAGATGAAGAATTCTTACTGAGAGAAAACAGTAGCAGAGAATTTAAAATTCAAAGAAATAGCCCCAACATTTTCAAAATGAATGCTTGACATCAGGTTCTAAATACAGGTTAAGTACCTAATTTGGTGAATAAACATGGATTTAAATGCAGTTTAACCTAAGGTATTCAGAAGGAAAAAATCTAGCCACAACCTTTAAATGCTGAGTATTTAATATTAACAAATATTAAAAGTTACAGGCATGCTAATTTTAACACCCATATGTTGACAGCTTCAATTTATTTCTAGTAACAGTTAGGATTTTGTTTACATTAAGGTACAAATTTAAAGTCAGCTAGCTTACTTCACTTTTATTTCTTTAGCTCCTTTTCCAACAGCCCAGGAGCCAATCCACAGCAGCAAAATATCTTTAAAGTATCACACAGGTTGAACAGAACAGCCTCATCATGATATCCTGCTCACTTGCTTCCATAGCCTAAGGCAATTTAATTACGGCAGACTTCATCTTAATTCCTATCCCTTTCCTCTCTTCCCCTTTCTCCACATCTATCACAACTCATTTGGATTAGAATCAAAGATTACAAAATGTTTACAAGACCGTACAAAGTGGATGCACCTTTCCTGATCTGAAATGGTCTCAAAACCATTGAAATGTTTGTACAGGTGGGATTGGAATTTGCCATCCCAGGCTTTGGAAATCCAATGTTGAACAAATTCTTAAACTTTCTAAGTGCTTTATGTTATCAATAGCCACAAGAAACAATGTCACTTCATACAGATCAAACAGAGTTAAAGACATTTTTTAGAAACAACTGCTTAGAGGAGGGAAAAAAAAAGAAAAAGAGAGAAAGTAGGCAGAATCACTGAGAGCCGTACTGCTGAACTCTGCACAAGGCTCCTTCAAATAAATATTTCAAACCTTTATATGAATATTTTAAGCATGACAACTACACATAAACACACAGCCAAAGTGCTCAAATCCACTCAAGAAAGACTATTAAGTCATCAACCTGCTCCTGACAGGATCCACTGAATATGGCAACAGTGAGAAGTCAGGAGACAGTTGGAATCATTTCAAGACTGCTAATTTAACTTGTCTTAAAACCAACCAATGCTCAACGTGTCATCATCAATGTCATCTCATCGCAGTCTGAAAAGCCTTCGACCTAAAGCAAAAAGGTCCCCAAGTGCCACCCTTCTTGTCTACTGGTTGAAAATCTAATTGGTTCTGCTGACAGGCTTGGGAATTGGTAGGAAGGCTGTTCAGTTAATCTCCAAGGGCCAGCAAAGAGCTCAGTATCCATCTCTGAGCTTTGCTCCCTGCCTGTCGTAAAATGACTCTGATGGTAGTGCAAGCTCTTATGCTTCAGCTGTCTTCTGACTTCTGTAAAGTCAAATTCAATAAAGTTTGTCACTCAATAATCTGAGAGCTACCCAACAAAACCTCTTTGATCAATAACAGCTTGCCTGCTTGCACTGAGGAAGGTGACCTATTAAAGATTAAAAACACACCTGCTGCTTGCAGCACAGAACATATTTTTTTACTTTTAAATAAAAATTCATCCATTAAAATGAGTTTAACTGCAACAACTATATATAAATATTACATGCCAGCAAGCTAAAATAAGATTAAAAGAAACATTTTAGCTCTAGTACAGTGCTTTTGTTAAACTTAAATTTGAGTCATTGCTTTTCTTAGAATCAGAACGGCCTCATCCAGAAAGGCCTTTCACCACCCACATGTAACTTTTACTTTAGTAATCTCTGTATGCTCTACCTTTTTTTAAGTTTTCTGCCTGCTAATAGCATACAACTCTGCTTTAGTGAGAGTCCAGTAATCTAATTTGTTTCTGCCTATTTGCTTATGCCAGAACACAAATATTTATGTGGCCAGGAAATGCAATTTATAATTTGAAGTATAAATATCTTCCCCTCTGTTTAAGAAATTTTCTTGAACTGCAGATCCACTTTATCAGAAGCTATGACCAACTCGTGATTTACAAAGCCCCACAGGAAAAACTACAGGCAAATTGAACTGCATCGGATACAGACCCACGAGTGCACTTTTATTCATATGTTCGTTAAATAGTTCATATGTTCTGCACTTGTGAGGCAGAACTACTGCAAGTACCTTAAACGAAATTTTATAAATTTAGAAACATTTGATAATTCTACGTTTTGATAAATATTCTTTTTGTTTATTCTATAGGAGGTGCTGCACTTAAAGGTAGATATTCCTGTTGTTTTCCAAACTGCACAGAACTTTCAGATTAGGTCACCTGGAATAGGCTGTTTTTCTGTTAGATTTGTTCTTAATGATCAAGTATTAGTTGAGATACATTGAGATAAAAAACCAGAAGGATATTGGTAAACAAAGCATGTAGCTAAAGGTGTACTACTTATTAATAAATCACTGGAGGAGAAATCACATGTAAGTAAATTTGATTGACTGAACCATCAGCGCCTGTTTGGGATGGGTTATCAATCTCCCAGGAAATCACAGAGCTCCTCAAAGCAGTAAATTCAAGATACATGAGGTAAGCAGCATCTCTCTTGATTGTCATGCTTTGTTTAACCTTGTGTCCTTCATGCATCCATTTAAAGAAGTAAAGAAGCAGCTAGAGGATGACATAACATTTCAAAGCAGCTGGGAGATAAAGATCTGTATCTTAAAATTAGATAAATATATGTCCCTAAATTATCTGAATTGCTTAAAAAACAAGCAAAAAACCCAAGACAGCAATTCTGGAAAAGATTTGGATGGGGTTTAGCTGTCATTAGTTATTGCTTCCTAAGAAATAAATAGTAAAATACTAGTCTATGCACGCTGATGCTAGGTGAATATAAAACCCGAATTACATGTTTGGTAAAGCTACTTCAGTACCTGAAAGGAAGTCTGAATTTACTAACTTACACTATCAGACACCAAACAATTACCATAAATAAATCTCCTACTGGGAACAAGAGAGAGACTCGGTAATGATTATCTGCGAAGAATAAAGTGCTTCTGCAGTTTTGCAAGGTTTCTCTCCTTGCTCCTCCCGAAGGGGCCCAACAGGTAGGTATCACACCGTACCGTGCTTTGCTATCAGTTAAGACACTTTTTTGGTAAGTGAGACCACAGACTCTAAGGCCTGCCTGTCCAGAAACACTGAATGCACTCTAATAAGGGCAGCGTCTGGGGTGTGGGTAGAGGATGACCATGTAACAGTGCCTCAGAAAAATCTCAACTACACAGAGTACATTTTTTTGAGTACTAAAATCCCAGCAAACCCAATCCAAAACACCAAAACACCAAAACTAAGGCATAAAGGCAAAAGACAACCAAAACAATCTCTTGGACCACTTCAGTCATGAAGTCTCTTGTAGAAAAGGAATCTGTTTGAGATATGTTCACATCTTACTCTTACAAGTTCTACAGAAGATAATTAGTACAAATGCTTTTATTATACATAATAAAATGTGTGCATTGTCTACAGAATATCCTAAAAAACCTTTAGTCTCTACCAAGTACTGCACAGAAAATTCAGTTCAATAACCCCTGACAGTCACATGCCAATTCTGCGGGTGCAGTTAACTGGACTTGTTCTGCTGCGCTTTCAGCAGGAGACACCAGAGAATCTCTTCACCTTTTCCAACTACTCCAAATTGCCAGTAGTCTACACTAAAAACCAGTGGTCTTCTGAATGACCCTTTAATTACCTGAAAGGGAAGGAGTACGAGGCATCTGAAGACTGATATGGGAATGAAACAAAAGATCTGTATAACTGCTCCTGTTGCACTGAGGTTTTGCATCTTGCACATCTATTTCTAGAAGAAAGAAGTGGCCAGCCTGGCTCCTGTCTTTGAAAAACTGTTGATATTTATCAGTTAAACCGTTTTTGGGCTGTTAATTCATCGGTGTTTACTTTTCCATGTTGGAAAGCCAGAACTGTGTTAGGCTTCTAACATACTATAACACTGGGGAACTTACTTATGCGCTGGGGACCCATCAAGGGGTTATGCAGAGGATCACTAATGTCCACAGGATCTCCTTCTGAAGAAGTTCGATGGTATGTACTTACTGATGAAGGAAACTATAATAAGAAAATGGAAGGCTGAGATGCCATTTTTGAACACTGGATGGTATCAGTGCTTGTGTGATATGATAGTTGGTAAATGATATTATTTCATGTTCTGCTCCACAACGGATAACTGTTATTCATAAAGTACCTATCTGTGGTTTGATTTGCAAAGTTGCCTGGCACTTGTAGCTAAGTAAGAGGAAGCTAGACAAAGAACAAATAAAGTGTTGTGGAACGCTAAGTAGCTTAAAAAAACACACCTTACACATGTCAACTTGGGCATTCAAAATATAGGCTGGCACTTTTCTCTGTGGCTTATTCCTCTTTTAATAATGTCATCTCACCTCACAGGGGCTTTGTGAAAATTAATTAATTACGGTTTGTGAGGCATTCAGATGCTAATGATAGCTACAATGGAAAGAAAGCCTATGGAGAAATTAATAGTTTTGAATTCAATGTAATGATTGAATGCGAACACCACATGTGGGTCACATATTGGCCAATAAGAATAACAGAAAACATGAATAGCTGCTCATTCACTGATCTCTGTCAGTAAGTACACTGAATGAGAGAGGAGTCCTGTGGTAAAAAACATAATATATGTGTAGATAAATAAAAATAGTACTCAAATACGTAAACCTGAAATGCTGACATGATATCCAAGAAGCAAACAGAACTGCCTCATTTCTCAGCTTTTAAACACTACCTTTTGTAAACGCTTAACTTCTCAAAACCCGAGCAAATATAAAAATGCAAATATAAAAACATTGAAAGACAATTTTTTTTTGTTTTTGTTTCACCACCTGGACTACTGCCTCCACAACACAAAACTCTACACCTCTAATAGGTTCTGTGCTAGTCAGTGGATTTCAAACATGTTGACACACAGGGACCCAATGTTCTGCTTGATGTTCTCAGGTTGCTACCCTCTTTACTAGCTGGTACATAAATAAGATTTTGCTACGCAGTACAATGTCTTTCAGTGTCTCACTCAAACAATTCATTGAGCTTTCCTTCCAGGGCCTCAAACCCCTCCCTCTTTTCTAATACAGCTCTTGACCCTGAATTTTGGTTAGTATGCAACATGGAAGTGTTCTAACACCTAGGCCCTAATTTGAGCAGCTGTCCTTTCCACAGACATCTAGAGAAGTCTCCCTCCACAGCACAGAAGTACTAAAACTCTTTAATGGAATTACTAGGGAACAACAAACCAAAACCACGCAGTAGGCAAAAAGAAAAAATAAATCCTCAAAACAACATAGGTTTTGCTTTAACTCATTCCAAAACAACTCAGCCAATACAGAACTTCCAAAAATCACTACACTTTGGTAGTCACATATTATGGAAAATGCCAGAGGAAACAATCACTATGTAGTGAAGCATACCACTTAAAATTGTTTTGAGATTAAATCCTCATGCTGTTTCTGTCTTCTTAGTATTTTACATTTAAAGGGCTCCTCAAAGTCCAAATTCCAGCAGCGGGAAAATCATCTCAGCACAACACAGGCAGCTCTGCAATTATTCCTTAAATGGTCCCGCCACACAGATTCAAGCTGAAATTGGAACTGGGGAGACAAAGTCAGGAACAAGGCCTGAAACCACATCGTGCATAGCTTGATCCTGTAAGTGACGTAAGGTGTCCACAATCAGTTCAACAGACCCCACCTCAGTGTAGGACAAAGTCAAAGACAGACATCAGAGCTTCCCCACCTCACTGGAAAGATGGTTCTCCATAGCAGCCCATTTAGATCCATTTAAATAAAACTTCCATGCAGCTTACATGAGCAAATATTACAAATAATTTTGTAGATTACTACATGCTTTGTAGTCCAAACAAACTACTGTCTATGAGGCCAACTTGTGCAATCACTTATGCCAGTGCAGAGGTGGAATATCTACACAGCAGATAATTCCTTACAGAATAACTTTTAGCAGCAACCAGAAGGAGAATTTTGCCTTATTTGATTCACTGAAAAACATTATTAAAAATTAACACCTTATTTTCAAAATGGGTATGTTTGGTTGCAGCCAAGACATAGACATGCTGAAGCAAACACTTCAGAGTCTGGACTTCTTTGATATGACTTAATATGGCTATTGTCCTGATGTTACCTCTGTTATGATTGCAATAAAAAAGCCAAACCAAGTGATTCCTCACATTTGGCTTTAAGAAAATGTTCAGTCACAAAACTGTCCTAATTTTTTAACACCCCCAATATACCCCATTTGGTATATGCACGTCAGGGTTCTTATTTGCATAAGTTTCCTACCCCACCTCTGCAGATGCCTTCCTATTGAGACTTCACAGCTTAACTGAGTTTTCTTTTTCTTGTATATAATATGGATACATTAATTCACACAGTACTCTGGCTGAGATTTTTGTGATCTACTTTGATTTCAGCATCATAAATAATTCCCTCTGAGCCATGTATTCTTAAGGCAGTGTAATTTCAAAGGTCCTTCACAGTTTATCGTATTTTAATATTGTATATTTGTTCTTCTAGCTTCTTTTGTCTTTGATCAAGGTTAACTACCCTAGTAATGTTTTCAAAGTTTCCTTTTGTGAAATTTGTATTTGTAAACATTTAATTAAAATAATTAGATGAGGTTAGGACATGACAATAAGAAATATCAGAAACACAAAAACCTCTCATGAAGAGAGAGCAAAGACGGAGTGCGTATTTGAGAGATGAGAGAAACAATTGGGGACTTGATAAAAGTGCACAACATAATGAATTATATAGATAATGCTTATTATAAGTTGCTATTCATCATTTCTAGCAATACAAGAACAAAAGGATGTGCAATGAAATTGAGAGATAATAAAATTTAAATCTGATAGGAACACATTTCTAGGAAGAAAAAAACCCCACCAAACAAACCATGCAACTGTTATATGAAATACAGGTTTACAGGACAGAATGAAGCCTCCAAGTTGTTCCAGACCACTGTTATAAATAATATATAACCTATATAATATACAAAAGAACATCTGGACTGAGTCAGACCAAAGACTCATCTAGACTACCTAGTCTGTGATACTAGCCAATGCCAGATATCAGTGGAACAGCATAAAACCAGAATGAGTACACACCGATATCCGCTCCTGTATCAGGACAAAATTGCAATAAACAGGGTCTTCCTGATACACAGTTTGTATTCACGTCTTTAACGAGTGATCCCTGATGGACTTTTCTTCTATGGATTTGCCCATCACATTTGGAATCGATACACACTTTCAGGCTTCAAAAATATCTTCTGTCAATAAATTCCAAGGCTTTGTTCTGTGCTGCCTGCTGGCTTCATTAGGGATGTCTCCCTATTCTTGATCTACAAAAAGCCAAAAGTGCTTCCTGTTCTCCTTCTCATCCATGATTCCTACACCACACCCTACCATTCAGCTCTTTTCTGAACTGTGGGATCCTTACTCTAACTACTCTGACACCAAATGGAAACTGTTTTGTTACTCTGGTCATCCACATATTTCCTCTCTGTGCTTTTTCTCATTCTTTTATCATATAATCATAGAATCACAGAATATCCCGAGTTGGAAGGGATCCATAAGGATCACCGAGTCCAACTCCTGTCTCCACACAGGACCAGCCCAAACAGAGCAGATGACTGAATGTGTTCGTTGTCCAGACACTTCCTGAACTCAGTCAAGCTCAGCGTGGTGACCGCTTCCCTGGGGAGCCTGTTCCAGTGCCCAGCCACCCTCTCGGGGAAGAACCTTTTCCTGATCTCCAACCTAACCCTCCCCTGTCACAGCTTCATGCTGTTCCCTTGGGTTCTATCGCTGGTAACCACAGGAAGGAGATCAGCGCCTGGCCCTCCACTCCCCCTCGTGAGGAAGCTGTCCCTTCTGAGATGAGAGAACCAGACTGTATGAAGTTTTGCAAGTTCAACCTAGAAAAACTGCACAACTCCTCTACTTCCAAGTTACTTCATTAAACAGCTCTGTTTACCCAAGCCTGCATTTTAAAATCAATGACTTAGGAACCGAGTTACTGTTATCTCCCCATTTAATCTGAACTGAATGAATGAGATTATTTTCCATAATCAGCTCTTCTGTGATAGACTTACAGCAAACAAGGCTCAAACGGCATCAGCTCTTGCTGACCTAGTGACAGTGTGAGGAAGTCTGTTAACTATCACATTCAGTCACAGAGAGAACAAATGCTAGGGATTCTGTTAAAAGGAAAGGCAAGATCTACAATAACAGCAAAACTCCAAGCAGCATTAAGCTCTCCAATCATATCCGTACTCACAAATGACATGGGAAGGCATTGCATAGCAGACTTACAGTGCTACCTGAATGGAACTTCTTTCACCATTTTTCCCAAAATTTATTTGGCTAGAACAGATTTTTGTAAGTATGCACTCTGACTCTTTATTTCTATAAAATATAGAAATCTCAGAATTTGCATCATCACACATGAAAACTGTAAGAATAAATATTAAAGGCTCTTGTAAAACATATTATTCTACATTAGCTCATTTTCATCACTGCAAATTTGCCTTTTAGATTAGTCTTTTAACTGCATTGTCCACCCTATTATGGTTATATAGCATTCTGCTGCCTATTCTTCTAAGATATATCCATTGCTGCATACCATTTAGATGATTTTGTGTGCTTTTTCAGTGTTTAAAATCAGTCATGGAGACTGTACAAGCCTGTACCACTTTCCTTGTTTCACTGTCTGAAGGTCTTCCTTATTTGTAACCTCAACTCTAAAAGGAGGTTATTCCAGACAATCAAGTGGGCTCTGTCTATTGAAAAAAAAATAAAAAATCCTCATTTTTCCAAAAGCTGAGTTTTACAGACCTGCAGAACATTCCAAGCTCTTCTCATGCCTCTGACACTTCCTTACCTCGTCATGCCTCACTCTGCTTTCCTATGGACTGAAAGAAAAACAATGAAAATCGAACAAGCCCAGCACCTTGCTTTCCCAGCTTCATTTAAGCAGCTTTTATCTACTGTACCAAGAATATAATAGCTGCTGCTTAGATGTGATGTCTAGGACTCTCTTCCATTCCTACCAAGACCTTATGTAAAACAGTCTGTGGATCCAAACAACTCTGTCAATTTAGCCCAACACGGAGTCTTGACCAGGTCCCGTCAGCCACTGCTAGAGCCCTGACCCTTTCTGGTGTGCAGCTCATTGCCGCAATATACAGTAAAGAGCTTTCACAGTGGTGCTCTCTGGAATCATAGGAAGGATTAAGCAGTTACGGGGAAAAAGGGAAAATGATCCTTCAGCTTTCAGTCAGTATGATGTACTGGTAGGTGAAAAGATGAGTAAAGATGAAATGTTGCAAGCTTATAGTGACACTCTTTGAAAACCTTTAAGCTGGAATTCATAAAAATAATCAACTCACGTAATAGTAAAATCTTTGCTTATAGGACATCACAAAGAAAGGCATCGGCTACATTTAAAAAGCTTTAGATTAGTGTTGCTGGTCACACTATGTTTACAGGTCAGATGGACTGCTGCCATTGTCATCTTTTTTCTGCCATGCCAACAAAAACTTCAGTAAAATTAGTCTTCTTGTGCAAAGTAGGAAAAACAGTTACACAGCTACTTATTGTCTTCTGCTACAAAGGATTCAGTGTTTTGGTCCTTCTTACACAAGAAAATGAAAGAGAGCAGGTGACACTCAAGACTTTGCAGCTCATATTTCAGCTATAATTTAGAAATGCTTTATGAAGCTTTTTTCTCACAAATGCCAATTATCTTCCCAAGTACTAATGCACTCTCTCCAATTAGATGAAACTGTTATCTGTCTCGCAGTAGAAGTAAATGCAGCGATGAACAAGGGGCTGTTAAAGTACATCAAAAGCAAACTGGTCCATCCAGCAAAAGCATCCAAATATCCCAGGAAAAGTGAAAAATGGATGTTCACAGAAAAAAAACACAAACCCCAAAACCAAACCCAGAAAAACCCCCCATGAAGAAGGAAAGTATGTCACTCGCTAGAGTCAAACATTTAAGTAGACAGGCCATGTCCTAGCATAAGCATATTATCACCACCTTATTTATTCCTGGCTCTCTGAATGCTTATGCTCATAAAGCAAGCCTGTGCGTACATAACACGGTGGTATACTTACATGTTTCGTTACACGTGTATAACAAGCACCCGTTTGTACCTTCTTATAACTACAGTGGTATTACATACTACATACAAGCTTTTTTTAAGTCATGCTAAACTCTTATGGCATTATTAGACTGACACAGAAGGAAGCTCTAAAGATGCATGTGGTTGGTGTTTCACCTTTACATTTTATCAGGAGAGATTAAATTGATTTGAAAGAAAACACTGGGAAAAAAATAGCAAAGTATATTTAATGATTAACTAGTTTGCATACTTTCACCGTGTCAGCTTCTGGGTCAGACCAAAGATCCATCCAAGCCAGCAGCTTGTTTCCAATATTGGCAAATACCATTAATCCCAAGAGAAGAATATAAGATAAAAGCAGGCATTTCTCAAAACATACCCCCAGCCTCTGACAAAATGCAGCTCAGCAAGCTCCTGAGACAGTCATGCTGTCTTATTGTGATGCCTTTTATAGACTCTTTATTTACAAAATGCCATTTTTGGGAGAAGATGATCAGAATACAGCACAGGTTGAATAATTATTAAGTGGGTAAAAAAAACCCCAAACAAACCAACAAAACCCCCAAAACAAATGCCACCCCACCCCCCGATTTTGTATGATTTATTTTGTTAGTTAATCAGATAATGTCTGTTCAGACTGACTATCCAGAGCAGATTTAACTTTCTGTAATGCCAAGTGCTACGAAAGTCTTGATTTCCTACTGCAATGAGCTGCAATAGCCACGGCTAAAGATATATTCATAAAACAATATGTCTGAGTTAAAAATACAGCAGAACTTGGGAATATGTCAAAAGGCGTACAAATCATGGTTACAAAAACCCCACAAGTATTCTGAGAGGATTTGAGGGCTTTTTTTCAGTATTATCAAGAGATTAGTTAAGTGACATACATCTTGTCAAACCTAAAACCTTTAAATAGACTTTTGAAATCACAATATTTGACAATGGACTCCATCAAAATATGAGAGAACTTTCTACTTACTTTACATCCATCAAAAAGTAATCTAATAGACCAATGTGAGCAACTCACTTCAATACTATCTTAATTGATCCATCTCTCTGGTGCCAACAAAATGCAAAACTCAGCCTGCAGACTTTTTTCATTGTACCATTACTACCACCTTCCCCAACCCCCACCCCTAATTTTCTTGATACCTATCATGTTAATGTCACAGCAAATGATCTTGTGGATGAAATGACCCAGCAGGAATTAGTAGAAACTACAACTAGTAGAAACTAGTACAAGAGCAGCAGCAAAAAAATCTGATTTTCTTGTACTTAGTCTAGATGAAAAGTTCACAGTGTAAGAAAGGTAACTAAGCTTTGACTAATATAAATGTAGCACATGATTCCATTGATTATTTCTATCCCAGATATACTGGATTTACAAAGAAGTATAAGATCATGGCTTCATGCCAAACTGTAGTCAGAGTAACTGTGAGCTACTGTGAAAGTTGCATCCTGTTCTGCCCTCCTCTACCGGCACTGCCCCCTTGCATTAAATGAAGCAAGCAGGCAGCCACAGGATGAAACCATGGAGCCTGTTAACGCAGTATAAAATTACTGAAGTTTCAAAGATGGAGGGAGGAGAAATGAGATGAATTGACTCACTCAATAGTTACAGCACTCTCTTACTAAGGGCTGCAATGGCAACAACTGTTACTTTGAAGAAGAATCTGCAGACCATCAAACAGTCAAATGATGAAATTCTGAAGTAAAAAGGACTTGATCATTTTTATGACATCATAATTTTTTTAAGTATATTGATGTTACAGAATTTAGACAATATAATTGAAAAAAGGAGATTAGAGCATCTTCAAAGTTGTACTTCTAATATTCAGACTGAGATACCTGAACCCTCGTACTGCTTTTGTTCGACCGTACATCTTTAGAGGATATTGAGTTTCTTAATACTTTCCTAGCAAGGAAGAGGTGTCATCTTTACTTTTATTCTCTTTGCGAAGAGAATTTTCCTAGGAGATCATTCAGTCTATCAAACAAACTGTGATATTTTGTTGCACTTGCATAAGAAATTTGACATGTATTCCCATACAGAGAAGAAAAGCAATACAGTAAAACAGGCCGATGTTCTAACTTGCTTGGTGTCATATCAGCGATACTGAAATAGCAGCTTCTTCACATTTTTTATGGTCTGCCACAAACAAACATTTTAGTTATAACTTTTCCTACTATTTCATTACATTTTTCAGAGTGGAAACATCTAATCATCATTTCCAAACTGCTTATCTTCACAAAAATATAAGGAAGATGAAAAATAGCTTTGCAATAAGAATCACCATGTTAGATTTATTTTTTTTCCCCCGTGCTATCATATCTGAAGAGCCTCACTCAGAGTCTTATTACAATTTTACTGCCAGGTCTGCAAATAAGATCTTTCCACAAGATGATTTGGATTTGTAAGGCTAGAATCAGCTGAGATAAACATATCAAAATCAATGTACTTTAGATGAGTGAATCTGTATGAGATTATAGAGGCCCCTAAAAACATTCCACAAAAATATTTTAACTTTTCCATGTTCCAAATTCTTGGAAAATATCTTCTGAGAGGATTTCTACCTCCTGCCAAAAATGAGACAAAAATTATTATGCTTTTACACCAAATACAACTAACTCAATTACTTTGGACTCTGAAGATTCCTGCGAAAAATAAAAATGTCTTGCCATATTCAAAAGTAGTCTTCACAGAACCAAGCAGACTAGATTTCAACTTGAAGACTAAATACAATAACAATCAAAAAATCAAGGCTTTGGCTACCTGCCTTCCAGGGTAGCGAATGGTGGTTAAGTCTGGCAGACAATCTTGGAAAGGACCGGCCACTGCTGAACACGCAGTGGCACCACCACTGCCTTTACACGTGGAATGCCTGGAAATCTCCCTTTCTGGATCATTTTGTTCAGGCAATTTTTGCCATCCACAAAAGACTGCAAGCAGGATACATAACTAAAAGCACAAGTCAAGCATTTATTGGCTAATATATACAACTGATAACAAGGACTTACAGCCTACCATTATGTGAATTAATTTGTTCACCACCCTCTTAGAGACACCTGTTGAACCTTTGCTAGCCAGGCAAACACCAAGCCCAGCAGGAAACCTTTAGTGTTCCTTGAAGCCTTGATGAAGTCATCATCTCTTCCTCTTGAATCCTTCAGCTGTTTCAGCGATTCTACCTGACACTGATTTTACTTTTCATATCTCATGAGTCTAGAGATTTTCTCAAAGCTCCTCCTCACAACGTGGTTTTCACGGAAGTCTGAGCCAATGTGACAGAGCTGTGCTATATCAAACTACGCTTTCAGTCACAGAAAGATGAACCCCTGGCAGAAGAGTTACAAGAATATGCTGCAGAAGAGTATCTTAGTCAAGAATTAATAGATTCTTAAGACTGCTACCCTCCCTTCTAACCGGTCGACTAAGTTACCAGCTAAGAATTGGCCTTTTCTTGTATATGATTTATAATAGCCACACCTTGAAAAATAAACTTCATTTTTCCTAATAAGCCACCAGTTATTATTATTACTCTTGCAAATAATGTATGTTTTTATATTCTTGAAAGAACTATATATTTATCAAAAATGCCATCCAAAACCATATATAAGCCTCTATGTGTGGATGACAACCATATTTACTTCACTCCATATCATAGTTTATAACGATTTTAAGGTAGCTTCTGTAATACAGATTTTCTCTTTACTAGACAAACCATCCTTCCCCAGAGACGATTACTTTTCTTCCTTCTACATTTTGCTTTATTTCTCATCTGGCATGTGATTTAATTTCTCTGTCCACAATATATTTGTACTTGATATACATCTACAGAGCAAGCCACACAAGGTTCACATTGTCTTCTTCTCTTATATTTCAATTTCAAAAACATTATTTCATCAGTTTAAATATAATGCTGCTTTGCAAAGCCTCCCTTTCATGGGTAATTATTCTAGAGATTACAGTAGTACCATCAGTGTGCACTTCCACCAAGCCATTTGCAGTCTTTCATTTTTTTTAAAGGTAGATCTATTGTTTCTGGCAATTAAATTAAGGTCATGCAATGTATATTCAGAGCTATATAGAACCGTGTATAGATTTTCCAGCATAACAATAATTAGCTAATGTTTTTACAGCACTTTGAAGTTGTAAATTGCTGTGTAAGTGCTCAGTATTCTTATCATGGCTTCGGCAGCATTTAGGGCAATTAATATTATAAAATTGCTGGTCATCCAAATACGATTGCTTGCTGTGTGCAGGTGGTTTAAATACAATGCACAGGTAATGACTGACCTTTACAATACAATGGTACAGTCACCACCAGAGAGCAGAGAACATTAGCCAAACACAGCTGGCTTTACTGAGGGATGTGAAAGTATTCACGGTTTCTACATCGCCTCTTGTCATTTGAGTCAGGAGGGCTTTCCCTCCGGTAATAACCGTACTGCAAATCTCCTCTTTAAATGCTGTGTACACTTAATAACCTTTACTGTTATAAAAGCCCTAATACGAATACCACACAGGAGATTTACTAAACCGATACCTCACAAAGTTCTATTGACTAATAACTTGTGTGTCTCTCACGCATTTGCACACATTATTACGTTGTTTCTTCCCCGTGATGTTAGAGTGAAGAAAACAAAACAAATGAGAGAAGAGTTTGCAAAATTACTCCACAGAGGACTGGGCTGTTTGCCTGGGGTTTAGAAGTATGTATTTAGAAGCAGTGATTAGTTTGGTCCTCCTTGTTATCAGATGGCAATAGCCAAAAGTTGCATTTGAATTATATCAATATCTCACAGTCTGGCAAGTAGAATGCTTGAATAATCAACGTAAAACACCATGCTAATGCATCATATACCTATGGAAGTATGTCGTATATGACATGAAATATGTTGCAGCTCTACAGTATTTTACATACATTTAAAAAGGAAAAAATCCTGAAGGAAAGTCAAGGAACACTGCTGCACAAGATTTTCGGTTTCACTACACACTGACACCTGCGTTCAGCCATATCCACAGCAAAGAAGGATGCCATTTATCTTTTATAATAATATGGAGTTCTCTGTCAGAGTAGGGTCACTGAAATGAGTAATAATCCCACCACTGTCTAAGGTACAACCAGCAGGGTCCAGGTCAACAGGCAAGCAGACAATAATTTGCCCAACAACACTGAATTTCATCTGCCCGCAGCCTCTATCTACTGATTATACAATCAATACACCTCAGATGAGAAGAGCTAACAACTGACCGGGGCAGATCAATGCTAGCAAATAAGCGCTTCATGACAAAAAGTTTGATAATTACCATTCTGAAGCCGTGTAAATGTTGTTTCTATTGTAACGACATTCATGATGATACTGCTATGATTGCACTGTTATTATAGGTTTAATGTTAGGCAATCAAGCTGCAGTGGTCTAGATATCAACAAACAGCATCAAAAGAAAACATCAAATTGTCCCTATTCTTCTGACATTGTAGCTGCAACATTTTTCTATGTTAGTGGCCACAAATGAACAATAATAAGTGACAATTTAGTGAAAAACACTATTTTCACAGCTAACAAAAGTCATACAATATAGATTGATACAAGTATGATTATTTCTAGACCCAGAAGTAGAAGGCACACCCACTTAAACCAGAGGATTAAAATGAATTCAGCTTTGTACTCTTTGTTTCACATGCATTGGTTCAGAGCTTTTAATCTGCACTTCAACTAGTCATAACACAAAAGTATACATGGCTTTGCTCGATTTATTTGTTATCACTTTTGATACTGCACATTGCACTTCTGTCTATTTCTGAAGTGCTGGTTCATTCTCAATACGTTAACTTTTAAGAGAACTAGTCCTGACTAGTCTGTCAACGGCAATACTGACCCCGGTTAGCCTCTGGCACCCTTGGCACAGAGAAACGCTACTGGGACACACTATCGAAACGTGAAGAAAATCGGGACTTCATAAAACAAGAGCATGTAGAACTCCGGCAGCCTCAACTCTGAAGCTACATAAGATAAATACCACATTTAATATTTTATGTTTAAGCCTCAAGAAGACATCTCAGTAGCAAAACATGCTCTCCCAATGGCCACTTCAAAGGTAGAAGCACACTCAGCCGCATAGCTCTTCAAAAACATTTCAGTCAAGGCAAATCATAACTATGATATCTGCAAAGATATATCTGATGTTGGCATTCCACGAAATAAAGTTTTAATCAGGTCTCTCACAGACAAAACACAGATGCCTCCAAAAGTCTGCAAGTTACCTCTCTAAAACTTTTAAATCAGTGATTGGTGAGATTTGCTGTAGCCTAAGGGAAATCACCTGTCCATCCAAGGAGCTGGAGACACCACACAATAAGGAGAACCCCCAACCTTTCACAGTCAGCAATGCATGTGTGATTTGAACTACCCTGAACTAAGATTTCTCTTTCAGCATTTCCTCCTCAGAACATCTTCTACCTCACAAGAGATTCAAAAATTTGATGTATATTAAAATCCTTTCCCTCTCAGATGGGCTCATTTTTATTCAGGGACAATTTTGCTGACTGACAGGTAAGCATTTGGTGCTGAAATTGGACCTGTACAAGAGCTTTGCATTTCATTTGCTCCATTACACCACTGCATGGATTACTGGGCTTTTACTTTGGCATCTTTCCATTATTTTCAGATATCTGACATGAACAAAATGAGTCATCTGACATTCTGTGTAACAAATTTGTTCCAAAAAGAATAGACACTATTATACTATTTTGTACATGTGGGTACCACGACCTTCCAGAGTAATCTGGCCAGAAATTCTAAGTGTATAAATAGTAGCTGGTATTGTTTAGAAAAAAAAAAACAACCCCAACCAAAACAAACAAAAAAAACCCCAACCCAAACCACACAAAACAAACAAACAAAAATAACAAAAAACCCCCAGGCAGCAGTGACAGCAGAGAAATATCATACTGACGAAATGAGATTTAGTTCTAACACTACAGCCCTCAGTGTCATTTCAATTTCTGAATCACTTCAGACATGATACCAAATCTAATTTTATTTCTCTTTGAAAAAAGTATAAAAATTGCGATAAGCCTTCTAAATTATCTGATACAACACAGCTGGTGACAAACAAGTGTTGGCAAATTCTGGCACCAAACAGTCCTCATACTTGATGCTTTTGGTTAGTTGATTAACACTGTTACTCCTCCCGTCCTACCTGAACCTCAGATCTGCTTTTATCCATCGCTTTTAGAATTTCATTTGCAGAATGAAAAAGGAAGTTTGTTTTACCTACCACTCATGTAAACATAGACAACAACTTTTCTCCATATCCCTTGATCTTGCATCGTAGGACCATACCCAAACACCATATTTGGTTGACTTACTCCAGAAGTTTTTAAATCTTTTTCTAGCAGCTGTTCCCACCATAGCACCTTATTTCCAGCTGGAAGAGCAGTTAGAAAAGTCTTTACCGAGCACTAAGATTTGCCCAATGCCTTGACAGCATCGCCATGCCAGAAATGAAAACTCAGCTTCTTACTGACTTGAGCAGCAGTCCCTCGTCTTGAGTTCAGGATACAAGGTCTGCTCTTGAACCATGCCAATTAACAGTACAATACTTTACAGTCAAACTTCCTGCTAATACAAGAAGGAGAGAGGTGTGAATGGGCCAGGACTCTCATCTGCTGATATGAATTCCAAGTGAAACAACTGTGACATAGTTTGTTTGAACTCAGTAGTCTCACAACTAGATGAGAGTATGTAATATATACTTACATTACTTTCTTTTCAAAGTTGATAATACTTTATGAATCCAGGTAAACAGCTTGAGCTGCACTATTAGAAATTAAAACTACAAATGAAAATGTACCAACTGACTTTATGAGGTGTCATTCTTCATGTCTGTCAACACTTAATATCTTTTTCTTCAAACAGAACCACTTGGGTGGACTATCATATGAGTCCATTTGGGGATGAGAAAGCAAGGGAGTAAAGGGTGAAAACAGACAAGAAAATTTTCTGTAAGAAAATGAAAATTTGTAATGTAAAACATCCTTATTTGAATGAACTGTAATAATGTCTCTAGAGATGACATGTTCATTTTCATAATAATTCTCACAATTTAGGGGAAAACTAATTTTTAGAGATACATTGGACTGTTTCACTTTCTTTCATTACAACACCAGTCCATGACATTTGAAAAAAAATTCCATGGTATGTGCAGAATAGTTTAAAATTCAGGTGCAGTTTCCCAGAATTTCCATTGCTTACTTGTGAAACAATTAAAGTTCTCAAATACTTTAACCTTATACTACCAACATACCCAATTTGTTTAAGATTTAGCCTTAACTTTTACGGGGAAATGTATTTATTCAGATTTTCTGAAAATTAAAATTGCAATAGTTCTGAAGTATAATGAACGCCCCAAATAATGCTGTTTCAAACCCATTTAATTTTTAAAACTTTACTTAAAAAAAAAAAATTATATAGTCAAACTGACCAGTGACCTATAGCATATAGGAATAGAAAACAACAGAAGCAGTGAGGAAAGACTGAGTGCTTAATCCTTGGAGCAAATACAATTGCGTTAATTCATCTGGTTGCAATTTTAGGTCTGCAATGCGATATGATTTTAGGGGTTACACTGTGACCTGCAGTACACGAATGCTACAAACACTACTACATGGTGCCCCGTCAGAAGTCTCAGTCATTATGTAGGAAGTATTTCAACATCAGGTGGTTGGTTAGGTCACCAGGAACAAACAAAAGGAAATTCTGTGGGACAGTTAAAGAGCCTACAGAACAGCAGAAATGAATTCTCAGCCATGGATGTTTCCCCCTAAATCCTGACCTAGATTTGCAGGGGCTGAGGCTTTCACAGAATCACAGAATCACAAGGGTTGGAAGGGACCTCGAAAGATCATCTAGTCCAACCCCCCTCCCGCCAAGGCAGGGCCACCTAGAGCCCATCACTCAGGAACACGTCCAGTCGGGTTTTGAATGTCTCCAGAGAAGGAGACTCCACAACCTCTCTGGGCAGCCTGTTCCAGTGCTCTGTCACCCTCACGGTGAAAAAGTTTTTCCTTACGTTAACTCGGAACCTCCTATGCTCCAATTTGCACCCGTTGCCCCTTGTCCTATCGCTTAGTGAGGCCGAGAAGAGCCTGGCTCCATCTTCCTGACACTCACCCTTAACATATTTATAAACATTGATGAGGCCACCCCTCAGCCTCCTCTTCTCCAAGCTAAAGAGACCCAGCTCCCTCAGCCTTTCCTCGTAAGGGAGATGTTCCACTCCCTTGATCATCTTCGTGGCTCTGCGCTGGACTCTCTCTAGCAGTTCCCTATCCTTCTTAAGCTGAGGGGCCCAGAACTGGATGCAATACTCCAGATGCAGCCTCACCAAGGCAGAATAGAGGGGGAGGAGGACCTCCCTCGACCTACTGACCACAGCCTTTCTAATGCACCCCAGGATGCCATTGGCCTTCCTGGCCACCAGGGCACATTGCTGGCTCATGGTCATCCCCCCGTCCACCAGGACCCCCAGGTCCCTTTCCCCTACACTTTCACATGATCTGTGGGGAATGACTGATTCTTTTGGTAATGTCTTTTCCACAGAAGTCAGGTCAGAGATTATGATATACAAATACATTTAAAAAAATCATAGCAAAGTCCAACAGATTTGTCCACATTTGTTCACTGCGAACAGGACATCGAGTGATTGTAAACTGGTGCAAGGAGACATAGACAGAAATCGGGAAAGCATTTCTAGTGATGAAGATAGGGAAGGACTGGAATAGCTGGAGAATCTCCGTCAATACAGGACTTCAAGAGCAGTCCAGAAAAATACCTGCCAGGAATAGTTTACACAGAGTTAAATCTCCTTTGGTTCATCCCGACATGATCTCTTCAGATCCATTTCAGCACTGTTTTCTATGATCTGTGATTTTTTGGTCACAACTCACCATGAAAATCAAGACAGTAAATTTCTCCATCGCTAAAATAAATGATACAGACCTTGCACAATAAACTTAGAAAATCAAAAGGCAATAGTCTCACTGACTGAGTACACAAAATGAGTGAGTAGACAAACTCAGAAACAGTTGTGTGTGTAAAGATTAAAAGGAAGTATTTTCAGCAGAGCTAGTTAATGTATTAATAGCCTCTGGTTTTCTTGCTAAATGACTACGATCATTAAAACATTTTCATCTGAACTTCCTAATTATACTAACAGTCTGAGTTTATATCTGATGGGACAAGCTTTTGATAATGCCACTTTCCATTTATAAGATAAATTAATATTACCTTCTAAATCCTCCATTGTTAATAGAGAATGAAAGGAAATTCCAACAAGATTACTGAAGATGACTACATTAAATTACTTATGTCAAGTTTTTCAGAAGAAGCCCAAAGTGATAAATATGAATATTTCTTCAGGGTTTCTTAAAAATTCCAGTTTGAGTTACTAGACGTGTGAGGGCATGCATTCCCCTAAATAATCACATTGTTACCCAGGTTTTAAAATTATAATTTCTTAAAAAGCTTGTCATAATGCGCAGTATACTATAGAAGTTATCTTTTGCAATAAAATAGAAGATGATGTAAGACCATAGGAAGGTAATGTAACAAATATCTGGTATACCATATTGATCTGGTATCAGGTTTCAACAGCAGGTGTCAAAGTGAACAGTAGAAAATTGGTGATAATCATGAATCTAGTCCAAATAATTCTGGAAATGGAGTGGAAATTAATAGAAATCCTTTCTTCCCTTATTCGTATGCATGATCAAAATTAATTTCCTTGCTTGTATTTTCTCCATTCATACAATAAACCGTACAAGACTTCAAATATGCCAAGCTATCCTGGTTTACTGTAATCACACACAAAGAAGAAAAGCTGAGATAAAAACTGTAAGAACCAAGGGAAATTCAGGAAGTCCATAAATCAGCCAGTAGTGAAAGAACTGTTCCTCCAGACAATGACAGCCATTTCTAGCCAGAGCTCTAGGAATGTTCTGTTCCACCCTCACACACAGATGGCAGAAAGTCTACCTTTTGTCTAATTTCCACTTAGTTATGATGACCTTCAGACTTAAAATCTATAGTACTTCGTTTCCAAGAATCAAATCGTCACCCTTAAAAAGCTAACACCTCAGTTAGCAGTTTAGAGCAGTTTATGTTTAGCTTTTTTGTATTAGCACATTCACGGAGAAAGGGCTGAAATTATACTCTATATATTCCAGTACGATTTGGAAAAAAAAAAAAAGTACAAACATTTTTGAAAAACAAAAGAAAGAAAAATCTTTATGGGAGAGGAAAAATTAATTACATGTTAAAACTATGATTTTGATAAGCCTAACTATAAACTTTATTTTCCACCTGCATACAAGGCATATTTTGATCACTTCTTTGCAGAGAGAACCACCTTTCTTTGCACCTTCTTCTACCTTAAAAAGCCTTGTTAATGAAGACACCTTTAAAAGTAAATCAAGTGGCAGTTCTGGATCATTATGCAAATCCACCTTTCTACTCATTCAGATTTTATCTCTTAAGTATCTTTACATATGTAAAAGAGTCTAATGATTTTAAATCTTAAAACTGGTCTTCAGGAAAGGACAATATGGCCATTCCAATTCGGCCAAGTAACAAAAGGAAGATGCAACTGAAGCTTTAACCTTTTTTCTGTTCTTAAGTCTGGAGTCACATGGGCCCTTGCTAGCCCTACATTTCTAGAGGCTGACAGTCTAATTCCTTCCCTAGTAAAGAAGCTTAAAGATAGTCTGAAGGCATCCAAAGCCTTCTCATCCCTTCTCACTTCTCAGTTCCGAACACAACCTGACCACTGCATTATGTTTTATTCATTTTGTCTGGTTCGTTTGGAGCCCTTCTGTGAACAACTGCCACGTGAGGAATGCTACGTCAGCCGTCTGCTTGGCTCAGTCCAGGCACAGTATTGCGGCAAAAGCCATTTACGGTCATGTGTTCTTACTGGCACAGTTTATTATTGTTTCATCTATTTTAATTAGTTTTCACAACTAATGATTTGTTAGATTTTTTATGGCCTCTTTCATATATATGAAATTGATGTTTAAAAAAGAAGTATTTTGCTTTTGGTTTTGATAGGAAAAACTCCCAGACTAAATCCCAAAAGGATAAAAGACACTGGAATATATTCTTTAACAAGTCAACAAGATTTCTAATGTGCATTAAAATACCTATGTTTGTTTAAAGAATTTTAATCTAAATTATCTAACTTCATGTGACCTATACTGGGTAAAAGGTTAATTGCTAGGATAATTTTTTGTAGGATGACATAAAACCAAAAAGGTGAAATGGAAATAAGACAACATTCCATTTTGAAATATTAGTGATTTAACACCATACAAGTATGTCCACTTATTTCTTATGAATATTTCCATTATTACATGACATGGATATAAATCCTTTTAATGTATTTTAAAAAAAATAAAATTTAAATTATTCCTATAAAAGGCTTATTGCTATCAAAGAAGAGAATGTCATCATGCTTTGCCATGAATTATCAGACCAGAAGATTTACTCGTCTGTAACTTTCCTATAACAAGTTTGACCATGACTGTAATTTACTTCTCTATTTGGCACACAAATTTTATTCATTTAACAGGATTATTCATTAATCAAGTATTTATCAGTCAGGGTCTTACAGAACTCTGAGAGACTGGTGTAGAGTTCATTTGTTCAGTTTTAACAGGATTATTTTTATACCAGGTATTTATTTAAGTGGGCTTCATTATACTGGGGAAACAAACATTACTTATAAGGCTGATACTTGCTTCTAAATACACTGACTTCTACCAAATACCAGATACGGGAGTAATCCAGTTTAAAAAAATAACTTAACTGTGAAGCATTTCTGTGGTCTTGATTTTACAGCACAATCCATCAGAATTAATACTTTATAAAGGAATAATCCTAAACAAACCAAAACCCCAGATAAACAGTGACCTATAATAAAAAAGAAAAACTTCTCATTATGCAGATAAACTCAGTGAGCAAAGACAAAAACTATCAATTATTTGGTAGGCTGTTGTAAGTTATTTTATTAATTTATCTTTTTCTTAAAATGTAACTTTTTTTAAAACCTTTATTTGCTTCCTTTCAACAGCAGTTCCTTGCTAGCAACTTACATGAGTTTGCAGAATGAAAGCTGAACAGTGTTTGCAAAAAGAGTTATAGTAAATGGAGTTGTATCAGGCTGGTGGCCAGTCACCAGTGGGGTTTCCCAAGGCCAAATTTTAGGGCCAGTGCTCTTTAATATTTTTATAAATGATCTGGACACAGGAGTCAAATGTACATTAAGTAAGTTTGTCAATGATACTAAATTAGGAGGATCTGTGGACTCCCTCAAGGGTAGAGAGCCCTTACAGAGAGAACTGGATAGACTAGATAGCTGGGCAGTTACCAACCGTATGAAACTGGAATGGGGTAATCCAGGTTATACGTACAAACTGGTGGACACGAGGCTGGAGAACAGCCCCACGGAAAGAGATCTGGGGGGCTGGGTTGATGGCAAGCTGAATATGAGTCAACAGTGTGCCTTGGCAGCCAAAAGGCCAACCATGTCCTGGGGTGCATCACGCACAGCACAGCTAGCTGGTCAATGTAGGTGATTGTCCCAATCCACACTGCACTGGTAAGGCCCCAGCTTGAGCACTGTGTGCAGTTTTGGGTGCCTCAATATAAGAAGGACTTTCAACTATTAGAGTGTGTCCAGATGAGGGCAAGCAAGATGGTGAAAGGACTTGAGGGCAAGACTTATGAGGAGTGTCTGAGGTCACTTGGTTTATACAGCTCATTGTAGTGAGCTTACCTTCCTTGAGTGCTGATCTCCTCTCTTTGGTGAGAAGCAATAGGACACAAGGAAATGGAATGAAGCTGCATCAGGGGAAGTTCAGATAGGACATTAGGAAATGGTTCTTCACTGAGAGGGTGGTCAGTCACTGAAAAGGCTCTCCAGGGAAGCAGTCATCGAACCAAGCCTGTGAGAATTCAAGGAGTGTTTGGACAACACTCAGACATATGATTTAGTTTTAGGCAGTCCTGCAAGAAACAGGGAGTTGGACTCAATGATCCTTATGGATCCCTTCCATGACAAGCAGGGTGGCTGGATCAGATGACCTCCAGCGGTCCCTTCCAACCTCAATCATTCTGTGACTCGGTGATTCTACTGCAACACCCTACTACTCTAATCCATACTACTGAAGCATGCAATTGTGTAACAAGGGAAATATTTTAACCTAATCCACATGTGGGTTCCCTTCAAAATCGAACAGGTGACCTGGTCACCCAGGATATGGAGAAGGCTGAGGTACTCAATGACTTCTTTGCCTCAGTCTACATTGGCAAGGGTTCTAGCCACACTGCACAAGTCACAGAAGGCAAAGGCAGGTACTGGAAGAAGGAACTGCCCACTGCAGGAAATGATCAGGTTTGAGAATACCTAAGGAACCTGAAGGTGCACAAGTCCATGGGACCTGATGAGCTGC
>VWZZ01006282.1:211295-224230 GCA_013399095.1 Psophia crepitans | reverse complement strand
CTGCTCTTGTGAGACACCACCTGGAGTGCTGCATCCAGCTCTGGAATCCTCAGTACAGGAAAGACATGGAGCTGCTGGAGCAAGCCCAGAGGAGGGCCACAAAGCTGATCAGAGGGCTGGAGCACCTCTCTTATGAGGACAGGCTGAGAAGAGTTGGGCTTGTTCAACCTAGAGAATAGAAGGCTCCTGGGAGATCTAATTGTGGCGTTCCAATACCTAAAGGGGACCTACAGGAAAGCTGGCGAGGGACTGTTTCTTAGGGAATGTAGTGACAAGACAAGGGATAATGGGTATAAACTAAAAGAGGGGGGATTTAAATTGGACATTAGAAAGAAATTCTTCACTGTGAGGGCAGTGAGGCACTGGAACAGGTTGCCCAGAGAAGCTGTGGAGGCCCCCTCCCTGGAAGAGTTCAAGGCCAGGTTGAATGGGGCTTTGGGCAACCTGGTCTAGTGAAGGGTGTCCATGTCCATGGCAGGGGGGTTGGAACTAGATGATCCTTGTGGTCCCTTCCAACCTAAACCATTTATGATTCTATGATTTACCTCTCCTCAAGAAGGACCATATCTTCTCCAACAAAAAATTATTATGTGGCACTTGTTTATCCTGCTTTGTAGGTCAGAGTCATGTTTCCTTTCATTTTTTAATGTTTCAATATACATATATATATATTCATACTAAATACATATACAAAGCCTTCAATACAGAAAAATGCATGGTTTCATTGAAAAAGAAGCAACACATTGTGTGCTTTTCAGACACATAGAGGAGCAAGGTAGAGTGAGACAGTTTTCTTGTTCAACAAAGCCTAAGATTACTGCCTTCATATACCTTTCTGTTGGATGCAGATATCTACAACTAATTACAACTAACGTGATATTTGCAGACCTAGACAGCACAAAGGTTCCAACTCCTCCATCAAGCTCATCAGATTACTTTTATCTGTGTTGGTCTCAGGAAAAAGCTCAGCTCTAGGTGTAGTGTTAAGAAAAAGGCAAAATTAAGGTTGGCTATGATGACAGAATGAAGAAGACAAGAAGATATACGAGGCAAAAATTTGCAACAGTGGAACAAAAATAGTGTTTCACAAATTAGTGAAATCTATAAGGTCTCAAGAGACCCTCCTATTTAATTTGTTGTACAGCCTAAGCATAAATGAAAAAGAAACAAACAAACAAAAAAACCCCACACCAAAACCCAAAACCATTTCCTAATCTACCTCTGTAGGGCAACAAGTATTACAGAGTCTGAATAAGTGAAAACTCAGTGTGACTACACATGCAAACCTGTTTTCTTCGATGAAAATCTAGTAGTGGAATTTAGCAAACATCAAGGAAGCAGGGAATAAGCAATGTAAATAATGGACTTTATCAAAATGAAAACAGAAATGAGAGAATTGATACAAGTGGAACAGAAAAGATATTAAAATATGCTCAATTTGTATTTAGTCAGATTTTCTTACCGTCCGGCTCATTTTAAGTAATTTAAAATAGTTACAAAAACTAACTAGTGTTAACAATTTTAAACACAGTATTTTAATACTTCCAAAAACAATTCTGAAAAAGGTACATGGGATTATACCATTCATTAAACTCAACAAAAAAATCTACTAGGTCCCTCAGAAACCTAATTTTTCAATGGGATTCACGTTTATCAGGAAAAAAATAATCATTGAGCTTCATGCAAAATTAAGTGATATGAAGTATCTTTCTGCCCTTTCTGAAAGGAAGATGATCAGTGTCTCTCACACCCAAGAAAGTTACAAGAAATGTTCTTTGACACAATGCCCTTTAGAAGAAATAAGCATTTGTCAGAGCAACTATTTTCAGTTTGGGATCACTCACATTCAATCTGTTTTAATACAAACTGCTGCCACCATTCACAAAAGTCAGCATTTTCTAGAAAACGCCATATTGCAGTACTCATGTATGTCTCTACATATATACGCACAGAGCCTTGCTTGTTGGGAAACGTATAATTTTTCAGATATCATCAAATGGAATCGTGGCATTAAAATACCCAAACAACCCAAACAGACAAGTGTTCGTGAATAAACAGAAGTGGCTGGGGACTTAGTACACAGAGACTTTAACAGAGAAGTGAGGAATTGAGGTTTCAAATCAATTGGTTGATTGATTAGGAAGATTCCTAATCAGTAGCTTGAACTGGAATTGAACCTTAGCCACCTGACAAATTTAAGATTAATGCCATCCATAAGTAGGGAATCCAGAGAGAAAAGAACTCACTCCTAGAGCTGACATGTATGAAACTCACTGAAGGAACCATTATAGAAGTGTTCAACATAATGGTCTCTGTAGATCTGCCCATGAGAAGGGGCATGATAATAGTAAATACTTATCTTTGAAGGCTGATTCATATATTTCACAGCCACTGTCATCCATGAGTTGCTTCATAATACTATATACACTAATGTATTTCGATGTCCCATGTTTTCAAAGAGGGCTTCCAAACATACAATGTAAAGCTTCTGCATTTCTTGATAAAACTGTAAGTATCATGGATGCTCAGACATTTCAGCTGTTCAGGTATTCAGATTTCATTATTGTGTATCAAAAATGTGATTAACACATGGAAGTTCAGTGTGGCAATCCTGTCACAGAATAAGGGAAATTTTACAGAACAGATGGTATTTTCAGCATTATGCTACTTCCTTATTTAAATATTGTTTGGCATCTATATCCTATTGAAACTGGCATAGTACCTAGTGAGGGAGGCATGCTGCCATCTCAACATATGGGTACAAATGTTGGTTGGTAAGAGAGGGTAAACAAATCCTATGGGCTTACTGAGGGCAGGATTCCTAAAAGAAATGTTACAATTACTCTTCTTTGATCATTCATATTATGGTGACAGCAATGAGACACTTCTTTTCAGAAACTGAATAAACAGCCTTTAATAATGATAATGAAATTTAGAGGTTTGGATTTACATTAAAATGAAGCTAACTGAAAAACATCACCAAAAAAAACCCACAAAAAAACACCCAACCCAAAAAACCCAACACGATTAAAGCTGCTAGAGCTTAAAATTAGTCTTACTCTGATTTAAATTCTACGGTAAATCAAAAGCAAGATAAAAAGAAAGGTAAATTAGTACTGACTCCATAAATTAGAATGAAATTTTATCAATTTAATAAAATCAGCTGAAATGAACCATCTTTAATTCTTCACAAAGTATGGGTCATACCTTGCCAACAGAAGACACACAGACACGCGTAAGACATATATACCTTGCATGTAAGAAGACACAGCTTCAAAGAAGCAAATCTTAAGCAAAATTATGCTATCATGAACTGTAAACTTCCAAGGGATTAAAATATTTGAGGTTATTTAAGGTTTAGTTATACATGGCACAGTTCTAAAAGTTTACAAAGCCAGTGGCCTGAATGTCAGCTTAGAAATATTTCCTAGTAAAAAGACAAGAAATAAATTTTACTAGAGTTCTCCAAAATGAATTTATTGAATTCTTGCCAATATAAAGTATGTATTAAATATGGGTGAAACTGCTAATGAAATACTAAGGTTATTCATAAAGCTGATGTAAGCTTTCTTTTCCTGTATCAGTATTAAAGTTAGACGTAGGCGTCCTATCATTTTAAGCTACAAAAGCCTTGTTCACTCATTTTAATATAATTTATTACATCATATCCAATTCTTTCAGAATAACTTTCTTCCTGAACAATTCAGAACCCTGATGTACTGTCAGGTGCATGGAGCTGATGAAGTAATATGTTTTTTCTACCTCTAATTTCTCATGCTTCTATTAGCAGTTCTATTTCATGTTATAACTGCAGGGTGGCATTCAGGGAGGCATTCTGTATAGCAATGCATCATCTCAATCCAGAAGGAAAAATGAGAAAAAAAAAGACAAAAGACAAAGGTTCAACCCATCTTGTCATTCATCCATGTAGCAAGACATAGCTGTGAAATACAATTCCAATCATGTATTTGTAACTTCAAAAAAAAAATCTAATCACGCAATACTCTGAACAAAAGCAAGACATCTCTTGAAGTTAATGGGTAATACTGTATACAATAAAGACCTTTCTAGAGGGTTAGATTTCTGGATTCATTTTTTAAGAAGTCAGTTATTTGTGGTTTAGCCTCATGTCACAACCATTCCAGTTACTATAGAAAGCTTTAAATAAGGATTTCATGTACTACCTACCCATGTAACCTTCCAGGTCATTCAGCCAACTGCATGTCAGATGTCAACTGCTGCATTGGTCAATTACAGGCACTTGAATATCATGCCTGCCACTTGCTGAAGATGTCAGAATTCTCAGAGACTCCAGGATGTCACAAAGTTCACAATTTCAGCATATATCTAATGTTTTCTTTCCATGAAAATTATTACGCACAAAGACACTCTTCCTTTACAAAGGTTTCTTAAGTGGCACATGGGTTTTTGCTGCTCTGGGAATGGATCTTACATTATGCTAAATTAGCATGGAGAGTATACTTTGATTAGGTTTTGAAGAAAGCTGCTCCAAATAATAATGAGATGACATTGCAAAACTTTCACAGACGAAGTAAGGATGAAGGAGGAGCAGTATGTTTTTGAAAACGTACGCTTAATTTTAATTTTTATAATTTTCACCACCTTGTTTGCACTATAGGATTTTAACACTTGACCCCACTTGCTTTTTCCATGACTGCTCCATCTCATCTCTCTATCGCACATCTAAGATCAGTGAACATACTAGGCAACATTACTGCCTAGAATTTCCTTCCTCTGATGCTTTCCAGATCACAGTGTTCCATCTTGATCACACCGAAGTGATTTGCACTAGTTTCCAGCAACCTTTCTGCCAAAGCTTAAACCCAACACTCTTTTCTCAACCTTCTTGACTTGCCAGTCACACTCAACACCAAACACCACAATCCCTTAAAGATCTTTCTCCCTGTCAGCTTTTGCAATTTAATTCTCTACCCTTCCTTTTCTTACCCCACTAATTGCTCTTTTATTTTGTCAAGTATTCTCCTCAGTGTCCTCCTAGCTTTTGGAGGAATTTAACAGTAGCCCATCTCAGCCCTTCATTTTACTCCTATGCGCTTAGAACCCAGACAACAATATTCATTGACACAAACTTAATTATCCTCCCTATGCAGTTATGCCACGCACTTATTTGTCTACTTGCCTCCTGTTTTTTCCAAGTAGATTTCTGGATCTGTCTTTCTTGAGCAGTCAGCTATAGGTAGAATAACCTCATGTCACAGCCATTACAAAACTATTTTTGGCCAGCCATTCCAGTGTCTTGCTATGGCTGCAATCCCATACGGCCTACACAAAGACCTGGGCCTTCCTCTCCATTCTCATTCAATCTCCACTTCTCTGCTATGATGGACAGAAATGCCATCCTCCCAGTCTCTCACTATTAGTAATGGGGTATCACCTCTGATTTAACTTCTCAGGACTCTCAGAATCATGGAGCAGCTAACTCCTACAGATTAAGTCTATATAACTTCTCTTTCAAGTGAGCTTTTCCCACCTCTCTAACACATTCTGAATTCCTTTCATAGAGTGTAAGGTTTCACAATGTTTTACTTCCATGAAAATTGCCACAAAAAAAGACATTTCCTGCCAACATTTCTTGTGAAGCTAGATTTTTTGTTTGGCTGCCTGAGTAGCAAATGCCACATTATCCTAAATTAACGCAAACTCATAGTATACTTCAATTACTTTGTAAGCGGAAGAGTTCAAATGAGTAATTAGGCCAAAACGCAAGAACCTCACAGTGCATGTTGTTTCTCTAGTATTACATTCATAATGGTGGGAAGGGTTCACAAAGACCCTCCTCAGGGTTTACAATTTACTTGCAATTTCTGCATATTCTCTGTGTGAATTTCATACGTCTAATTGATTTTATTATTATGTTTAAAAAACTTGCACTCTTATAAAAAATGTGTAAACATATGAAAACAAGGTGAAACTACAGAATAAGCTCTGAAAGCTATAGGAGCTTTAAGAGTAACTACAGAATATTTTACATTATGAAGAATGAACCAATCAGATGGCCCAAGTAAGGTTTATGAAGGTAGATACCACCTCATAAAAATAGTGAGGAAAAATATATAAAGCGTAAAACCTAAAACTGCTACCAACTGCAAATGACGGATATTATCATGCAATCTAAGAATTTCTTGCTTTGTTTTCACTTGGCTCTTATTCAGACAGAAGCCCCTGAAATCAATTAGAAAATACTATCATAAATGCCCAATGAAGAATCCATGCTCAAGAATTTTGCTTGCAATTCTGTTCATCCTCATTCAAGCATGTCTCACTCTCAAACATAACTAGTTTTCAAAAAGCACATAAATATTTGGGGATTGACATGATATCTTCCTCCCATCTGCTCAAAATAAACTTGGAACTAAAAAATATCTATGACAACATTGTGATAATAACTAATGACACTCACAGTCTTAAGGGAAAAGCTTCCTGTTTTCTCTGTTAACCAGACAAGTAAAATCCTATTACTAAATAAGTACTATTTAAAAATTGGAACTATCTTGACACAAAGAAAAGTATTAAGGGATATTACACATGCAAAACAAAGCAGTGTTTTATTAAATTATTGAAAGGTTTGAAATCAGAGGGCAACTTCTAGGGCTCATTATTTTACCATAGAACCCTTGCAATATCTGCCAGGCAAAACGATTTCTATGGCTGTATGATGCTAAACTTAAAAGTATTACATGAAACCATGCACTGATGTCCACTTACATTTGTCTTTGACAGCAGGTTTTATAACTACAAACATCTTACTTTAGAATTACAGGCTTCCTTAACTTATTGTATCATACCAAAGATAATACACAAAATTGAATTACATTATTGAATACTCAGATTTTGCCACCAAATGAGTGATGAAATGAATATAGTTTTCCTGAACCATAAGATTCTAGTGAATCTAGTAATTCTGTATACAAATTTAATTCAAACTACCTAAAGATGCAAAATTAAGGTACATTACTTAAAACACATTTAAGTCCCTCTATGGACACTCTTCCTAAGAAGCTGAATGACCTTAACTTACAAGCTAAAGCAAACTACAACTAGTCCATGTCTGTATCCAAGTAAGTACAGTGGAATTTAGTACACTATAACTAATGCAGTTAAAATTTACATCTTTTGTTTTTACAAAAAAAATCAAATGTAAATTTGACTGACTTGCCACAGGGACTACCCATAATGTTCAACACTTGTTTAGAGAGAGTACTATGCAGAGCTTTTTCATGGAACAAAAGAAAAAAAGAATGTTGGGTTGCATTAGCAAGAACTTTTACTGGGAACAGGAAGCAATTTTTAATTTTGATTTTTTGGCAATGCAGTACAAAATTTCTGATCTTCTTGCAAGCAGATGCACACTCAGTACATACCACAATGCCAGCAGAGACATAAGAACATACCTATGAAGAATGCTGCACTCACACAGATGCAGTACATGAAGAAAATGTTTTAAATTGCTGAAGATTCTTGATCACTTAGAGACTACTAGAATTGTCCAGGAGATAAGCAAGTCCCTAGTCTAAGTTTCTGGGCTACTGAACTCCTACTTTTCGCAGGAAATGTTTAATGAGAAAAGTTATGACATGCCGAAAAAAGAAATGACGTGCTCCAGATACTAATATGTTAATATCACTCTAAAAATGTTCCCTGTGAAATAGAATTAGCAGTAAATCCCAGTATTTGGGAGGACTAGCAGGAATATACAAAATACAATCAAACAGACACTGAGTATGTACAAGGCCACATGCAAAAGTGTACTACTTAATTGCATCTTCTTAAACACATCTAATAATAAAAAGAACTGAAAAACTAAGAAGGAAAAAGTATAATAGACCAAAAGAAAACTCAAGGCATACCAACTCTAATTTTAATAAGAAAAACTACCTTGCATGGTCAAAAATCAGACATTTTGCCTAGAGCAGCAAAAGTGAACATCTTAAAATTCTGAAAGTAACACAGAACCTCATCTCAATAAAGCATTCATATTTAGAAATATTTGCCATGCATAAGTACTCTTGATCCACAGCTTTATAAAGTTAACTGCAATTGAGACTCCTACTGACTTCAACAACCATTAGAACAGTTTATACATGACCAAAGAATGACTATTAAAATTTAGCTTGTAGCTTACAGCTTGTGAACATGCATCATCTGCTGAAATCTCTCTCTAATTTACAAAAGAGAAAGCAGGATTCTAATATTGACATCATTTTTCAGATGAGTAAATATCAATTATAAAATTAACAAAGTTGTCTGAATAGGGAATATCTCAGCATTTGATATAAGAAGACAGCCTCTAGCTTTCCTGTTGCTTAAGGTTTCAAGGAAGTAACTCCAGAATTACGAGTCTGAGCTGCTGCTACAGTTTTAGCTTAGGAGAGATACCTTTGTGCAGCAACTATAGCATTTGCATCTCCAGAAGATGAGACACAAGCCTGATGTGTAACACTACCTGGCAGCAGAATTACCCTGTAAATAACATTCAGTAAATTTACAACGCTCTGTAAAGAACGCTCTGGTAAATGTAGTGTATTCATCTGAGAGGGGCTGTTTCCAGTGATCAGTTCTTGAAAAGGTAACAGGCAGACAGTACTTTACTCATCTAGAGAAAGTAAAGAATAAATTGCTACTGTTGAATCCAAGTTACTAATAGAAGCAACTTCGCACTGGTAGACATTGAAAAAAAATCTCTTTGTTATGATTAATGGCGCAGTGACTAGCGAGTTAATTGGAACTGCCTGAAAAGGCTTTTCCCCATGAAAAGATGCATTGGGCAGATTCATCAGTGCTCAAGTTTTTCTGTAATGTACTGATTTTTAAACTTTTTTTAAATCACATTGTAATCTCCTATCCCTCCACCAGGACCCTCATCCTGATGATTATTACTGTTAGTAGCAAATTTGCATGCAATACTGCATGTAACATTTGGAAACATATCATGCAAAGACAATATCCTACCATAGAGCAGCAGGTATTCTACACAAGGGGAATGCACAAAATCTATCTGGATATATGGGGAAGAAGTTTGTAAACGTGCTTTAACATACCCCAGGACAAAGCTGCTCATAAACCAGCTTGCTTCATCTTAAATTACTGACAGAATCAGTGCTCATCTTGGAGCTATATTATGAACAATAATCACACAATCGTTCTAGAAGTCAAAGCTTCAGCCTCACTATTACATAAGAGGAAACAACTACTGCAGAACAGAAAAGAGCATCAGCTTTCCTTCTTAAGGCACTGCAAAGATTGACTGGGAAGTACTACTGGAAGTGCTACTGGAGCACCAGTCTTCAGAAAAGGACAGGATGGTGACGAAAGCACTGACAGCACGAAATGCCTCAGGATATTGCAAGATGGACACAGGGAAACTCAGAGATAAACACAGTGAAATTTTCTCCCAATCATTCACAACATTTGTACGTAAAAGTGAAAGAGAAAAGGGAAATTTCATATTGAAGCAAGCTTGTTTGTACTTTACACACTAAGACATTTTTCCAGACCAGATCCCTTACCGACATGCAAGTGTTACAGTGCTGCCAAGTTCGGCAAGGCCTGTGGTGAACTCCTCTGGTAAAGCAGTCACAGAAAACTAAGCTGCCCAAAGATGGTTTCTCTTTACTGCATCCGTAATTTCAATGTTTCTAAAAGAATAGAGGAGAAGGTCTGGGACAGTTCCTCCTCCTTTTCAAACAGGTGGAAACGCCTCATGCCCACACAATGTTCTCATAGCAATATAGTCACCACGGTCAAGTGGAAGGGGTCTTGAGACAACGAAATTTTGGAATACCATTTTCTTCTCTAATATCACCACACTCACCTCCCGTAAAAACCCTACACTCAGACACAAGGGGAGTAAGACAGAAGAGCAAAAAGGACTTTAAACACAGATCTTTCACTTGGTCAGCCTTCTAGTGTACTGTCTCAACTTCAGAGAAAATTAAATGAAGAAAAGATTACAACAGCCCAGGGACACTTCTCCTTAAATTTTGTGATTACATTTTAAGTGCTCTTTGCTACAGATATCATAAACTGATTAAATCATTTCATGGCTGACCCCTACTGACTACGTTAAGCGAAAAGAGAGGGCTATTAATAACTACCCATTTCTGACAGCTGCCCAGGGGCAATGTAGCCTTTTGCAGCAATAAAATGACTCCCCAGCTCACTTACTGAATGCTAAATATTGATTCATATTATGAGTGTTGTCAAACACAGACTGCAGTTCTGAAGATCCGTACTGGCAGGTCATCAGGAATAGCATTAGCAAATGTCAGGTCAGGAATCAAAGGGCTGCTGGACTCTTTAGGGATGAGATTTATCGATTCCATAAAACGTGAAACAGATCAAGTACTTGTGATGATGGAAACGGTCGTGGCAGAATGAGGCTGAGCCTAGCACGATGTGTATCTCAGAAGAGAAGCATCACACAAAAATGTAGACCACTGAAAATAAGTTTTAAAGTTTGGGATGTCCATGACAAGGACAACTGAAGCTGCAGGCCCACAGATGACCTCTTCAGGGCTAAAAGGCAGACTTTGGATGTATTTGGCCAAATCCATATATCTAGCTTGCACACACAGAAGATCACGGTGCTGGTCTTAAGGATTTGTTTAAATTAATATTGGTGTTGTTCAGACCATATAAGCAGCTAATGAATACTATATCTGAAAGTTAAAAACCAGTAAAACTTTAAGAGGTCTATGGCAATTAGACTTCCTTCCTTTCACAGTTTGCCACCACCAGCAGCATTTTATTTAAGGAAAATACATTTCAGGACTTTATTTTCATACGACTGGATTTCACACAGGCTAACATTTTACCGTTTTCCCTCAGCTGGGAAAAAATTGCATCAAGGCATGGAGAGACGACTGTGGAAGGTTGCAAGTGGGTTGAGGAGAGAGAAGGCAAGAAGCTTCAAGTTAAACGGACATTTCTTCCTTCTTTCTCCTTTCACCGCACTTTCTCTTAAGTGAAACACTAGTACTAGGTAATGATTCTATGAGATTAAAATTTGATAGAATGACTTTTAACAGAAAATCTAACTAAAAGGACAATTATAATATTCCATGTACTCAGGAATCTTACCATTGTATTCAGGGATGAATACTCAAAGCAATTAAGCCCTTAGAGAATACTCAGAGCTCTAAAATCAAACACTATGATTTGGAGGGAGGAAATACTTTATTAAATTCTAGTCAACTAATATAAAACTTTGTATTTTCTTAATGTTGCTTTGACCACCTTGGTCAAATGGAGTATTTTTAAATGAATGAATAAATATTCAAATACATTTCAGTAATTTGAAACTACTTCACCTCAGCTATACATGATTTTTCTGCACGTTACAGATTTTTTTTGTCGTAAAGTTAGAATAGACAATTTATCAATAGCCAGGACACTATTAAAATAATCTCTACAGAGAAAAATCTCCATTTAACTTTTACTTTGACTATCTGAAGGGTAATTAGGATGCCTGTAAAGAGAAAAGTGTTCCTAGCTACCTAGGGAAGATAATATCCTGGTATACTGTATTCTCTTCATTGTACATTCAGAAAATCAGAAATCAAATCACAAATCTGAATATACCATTTGACGCTTACACAGGACACAAGAGCTCAATGAAAGATGATAATTACAAATAATAGACTTGAAAATGAATGGCTTCAACAAACCACAATTTCATATAAAAAAAGATAAACACTGATGATTTAAAATTATAAAGAAACTACTTGGGAATGTAAGATACAGCTATTAATGGCACAAAAGGCAGCACAGAAATACATGAACCATGCAAGACAAACAATATGCACCTTCTGGAACTGTTTAAAATCTAAATAGGATGACAATGCAAATCCATTTTAAAATTAATTACTTAATTAAATCCATGAAATTAAGGGTAGAAACAAACCTTAAATAAATTAATTAAAAACTGTTTAGCATAGTCGTAGCTTCTGTGATACCTATGGACATTTGGACACCAAATTCAACAGAGAAAAGTTTTCTATCTGCTGCATCCTGCAATTCTGACTACAATGGATGCATAACAGAATTGTATATATAAAAAAAAAAGAAACCTCTGGAATGAATTTCTGACAGAAAAATAATTTCCATGTTTTCATAAGAAGAATCTAAAGAGAATGTCTTCTCTAAGAGATATATATCCCCTAATTAGAATGCCCTCTCATCAGAAAGCTCTTGAGGAAGTCAAGTTAGTCTAGTGACAGTAACTATTCTGGAACATATCCAGTGTTTAATTTCAGTATTGACTTCAACTAATCCAAGATAATATCCCCACACAAATAGGAGTGCTGGTTCTCTCTGCCCTTTCCAACAGTCATTTCTGTCCAAATAGCCACCTGCTCAGCTAGAGCAGGCTGAAAGCTGTTTGTGGTGGTAGTGGTGGCACTAATTCATTCTTCTGCACATCAGGTTCCCTGAACTTACTCACTCTGGTTTTATATCAGGGAGTGAAGGAGGGAGAGGGTTTCAGTACTGCACACTGACCGTATGAAGAGCAGGAACAACACCCTTTCAGGAGAAACCCACAGAGCAGGTTAGTTGTATTATGAAATGGCGCTCTCAGGGCACAGTTCTGTAAAGCAGGGTGAGTAGTAATAGATCACTGCTACTTACAAATGGAGGTCCTCATCCCTCCCATCCTATCCTTCAATTTTACTCCTTCCCTGCTTCCAGCTGCCATTACCTTATGCTGGCTCTGGAGGTCATCACATTCATCCCACTGTAAACCAACTCAACTTCCTAAAAGAGAGCAAATCCATACAAAAAGAAAAAAAGAAGAAAAAGAGAAGAAAAGAGAAGAGAAGAAGAAAAGAGAAGAGAAGAAGAAAAGAGAAGAGAAGAAGAAAAGAGAAGAGAAGAAGAAAAGAGAAGAGAAGAAG
>VWZZ01006282.1:189512-210274 GCA_013399095.1 Psophia crepitans | reverse complement strand
ATAACGATGATGATGATGATAATGTACTGAAGCAAACCTTACAAACTTGAAGGTGGCTTGAAGCAAACTTTACAAACTGAAGTGAAATAATCTGAAGTTGTTCACCAATGTTACCTGCTGATTTATGTTAAAAACATGACTCTCACCCTGACAGAGCTTGAACTTTCAAGAAGCCAGTATCTGTGAAACTGGCAAATAGAAACAAAAGTATGCACATGCTGATTTTAACATAGATCTGATTCAACAGGGAGAAACACATACTGTCCCAGTTTAGCAAAAATATTTAACAATTCATTTCAAATATCTACACATTTAATATTTACCTCATCACATTTGGCCTATTTTTTATTTAAGATTAAAAATCAATAAGCTTAATAAAGTATGAAGGGCTATTAAAAAATATAACTGGTAACGTATATTTAGCTTCAAAGGTTTGCAGAAATGGTCTACTAAAACACCACATCTTTATTTCAACTTACTTTATATACTTGCAATATTAATTCACGTTTCCTACGAAATAATTTATTCACATTTCTTTTAAAAATTATTTTCATAAGTGGAATTCTTTTTTTTTTTTAACAGCTCTCATAATTATAAAAGAATTCTGTGCTTTCCATTCTCCCTGTAAGTTTTTGGGGGGGTTATTTTTATATTCTGTGAATATGAGGGAAGACATACAATCTGCTCTGGCATATTCTTTGACAGTGGTTCATGCATTTTCTAGTTTCTTGGACATTTTCAAGTTGCATGCAACATCCCAGAGAAGAAAGGTATCCAAACCATTTTTTCCTTCTAAGTGGCTCAAAGAATGTGTCAGTTAAATCACACAGGCTGAATTTGGACATGAAGATATAGACGCCAAGCTTTAATACATACTGAACACCTACATTAACATTGTTTAAGAATTAAGTATGACCCAAGTTCAAAAAGGAACAAATTTTGTTCACTGGACTCTTATTTGTGAAATAATTAAAATAATAAAAAATTCTGTAATACAATGAAAGCCCTTTAACTGCTGTATACACTCAGTGTGTCTTTTGTTCATTCTATCTAGACAGTAAGTAAAATATGAGTAAGTTTGCCTAGAGTTTGGGGTTTTTTGTTTATTTTAATTCAGAAGCTGAACACTAAGGTCACATGTTCACTGTTTACTCTATAAAGGGAAAATACACCAACTCTTTTCCCAATTATAAGACCTGCCTTTTAAGAAAATAAAAAACGTATTTTAATATTTTCTGAATTCTAATCTCTGGCAGCCATGGAGCAGTACATGCAAGTCCACTGTGCAAAAAAATAGTCCAGTGACAAATCATCATTCAGGTTTAACTTAAGTAACAGTTAACATAGCAAGTTTACGTGATCAGTTTTCAGATAACGGAAAACTAGGTAATAAGTATTTCCTCTATACTCTCCGGTGTCCGACTACTCTGTATCAACAGAACAAATATTTTTACTTCAAAACACTGGCCACATTCAGATGGTTTTGTGTTTGCACGAGAGGCAAACAAGAAACAAATAGGCTAAAACTGTGTTTGCATTGTCAGACAACGTTCAAAAATATAAAGGCTAAACCCACCATTTTAATAACTCTTTCCAAAGACAAAAATCCATTAATAAGCAAAACATGTCAACAACTTAATTAAATATTTCATAGCCAACGTAAAGTTATGCAGTGTTAAATTTTATTTTTTATGGTATCACATTCACTACTGATATGCTACACAACAGATAATACATTCTGAATTTTTCTTTGTTTATTAACAAGCCCTTGTAATTAACTTCCTTTTAAATCATAAGTATGATACTATTTTAATTTCCCTCACATTCTCTACCCTATCATTTGGAATCACATTAAGCTGACTCTTAGCAGGCCACCTGGTGTAATTCTATGACATTGAAGTGAGCTGTTCTGGTATGCAGGAAACACTGATAGTCTTCTGTGCTGAAATCCATTTCTCTAACTGATGACAGAACTGGGGGAAATTAATTTTTGCTATTCATAAATACCTGACAGGTTTAATGTAAATGTTTTGAAAAAGACCTCAGCATATGCTGCACATACATTATATATGCAGCAGTGCACTGGAATATAGTATTTCCAACCCATTCAATTTCTACATCAGTATTGCTGAAACTGTTGAAATTTCTCAAATTACATCCATGTTGTCATTTTCTCCATATACATATAAACAACAACAGAGGCCTCCATGAAGCCTTTCAGTGACTAAAAACCAGTTAGACATTTAGGACAATTTGTTTGACAGAAATGCTACAAAGAAGTATGTATGGTACCTTGCCCAACAAATTAATGAGGAATGAGTTGCTTATGCATATGTGATCAGAAACCCGATGGAATTCTATTACAAACCTACATGGCTAAGAACACTTTCTCATGAAATACAGGATATTTCATATTCCTAAAGCCATATCAGCAGACATTATCGCCACCCAGCCCACATACACACTCCTCTCTACAAAAAGAACAAAAATGACTAATCTTACCAGCAGGAGCAGATTCGCAAAGGTCTCCTCAACATACAAATGTATTTGAATGTCTGAAATCTAAACAAAGAACCGCTGCACCAAACAGCTGGGAAAACTGAGACTTCTTGATTTTCATATATATGCAAACAACATAGACATCAATGAAAACAAAGAATCTAGAAGTCAGGAAAGAACAAAATGGGGCATTATAGGACAAGAACTCAACTACTCAACTGTTTTTATGTGAAAATATACACTTTTCCACTGTATATTTAGAGACCTATTGGACGTCCTTTTAAACCCTATATGCCAAAAGACAGTTATTTACAAATTCTGAATACAAGACACTGAATTTTTCCCAAAGCTAAAGCAAACAGGTATTTTTTTTAATTATACAAATTTGATTCTAATTTTGTACAGAAAAGAAATGAATTTTACTGATTATGTCAGAGCCCATTTTGATTTTGGACACATCACCTGGTACCAAACAGCAGCAGTGCCCCAAAAAATCAGTACATGACCTTGACCAACAAATTACAGTCACACAACGATAAGAAATATATTAATCAGACAGTGAATAGCATTTATGACTAGAAACCTAAAATTCTAATGCAATCCTCATTTTAAGGTGAAGACTCCACACATAAAGTGTGTCAAAACAAAAATTAAAACCCCTCCACCCTAGTTCCGTATTTTGTCTAAACTCTCAATAATTGTTGGATATATCCAAAACCCTGAAACAGCAAATAGCAGTACAACTAAAGGTAAGATGGAAGATAAGAATACACAAAACCCCACATATTTTGATTGAAAGAAAAGTCCGATGGGCAAGATCAAGGATTACTTTACAGAACATCAGTACCTGAAACATTTTAAAATCTACTTTAGTAGTCTATTTTAATAGACTATTAGGCTATAGTCCCACAGTATTAAAGTATAACAGTACCACAGTACTAAAGTGTAACAAGAAGATGAGATTCTTAATTTTCTATCACCTTACTTTTGTGAACACTTTTCACGAATTATAAAATTTCAGGATTTGAAGAAAATTCTGGATTATTTTATAAGTGCTCTATCTAGAGGAATAAATACCTCGAGAAATGAAGATGCTGCTTTCCTAATTCACACCCTGTGAAATGCTATTATACTTGTAAACCAATTTACATTTATGTTAAGTGGGTACAACTGAAGTAACTGAAGTACAATTTCAGACCAAGAGTTTTTGGAGAAAATAATACAGCTTCCCTTCAGTGCAATTTATAGCCATGTTTTCAGGAAGAGATAAAATAATGTCATTTCACTCACTCCACAGCGGTTTTGTGGTACTTGCAATTGGTTGTCAGTCAAAGACAGTCTAAAGACAGGACAGTTTCTGGTGATAATAATCTCTGTAAGTGGCTTAATAAAGGTTTGTGTCACACAGAGTGTACTTTGAATCATCCAAAGCCAAATGCTGTTTTATAACACATTTTGTACAACTTCTTGATTAATTAAAACATACGTACCTGTATTTTTAATAATATTTTTTCTCTGCTTCACTTGCAAAAACATGAAAAAATATTTAAACTCTGAACATACAAATATTTAGAATAACCATCGAGAAACCAATTTTCTGGTATTGTATTTGTACCACATCGCTTGAAGAATTTGGCTCTAAATGAATTAAATCAGGTCAAGGAGAATCAGCCCACACTTATTCTTCAACAGACAGATCTGTAACCAAGGCTAACAATGGCTGAAAAAAAGTCAGCAACTTGCTCTTATCATTAAATAACAAGTTGTTGGCCAGGCAAAAGGAGGCACAACCTGGCTTCCCTTGAAGGGTTTTGTCCTAAGCTATCTGTGTGAAATTGCCCTATTGTCTGTGGTGGGTTAGGAGGTCCAATGCCTCTCAGAAAAGTAAGACTTTTTATGCCTGCGCACTAACTACATCCAGTCAGAGCAGGCAGAAGGAACATGCCTAGCAATTCCAGGAAAAGCTACTGGCCAACAAACCAATTCAATTCACTAAACCAGCAGAAATCTATTACTAAACTGAAACAGTTCATCATAGAGAGAACAGTAGAAGAATACTCAGGTTTTGCAGTAGAAGCAAGGTCTTACTAAATTTTGCAGACCATTATCAAATCTTCAACAGGTTCACCAGCCAAAGTTCACTCTGATCTCAGAAGCTGAGAGGTCCTTTGTATTCCTCCGAGTTTTCATGTGCCTCTTTTCCACTTGTAACATCCACACTGGTTTTCTTTGCTCTATTTTCTCTTTGGGTTTCTCACTTGGCTTGGAAACACCAGGCTCCTCTGAAATCCATCCACTAGGGAAGGATAAATACTTCATTGCTTAACAATTATATCCACTGGCTTATCTGATTCACATTAATAAAGTGGCATGAATGTCTGCAAGCTTTCAGCCAGCTGATTTAAATCATAGATAATTTAATCATCCTAACTATTTAATACCATTAGAAGTTTTTCACACTCATTCATAATTACAATGTATAGGAAAATTACGACATACAGTGTACTGTTATATACAAAAGTATTCAAAAGTATAATAAAACATTAATCTTGAAACAAAAATGCTAATGACCCCAAGATCACTACTTGCATTTCCATTCAGTATTCTACCTATAAAACCTTTGGGTTTGTCTTCTGAACTACCACATGTTCTAGGACTGTATTCCCATTTGCATAGTCTCTGTATAGATTCACTTGCTACATTTCATCTGAGCATATTTGAGGTAAATTGTTATATATCAGAAACAAAACAAGCCAATGAGATAACTGACGATACATGTTCCTTACATTTTGTTTTATTATTTGTTACCATTAAAAGAAAAAACAACCAACCAACCAACAAAAAAAACCCAAATCAAATAAACACCTTATTGAAGCCTATGAGATTATGAAAAGGGACCTCACTGTATTTTTTTTAGGATTGTTTTAAACACAAGATCATCAATATTAGTAATGTTTATAATGAAAGCAGTAGCAGAGAACTGGATTTCTGATATCTTAACAGTCATTCTGGAAATAACCTTTCACAACTATAACAACTATAATGTGTTTTTCAAGAATTTCTGAAAATAGCAGGATCATTTCTTCAAAGCATGTCATACAGTGACCACAGACTTATATACAACAAATTTCAAAATGCATGTCCTGACCAAGTTTGAGAGAAAAATCAAATAAAAACCCCAAAAATAAAAATCAACTGGCAGTATGCAGACAACTTAATAAAATAAAAATAACTGCCAATTAAAAACAAATTAGTACAACTTTATGTTCATGTTTTATGACAAACACTATATTTTCATTATCAAATTAATCCCATCAATTCTATTAACTCCTAGGCACACCATGAGAGGTACTTTTTCTTTTAAGTTGATTCAGGTATTCTATAACACCAGTGTTTTTCAGAAAAGATGCACTAAAATGAAGTGCTCTCTTCTGCTTTTCCCACCAACTGATTCAACAACAGGTAGAATCATGGTCGTCAGATAAGAGTTAAGAAAGCAACATCACTGACTTCTCTAGATATCATGCAGTCATGCAATGAGTAGCCATCACACCTTTTTTGTAAGGTAAGACACTTCACCTGTGGACAGATGCCAGAAGTGTCTACTCAAAACTGATTTCAGCCCATTCTCATACGGCTAAAAGACTGGAGTAGTGTGAGTTGGGCTGCTTTGTACTTCATGTGATACTCTATTCCCAATTCTCTTTAGAAGAATATACTGTATATAGCCCATTTGGGCTTTCAAAAGCCATCCAGTATGGGCCCTTATCAAACAAGCTTAGCATCAGAAAAGAAGAATTGCTCCTGCATACATTGCAGATGGTGCAAGTAAGAAAGAAAGAGTATGAACTCGTAATAACTTTTATCTGTGGAAAGTTACTACTGGCATCCAAGAAGAACCTGAGTTAGGATTAGACAGTCCAAGATCCTCATTACACAAAGTTTCAATATAGCAGCCCCATACTATGAAATACCTTAGGGCATCTCCCAAAAATGACTTCATGCTGTATCCCCAGAGAGGTACCCCACACAGCTCTCAGATACCTCTATCAAAATATTTGCTTAGTCAGACAAATGTACTCCTCCTATCTCAAATGTTCTCCATGTTATTTATTTTTTAAGCCAATTCTCTCCATCAACGTGAATTGCATCTTTAGCTCTTGACAGCTGCAAAGACCTGATGATTGTCCACCAATGGATTTCAAACTGATCTTCTGGGAAGAAGGTGGTCAGTGTCCTGGCTCTGCCTTTAACCACTGCACCTCATAGTCAGCATGCAGACATGTCATAACTAATAATTTCAGATAACTGGTTTCGACTGTTTCTTTAGACAAGCATCACCAGATTTTCTTAACCACAAGCTTTGCTGTAGTCTCTCCAGGAGAAGTACCTACCTACTTGTATGTCACACATGCCTAAACCATCAATGATTAGCTCACCCAAGCCTTCACAGAATCGTAGAGGTTGGAAGAGACCTCAAGAGATCATCTAGTCCAACTCCCCCTGCCAAGGCAGGGCCTTCCCTTCCTCCAGTTTCAAGCTCTCAAAACAGGATCAATAGTGACAACTTGCAGCGGACAAACTACCCAGCATTTTGCCTGCAAATAAACACCCTCGAAATTTGTGATTCATTCACATGATTCTAAAGGAAAGACTAAATAAATAAAACCAGAAGTGAGCTCCCTACTGTAGTATGGAAAGACTATATTTAACTGCTATGGATGATCAAACATAGCATAAACAGATGGAACAGCTGACCCTAGCTGACCAAAAGGATGTTCCATACCATATGACGTCATGCTTAGCATATGACGGGAAGCTAGCCAGAAGGAGGGACTGCGGCGTGGGAACAAGCTGAGCATCGGTTTCGAGTGGTGAGAAATTGTGCTGTGCATCACTTGTTTTGTATATTCTTATTGTTGTTGATATTATCATCATAATTTTCCTTTTCTGTCCTATTAAACTGCCTTTATCTCAATCTATGAGTTTTATGTTTTTGCTTTTCAATTCTCTCCCCCATACCAATGGGAGGCGACTGAGTGAATGGCTGCGTGGTTGTTATAGCTGCCAGCCAGGTTAAACCACAACAGAGGCATATTGGAAACATGATGGTAGAGAGACGAGACAATTGGTCTCATTAACACCAGAGTACAAGCTGTACAGGAAGAATAAAGTAGGCTATGCCACTCCTGGACAAACTGTAAAAGGAAAGCAAAAGAATTCTAACATATCGGGAGCTTTGCCAAGAGATTGCAACACCAACAGATAACTAGCATAGAAAGCCATTAGTCAAGGGAAATAGGATTGTATGGAAAAACCATATGAAGTAGCTGCAGAATACACAGGCAACATCAACAGTAGCAAGTCCCAGGGATCAAGTCCCAGGTTGGATGAGGCTTTGGGCAACGTGGAGTGGAGAGTGTCCCTGCCCATTGCAGCGGGGGTGGAACTAGATTATCTTTGAAGTCTGTTCCAATTCTAACTATTCCATGATTCTATGATCAAATGGTATTCACTCATGAGTGCTAAAGGAATTTGAGGATGAAACAGCAGAACTGTGGTGTGTAACCTTTCACTTAAATATGTCTTTATATGTGGGGCCTGGTAATGTGGACACATGCATGAATATGACATTAGGAAAGAACCAGCACCCTTCTACGAAGTCCCGCCTCACAAACCTCTATTCGACACAAGCCTGGGAATAAGAGAGATTTGGTTGATACAGTATAGCTGCATTTCCAAAAGATATTTTATAATATTTCTGAAATAAGCGCTACGGTTCTCATGTAGATTAAAAGACAAAAAGTATTATAAGATACAAAATAGAAAATGAAGTAAATTGTCAATTTCCAGAGTGATGAGAAGTCGCCAATATAATACTTCTAGAATCTGCCCTGAGACACTGGAAAAGTTGTTGAAAATGCAGGTGAAGCTAGGTTACTCACAGTAATCAATACAACATCCAACTGAATTAAACTGAGACATTAATGGACATTAAAATGAAAATCAAAAAGACAAGGCAGACAAATGTAAAACAACCCACAAAGCAAGAACAATATCGTGTCCTAAATTGACAAATAATTGGCTGTTGCAAGATTGTGAGGTTAGTTAGCTCTGTGAAAAACTTGGTACAACACTGAGTAGCAGGCAAAAAAGCAAATAGAAAAGAGAATTATTAGGAAAAGAAAAGAGAAAATACAGAGTATCATTATGTCACTGTATAAACTCATAATGAACTCACATCTTGATAACTACATGCAAATCTGAGCAACCCTTTCACAAAAGCATATTGTAGAATCAGAAAAACATACAAGGGCAACAAGAATGACCAAAAGTCTTGATATGAGAAACAAATAAGTAGACTAAGACAGTTATTGCAATGTCCACACAATTATATTCTAGGGTACTAGAAGAGTGATGCTACAACTAACTCAGTGTTGCTTTACACTGTTAGAAACCTTCTAGTCAGATGAATGGATTTAGAGTATCAAAATACCATGCTCCATTAGATAGGAACATGAGAAAGAAATTGTAGTCTCATGAAAAATACATGAGGGTTTGATATCATAAACAGAAAATCCAAAATGCATCCTAGTACTTAAATATTTTTCTTTACGGAAATTTAGATATTTGTGATGTGGATGATAGATAATTTGTCAATGATTGATGAAAAAAATATTTTATATTTTCTCCTTGTAGTACCACAAAGGCATTTCAAAAATTAACCAGTGCCTACACCAGGTGTTTTACACACATACACGACCAACAGGTCATACCCAAGGAGCTAAATGCACAGTATGTGACTATTAAAGAAGCCTGAAGAGCCAAGTATATCAATAGCAACATTGCAGACTTTAAAGGTATTAATATAAAACATGAAACCCTACTTCTGGATAAAATAAAAGACTTAAACTTTGTCTCTTTAACCAGATTTGGTCTGTCCAACTTCTTTCAGTTTCAAGAAAAAAAAGTATAAGGAAGATTCTGTATTAAACAGGCTCAGTGTCTGTTTTTGGATCACTCAGCCTGTAATTCAGACAGATAATTTTAAATATTCTAGAATGAAGAATATTGGCAAAACATGGAAGTCTCCAGGTCACATCCTTTTTTAATGGATGTAGTATTCTATCTAATTCACTGCCTCTAAGCTATTTTTAACAAGGACCCAACAGCAGGAATGGTAGTGGCAGTGACAGGCTGCAGGATTGTATCTGTGGTACAGGCAGACATAGGGATAAAACAAAACAAAATTGCGCATCTGAACAGCTTATACGCTGCATTGTGGCCAAGATCAAAATGGCACCTACAAGCCATTCGCTTGCTAACTGATTTGCACTTTTCCTAGCCAAAGAAATGATGCTAATACATCATCAGTAACAAAACATTTTTATTGTTCTTTCACCTATATATACCCACCTGCAATCCTTAGATTTTTATAATCTTGCACTGTAACTAAACATCTGTCTGCCCCATAAACTTCTGGTCACAGCCAGGTAGCATAGTGTGCAGTGAACTGGGATACAGTAAAAGTTAAAAAAAGAACAACAAACAAAACCATCAACAAAAAATTCCGAAATCTGCAAGTAAGAAGAAAACTATGTCCCTACCCGTGTCACAGAATCACAGAATCATAGAGGTTGGAAGCGACCTCGAAAGATCATCTAGTCCAACCCCCCTGCCAAGGCAGGGCCACCTAGAGCACATCACTCAGGAACGTGTCCGGTCGGGTTTTGAATGTCTCCAGAGAAGGAGACTCCACAACCTCTCCGGGCAGCCTGTTCCAGTGCTCTGTCACTCTCACAAAACCCCTCACCTAATTACACTGATCCAGGATTTCAAAGAAACAGAGAACACCACCACATGTAAGTGACTGAAAGTTTACGTTTGTATGACCTATTCTTGTTGTGCACATACCTCCTGCTCACACTACTGACATCCAGGAGTGAGCCCTAAGGGAGTTGTTCTAAGTGAGGGTTTCTGTATGTCTCGTTGAATAGGAATATAAACTGACAGAAAAATAACTCAAAATTGCTATAAAATGACTGTTACCTCCAAATGCACAAGCAAATGACATGCACTTTAATGTAACACATTTCTTCTCATTTTATAGTAAGTTAAAACATACTTAAGGTTTGTATAAAATGTGTGAAAAAATGCTACATGTGTTAAGAATGGAATGAAATGATAAAGTTTAAAATCTTTGATCCTTATTAATCACATGCCACTAGTCACAAACCATTGTTAAAAATTTTTCGATTGAAGCAATTTTTTTTTTTTTAATGGAAGTAATGGATGAAAATATTAAAATTCTTTGTTTAGGACTTGTGTCTTCTTGGCACAGAACTGCACTGAAAAGCTGTCACAATGGGATTTGACTACCCCACATAATCCTTCACATGGAATGCTATTTTCTACACGGTAGCTGCTATGCAGAGAGCTAGACCAGAGAGCTCATCCACCATATGACTTCCCCTGTAGCTACAAAGTAAAAACCCTGCACAGCTCCAAGGCACAGGAACTCTTCTGCGGTCCAGTGCGTGGAGCGGGGTGGAAGAGTAGAGCAGTCCTTCTCTAGGAAAACCTGCCATCTGCAAGTGTGGGCAATCATTTCAAAACTAGCAAGATTCCACCCTTTGTTTCTACAATTCCATCCATTTTCCCTGAATGGTTACAAAAATTACTAATACTTATTCTTAAAAAATCAAGTACCACCTCTAATTTTAATATAAACTGATTTCTCCTACACACGCGCGCACAGCCAGCCACCCAGATGACCAGTGAGTAGTCACACCACAGCACGGTAAATGGAGAACGTACAGGGCTAGTGCCACAGGAGTGTGAGAAGAAAGCCAACTACCTGGGACTTGGTAAGTACCTCATCTGCAGACAACATACGACTAAAGCATGGCACTGACTACAAGCCAAAAGAGTTTTGATGTAGCAATAGTCTTCTAAGCATATAACAGGAAAGCACACAGATCATGGCATACAGGCGTACCAGTGAATGATGGCACAGACATGAAACCTAGTTATTTCCTTCTCTTGTGTTTTCTCAAACAGAACTGACGGCTTCGTGCTAAAGGCTCACTGAGCCTGTATAAATCAATTTATTCCTGTTAGTCCCCATTTTGAGTTACTGAAAACACTTCCAACTCACTTGTGTGGGGCAACTGATCGAAGGAAAGTAGGAGCAGAGCCAGGGAAACGTAACAATCTTCTAGACTAAAGGAAAGACTCTAAACACAAAGCAGGAAGCCGCTTAAGTTGACCTGGTGTAAATAACATTTATTTTGTAAAAGTAGCTTCAAGAGGGATATCTTTCAGCAGTGAGCACACAGTTTTTTGCCTGAGGGAAGTGAGTGTTCATTTGATTCCAGGCTTGTGACGAGTCCTGTCAATAGAACTTCTGCCTCCTCCAATTTCATAATTTAATTCCCTCCCAAATTTAACCCCAGAGAATTCTGTCACAATGAAATTCACTTCTTAGTGGAATAACTGGACTGTGACAGACAGGCATCTTCAGCTGTAACTAAGTTTTCCACCAGTCATCACTGTTTTCCATCTCCTATCTGCCTAACAGCCAGTAAAAGGATGCCATATAGGCACTGGAAACACGTGTTTACAGTTACTAAATCATTCACAGTTACTGCATGCAGAAACTACAGCACCTACTGGAACTTTGCTGGACCATCATCTAACCTATGCCAGCTTCTTCTAAGTCCCTCCTAAGGAAGAGATTCTTGATAATTGTAGATGGCATAGGTACTATAATTTATATACACATATTTTCACCATCTATATTTGCGTCACAAAACATTTACACACAGCTCCTTCAAAAGCCTAAAACCACAATCTGTTCTGCAATGTCTTTAGAGAAATTATATGTGGCAGATGCTGAAATGTTCTCAATGCGTTATACTCCTGTACACAGCTAAGCAGAACTCAAGATGTAGCTTTTGTTAGCCAATAATATAGGTGTATATATGACCTTTATTGTAGACAGATTGGTTAAACAAACAATAAAATAATTTAGGATTAGGAAAATTCATATCATGTGAACTACAATAGGCAAAATGGAATGAAGAATTAATGAGAAAGGCTATGAAAAGTTCTGTTAGAAAAGCCTTACACATGCACAAGCTAAGCAGTAGCAGAAAGGTGAAACACAGACTAAAGATGATCTGATTGCAACTGGCAATGAAAGACAAGATACAGAAGACAAAACATCCTTTCCTTCAGAGCCACCAGATGATTCATTGGCTGTTTAACAGCACAGGAATTAACTCCACTGCTGGTTGAATAAACCCATAACACCCAGAGCATTTCTATACCCATTTAAACTTCACAGACACCATGATCAACCCATAATTGGCAACCTTCAATTCATTATATATGGGAATTCTGGAAAACACCACATCTACATCTTCAAACCTTGGCATTCTTCAAAATAAAGCAAAAGGTCTATGACACACAGCCCCAAGAGATCACTACATTTGCTCAGAGCATTGAATCCAGCTAACCTAAAGAGAACTTATACCCAAAAGGGATGCTTCTTTGAGAGCAGATCATGTCTTTGATCAAGCCACCAAGTGGCTTCTTTCTTACCACAAAAAAGAAAATCTCACTGAACTTACACTTTCCCTTGTCCTGTGTGATACCTATGGAAGTCTGTTTGGAAAATCAGGTAAAAATAAGAACTTAAACTGGAGAAAGACATCTTCCAAATATTCCCAGTATTAACTGCAAAACTTTACGCAGAGCGATAAATACTCCCTATAAATCATCAGAAGTCATGTATTATTCACCATACTTCTTGCAAGGCACCAAATTCCAATAACAACTGATTGAAATGTGTAAACTATGTCAAAGAAATTACAGCATATCAGAGTAAACTCACACTGACAATTGATAAAACCCATTTACCAACAGGAAAACATTTTTCACCAAGAAAAAAACCCAACTCAGTCTTAATTATCAAGGACTTCCTGTACATTACACTTGGAAGAAAAGGCTAAGATCTAAAACACACAACTCCCCTGGACAATAGAAAGAAGGAATTTGGTAAAGATGTTGATTTTATAATATATTGCAGTTTTCCTTACGTCTGACTTAATTAAAATCCCAGCATTTCAGACACATAATTACCAACCTATCTCTGTATCCCAAAGGTCTAATGACCCTATCACCTTGCTAGGTTCTCCCTTCCATTTTTACTTTTTCCTTTCAGATTGCCTCACTGATTTACATAATTACATTAAATTCAGAGTAACCATTTATTCTAATTTGTATCTGTTTGGATTTTGCTGCTGCTTTTTTTTCAGAAGGTGGCTCGCGTTCCTAAAAGCTTGTCCATTTTCTCCAGATGCATCAGTTGGTCTAATGAAAGTTATTAACTTAGACCAACAAGCCTTTTGGTAAGCATGTTAGGAAGGTTACATTGTGACTTAAGAATAGATTTCATAACAATGTTATACAAATATACCTGCCTACCTCCCTCCCAACTGATTAACTCAGGGCTGCCACTCAGAGGGACCTAGACAAGCTGGAAGAATGGGTCTGTTCATAAGGAAAAACTTTTTCACCGTGACGGTGACAGAGCACTGGAACAGGCTGCCCAGAGAGGTTGTGGAATCTCCTTCTATGGAGACATTCAAAACCCAACTGGACACGTTCCTGAGTGATGTGCTCTAGGTGGCCCTGCCTTGGCAGGGGGGTTGGACTAGATGATCTTTCGAGGTCCCTTCCAACCTCTACGATTCTGTGATTCTGTGATTCTGTCAGCAGGAACCTCATGACATTCAGTGAAGACAAGTGCCAAGTTCAGCACCTGGGAAGCAACAGCCCCCTGCAACAACCCAGGCAAGCAGCTCTTCTGGAGAGAACTTAAAGAGTGTTGGTGAACAGCAAGTTGGACATGATCCAGCGGTGTGCCCTCGCAGCAAAGGAGGTCAGCTGCATCCTGTCCTGTATGACCAGAAACACGGACTGAGGGATGTGGTTGTCCACTTTTTCTTGGCACTCGTTAGACTACATCTGGCATACTGCATGCAGTGTTGGACAATGCCAAAAAGACACTAAGGAACAGGAATGAGTTCAGTGGAGAGCCACAGAACTGGTCAGGCAGCTGGAGCACCCTGTGAGGACAGCCTGAGGGCAGGGGGATTGTTCAGCCTGAAGAAGACAAGGGCAAGGGGTCATTCAGTACCTACAGGGTCATCATCAAGAAGATGGAGCCAGGGTCTTTACAGCAGAGCACAACAGGAAGACAAGAAGCAATGGACATAAATTGAAACAGGAACAGCTTCAAATGGAAGGAAAGGAAAAGCTTTTTTCACCATGAGGACATTCAAGCACTGGACCAAGTTGACCTGAGAAGCTGTGGAGTCCTCATTCCTGGACCATTTCAAGACCAGACAGTGCAAAGCCAAGTGTAACCTGGTCCGACCTCCACAGCCAGACCTTGCTTGAGAAAGTGGTTGGGCTACCTTTATCTCCTGCCTGATAAAATATAAGACAGCTATTAACTGTTTCTTGCCTTCTGGGTACAGAACTCGAAAACCACTAATTTCTAGATTTGCAGAAACACTGAATACAATGTCACACACCTGAGCTTAAACTGGTGTTAAAGAGAGCACAGGGTGCTGGACGATCAGAAAGAATGTGTTAGAAATAGGACAGCCAATATTACAAGGAACTTTGGATTTTAATCTCTCTCTGCCTAAGTTTCAAAGCTTTCTCTTTTTAAAAGAGTATTACTTTGTCTACAAAAATACTGTGAAACAAATGAATGTAATTTTAGAAAGTACTCAGGAGAGTGTCTGTATAAAGCCTATTTGAAATTAACAATTCTATGTACAGAGGAGAGTCTGAATTACTATCAATAAACAAAGCATGAATCCATGCTCCAGCAATTAGCGTTTTATCAAGTGTTTTGCTTCATAAGTAAACAAAACGTCAAAACAAAGAAAACAAAGCAATGATAACACTTCACGACTTAAGAAAAGCTAAAAAGTGAACAACATAAAACTAAACCAATACAATCTATCACAACATCCCAAGCTGCAAAAAATATTCACAGCACAGTATTCCTTTTGGTAAAGGCAAAGCAAACAAAAACTCTGAGCATTTCCTTTCTACTTAAAATGCAGAGGTAAGCTACCATCGTACTTACTGAGGTATAGAAAATACTACTGAGGATAGAAAATTAGAGATGAAAAAACTACAAATATTCTGCTTGATCCTCAAATATAGTACACAATAATTTCCTTGGAGTACAAGTTTAACAAGCTATTGCATTTTTTACAAGGCAGTTCTGAAAAAGATTAGACTATAGAGTGAATAGTTGAAGGGTTATTAACCCCAGAGAGAATTTACTCTAAATACCCTTTAACAGTATGTAGATCACTATTCCAGTTCAGGCAGAGATCACAAGTACACTCTTGTGTACATGGCTTTTGAGGGATAAGAGTATTCAATAAGCAAGCCACTTCACCTCAGGCTGGAGGGAAGGAAAGTAGACAGTCACTTTTCCAAACCAATTTACATCCTAAAATAGGCAACAGAACAGTTCTGTAACCACTACTGCTGGCACTCAGAGATTTAATACAGACTAAAAGTTAAGGTGTCCCTGAGTATATCTTCCAGTTTTTGGAAATGTTATGTAATGTCTCAAGCTAAAGCACCATCTTTGATTGCTGTATCAACATTCATCACAAAAGCAGAGGCCCCATCTACACCTTGCTGTGTTTTAAATTATAAAAACCATATAGCAAAGGGTAGTCCCTACAAGAGAGTTTACAGCTTAATATGAAACAACAAGAGGGGAGAGAGAAAGGAATACAACTCTCAAAGAGATTAAAAAAGGGAGCACAACAGAAAGAATAAAGTGCGCATATAAACCCAGTCTAACAAATAGAAATCCTACTACTAACCTTATTGGCCTCTGGATCTGCCTCCAAGTGACTTAAAGTTTAAAAAGTACACAACAGCAGAGACAAGAAATAAACTTCAGCCTTCAGCGTCTCAAGCCAATGCTTCACTTATAAGACCTATCATCCCTCTTAACCTCCCTGCTGGAAAGTGTTTGAAGTTAGGGGAAAGCACCCTACAGGGTGTCAGTCCTTGCCAGACCCAAAGACTCTGCCTGAAGAGGAGCAAATATTATAAAGCAACCCTTTTAGGTTTGTGCATTACGAGGCAAATCAATTACTTGCAGAGATTTCAGATTTAAAGCCCTTCCTCAGAAGACAACTACCTGAGACAAAGCAGTGAATATTCTTAGTTCTGCAAAGAGTAATTTTACTTCTGCCAAGTCACAGAGCAGTTATTTTTTCTGATTTCTGTCTACTTTATATACAACTACTAGCCCCAGAATCACTTCCCATGCCATAATATTGAATTTTATACTTGCAGAGTTCTGATGGTTCATATCGAATATATAAACTTCATTAATTTCAAAAATATTGTCTGCTTCTGATCTAACCCAGATCAACTCAAATCAATACAGTTTTAATATTTTGATATTGGTAATGCTATATCTAACTCTCAGAAAACACCACTCAGATCTAATGCCTATTTAAAATGAATCCTTCTGCTTTCATTGACAAAAGGGAATTACTAACTTTTCCAATCGTGGACAGATTTCTAAACCAGAAAATTATTGCCATAATCTAATGAAAAAAATGGAGAAATATTTAGTGAAATCAAATTCAGAAGATGACTCATTACAGCATGTGGATTGGTATAATCATTGAGGATCCACCAACTGAAAGAGAAGGGAGATATATTTGACCTTAATCTACACCACCCTTCCTCTGTCAGAAATTTTCCATTTTCAGTAATATATGATGAAGTACATTCTCAAATACTCTCTCTACTGATAGCAGAGGTCTGCAAGGGCAATGCAAATTCTAAGAGAAAATGAATGGGATCTGAACCAGAGGTATTAAAGCATTTCCACTGTGTCTGGAAAGGAAAAAAAAAATAAATAAAAAATAGAACTGATGCACATCCAGCAATCAGTAATACAGAGGTTTGTTTGGGCAACTTATATCTGAAAAATATGGGGGGAAAAAACCCTAAAAAATTAAAACCAACAGCAATGGCTTAAATTTAAATAAAGTGAAAAATCTTTAGAAGTCAGTGTAACCATGTATTATTAGGACGCAAAACAGAATAATTTTTTTACAAAATAAGAGAAACAGATCTACATTGCATGTATAGGTCCCAAACTAAACAAAAACATAAACAGCATAAACACCCTTATATTTCAGACATTCCTGAATTAATAACCACTACGTTAACCAAGGTCAATTTGGGATGAATCCTGTGAAACATTCCTTTTAGGAATGAATTTGGGATGAATCCTGTGAAACATTCCTTAAAGGAAAGAGTAGAGCGGAGCAGCTCTTACTGGAATTCTGAAAGGCAGATCCCCACCCATCCCAGGATCTGCCCCGGTACAAAGAGAAGATAATAAGCACCGAGTTCTGGGGGATGCTGCTGCTGTGTCCCAGTAATTGCAATTTACAGGACTGAAGAAACACAATACTCTCAGGCAAATGAATGTTTCTTTCTGTGGTCATACACACTGTCTCGGCACAGTAAGAAATAAACACTTGTGATCGTAAGAATTTCTCATCCAAGTACGGTGCACACACGCATGATATTTCTTTGTAGGGATTTCACTTTAGTATGATTTTATTATTAATCTGTATTTCAAGAACATTCATATAGGAGGAATGTAAAACAAACATGGAAAACTACTCTTTTACATAATTCATAGTTAAATGTGTTAAATGAGGAAGGCTCTGCCACTGGATGTGTAAATAAGTCCAGCGAGTGTTTAGACAACTTACAGAAGATACATTATTAAAACTATTTAAAAAATAACATAGGCACTATCTTTAACTGTAGAAGTTTCTAAATCACAGATTCACACAAGCCTGGGGAAACAGCACTCTGGCCCTTTTCTCCTTCTTGGGGAATCACCAATAGCCTCTCTAGAAAAGGAGTGTGTTTCCAATCTTTGATCTGATATCTTACAGAGTTTCTTACATCCTTATGCTGGCCACTGAACAAAGAAATATGAAGACATAGGGTCCGTGTTACAGGCACTAATGGGTATATAGCATTAACTACAAAGGTAGAGGAATAGTGAAATATAGTCTTCCAAATAAACAAACATCCTAATTTTATTCCTTAGTCCCATTAAGCTAATTTCTTAATAGCAGAACTGAAAAGATCATTCAAGAGACATCCCATCTGGGTGACAGTGTAGAAGCAGCTGTATAAGGACGAAGTTTTTCACAGCGAAAGCACCACACTGAACAACTGTCTTACTATTGGAAACAAGGTACAGTTACTGGAGCATCCTTCAGAGAAACTGTACTTGTATCCCTTAGATGATGACCTTGTCCAGCTTTCTATTTCCACCAACATTCTATGCAAGATAATAACTCACATCAGCTCTCCTGCAATAAAAGCACCTTTGGTCCATAAAGATAGAGTCAAATACAACCATGAGGGATGCATGAAACCCATGAAAGGTGTTGGTGGTGAAAAAGAAGGGGTGGGGGAGCAAGGGGCCTTATGAAACCGCAACAGGAGTGAAAAACTGCTAAGTTAACTTACAGTGATATTCCAAATAGCACTTCATGCATTCTTGCAATGTGCTTGGACCCTTCCCTGGATTTATACATTAAAAATATATCACATGCAATCACAGTGCTTAAACTAATTATGTAACATAGCTGTAATGGCACACTTTACAAACTTTCAGAAATTTACTTGTTAAATTCAAAAGTAATGTTAACATCTTCCACTTTTTTCCCAAAGTACACTTTCATTTTGATGATCACTTAGCAGAGGTAACAATTCTTTCCTTCCAGCACTTTCTAAAGTACCAAGTCTTTTTCTCCTCTGGAGCATTGAAGGCATTGGGAATTCTGAGGCTGCACCTACATACACGCTCTGGTTGAAGGGAACTGAACCTATATCATAGAACCGTATCATTGAATGGTTTGGGTGGGAAGGGACCTCAAAGATCACCTAGTTCCAACCTCCTTAACCATGGGCAGGGGCACCCTCCACTAGACCAAGTTGCCCAAAGCACCATCCAACCTGGCCTTGAACGCTTCCAGGGATGAGTTATCCATGACTTCTCTGTGTAACCTGTTGCAGTACCTCACAACCCTCACAATAAAGAATTCCTTCCTAATATCTAATCTAAATATACCCTCTTTCAGCTTAAAGCCATTCCCTCTTGTCCTATCACTCCATACCATTGTAAACAGTCCCCCTCCAGCTTTCTCATAGGCCCCTTCGGGTACTGGAAGGCTGCTATCAGGTCTCCCTGTAGCTTCCTCTTCTCCAGGTTTAATAACCTCAGCCTGCCTTCATAGGAGAGGTGCTCCAGCCCTCTGATCATCTTCCTGGCCCTCCTCTGGACTTGCTCCAACACATCCTTGTCTTTCTTGTACTGGGGACCCCAGAGCTGGACACAGTACTCCAGGCGGGCTTGGCCTGAGCAGAGCTCAGGGGCAGAATCACCTCCCTTGACCTGCTGGTCACGTTTCTTTTGATGCAGCCCAGGACACAGTTGCCTTTCTGGGCTGCTAGCACACATTGCTGGGTCATGTTGAGCTTCTTGTCCTCTAACACCCCCAAGCCTTTCTTCTCAGGGCTGCTCTCAAACCATTCTCCACCCATCTCAAACCATTCTCCGCCCAGCCTGTATTTGTGCTTCGGATTGTCTCGACCCATGTGCAGAACCTTGCACTTGGCCTAGTTTACCTTCATGAGGTTCACACGGGCCCACCTCTCAAGCCTGTGTCGACTGCACCGCGCAGCTTGGTGTCATCAGCAAACTTGCTGAGGGTGCATTCGATACCACCATCCATGCCACTGACAAAGATGTTAAACAGCACCAGTCTCAATACCAACCCCTGAGGAATGCCATTTGTCACTGGTCTCCACTTGGACATTGAACTGTTGACTGCACCTCTCTGAGTGCCATCCAGCCAATTCCTTATCCACAGAGTGGTCCATTTGTGAAATCCATGTCTCCTAAATGTAGAGACAAGGATGTCATGTGGAACAGCGTCAAATGGCTTGCACAAATCCAGGTACATGATGTCCCTTGCTCTTCTCTTATCCACCAACACTGTAATCCCATCATAGAAGGCCACCAAATTTGTCAGGCACGATTTGCCCTTAGTAAAGCCATGTTGGCTGTCACCAATCACCTCCTTATTTTCCATGTG
>VWZZ01006282.1:107103-189463 GCA_013399095.1 Psophia crepitans | reverse complement strand
ATCTGCTCCACGATCTTGCCAGGCACAGAGGTGAGACTGATCAGCCTGTGGTTCCCCGGCTCTTCCTTTTTTTCTTTTTAAAAATGGGGATTATGTTTTCCCTTTTTCAGTCAGTAGAAATTTCACTGGACTGCCATGACTTCTGAACTATGATGGAGAGTGGCTTAGCAACTTCATGTGCCAGTTCCCTCAGGACCCACAGATGCATCTTATCATGGCCCACAGACTTGTGCACCTTCAGGTTCCTTAGATGGTCTTGAACCTGATCTTCTCCTGCAGTGGGTGGTTCTTCATTCTCACGGTCCCTGTCTTTGCCTTCTGTGACTCGAGCAGAGTGGCTACAGCACTTGCTGGTGAAGACTGAGGCAAAAAAGTCATTGAGTACCTCAGCCTTCTCCACATCCTGAGTAATCAGGCCTCCCACTTCCTTCCAGAGAGGGCCCACATTTTCCCTAGTCTTCCTTTTATCACTGATGTACCTATAGAAGCTTTTCTTATTGCCCTTGGTGTTCCTGGCCAGATTTAATTCAATCAGGAAAGCTTTAGCTTTCCTAACGTGAATCCTGGCTGTTCAGACAATTTCTCTGTATTCCTCCCAGGCTACTTGTCCTGGTTTCCACCCACTGTAGTCTCCCTTTTTGTGTTTGAGTTTGTCCAGGAGCTCGTTATTCACCCATGCAGCCCTCTGGGCATTTTTGCCTGACTTCCCCTTTGTTGGGATGCATCACTCCTGAGCTTGGAGGAGGTGATCCTTGAATACTAACTCGCTTTCTTGGGCCCCTCTTCCCTCCAGGGCTTTATCCCATGGTACTCTACCAAGCAGATCTCTGAAGATGCCAAAGTTTGCTCTCCTGAAGTCCAGGGTAGTGAGCTTGCTGTGCACCCTCCTTATTACCCTAAGGATCTTGAATTCCACCATTTCATGGTCACCGCAGCCAAGCTGCCCTTGAGCTTCACATTCCTCACCAGTCCCTCCTTGTTGGTGAGAACAAGGTCCAGCATGGCACCTCTCCTTGTTGGCTCCTCTGTCACTTGGAGAAAGAAGTTATCATTGATGCACTCCAGGAACCTCCTGGATTCCTTATGCCCTGCTGTGTTGTCCCTCCAACAGATATCGGGGTGATTGAAGTCCCCCATGAGGGCCAGGGCTTGTGAATGTGAGGCTGCTCCTATCTGCCTATAGAGGGCCTCATCTGCTCAGTCTTCCTGGTCAGGTGGCCTGTAGCAGACCCCTCCCATAGTGTCACTTGTCCCTGCCCGTCCTTTAATCCTGACCCATAAGCTCTCTGTTAGCTTCTCATTCATCCCCAGATGGAGCTCCAGCACACAGAGGACAACACACCCTCCTCATCTCCCTTGCCAGTCCTTCCTAAGCAGCCTGTAGCATTCCATTTCAAAACTCCAGTCATAGGAGCCATCCCATCATGTCTCCATCTCTGTGACGACAATAAGACCATAGCCCTACAGGGCTATAGACACAGTGCACATGTCTCTAACCCCTCTTGCTCATTCCCCCATGCTACATAAATATGCATAGAAGCATTTAAGTTGGGCCCCTGATGAAGCTGACCTCTATCTGTCCTCACTCAGCACATTTGTGTCACCTTTATGGAGGAGTTTTGGTGCATCAAATTGGATTCTTTTCAGAGGAGACTCAGTTGGAAGCTCCACTCTAGGTGTACATCAAATGTACTGCAGTAGGGACACAAGGGTCCAAATCAATGACTGGTCCCTTGAACAGCTTCAAATCATACCTATGGTGAGAGCATTTCATCAAATGGTCCAAACTAAAATTAGTCTGAGGTAGAATCCCTAAACTAAACCACGACAGCGCAAACATATAAGCCTTAGCACCAACTGCTTTGATCTAATGATCTGCTTCCACTTGCCAAATTGCTTGCTTACACTGACATAAGCTGAGTGTTCATCACCTCTTGGAAATGTCTTTAATGCTCTACAGAATTCAAGTCATATGCTATAGTTCTCAAAACTAAAACTCTCCTAGGTGCAGAGAAGCAAGTGATTGACATTCACATAAAGAACAAAGCACACAGCAAAAACTATTTTGTTTCCTGTCACTGATTACAGCAAAGAATTAGAAGAAAAATACATCAGATTTTTGTGGGAAATTCTGAATCAATTTGTTATTAACATGATGTTACTTCCATGGGTAATTACTGGATAATATTTAGCAAAGAACAATTGACAACACGAAGAAGAATAATTAAGAAAATAATCAATGATAATTAAGAAAATAACCCTAAAATATTGTCAGTTATAGTCACTGTCAACACAGAAAAAAAGCTGTGCAGCAATTAATTAATGTTTTGAATATTTGGAAAGTTTTATTCAGTATTGCAAACATTTTAAAAAGTATTCTTCTTTTGTCTCTCAGTACGAGAGGAATGCTATGTATGCACAGCTACAGTTTGTAAGAAGACAAAAACAATGGAGAGGTCCTGATCCTGCTCACCTGATTCATGCAGCAGGCCCACAGAAGTCTGCCAAACAGAGCTACTGCCACAAATGTGTCAAACAAGATTTGACTAATAAATTGCTTTGCTGCTGTCTCATTCTGTAAACAATTTTTCAGAGGTTTTAAGGACTATTTCAAAGCTATATATTAATTCTGCCCCTGATTGATGAATGATTCTATTTAGACAGTTCACTGAAAACAGTAGAACTTCAAAGGCCATATGAAATAATCTATTATCTCACTTGTGATTTAGAAACACACCAGCTAAGCATCTCAGTGCATATGGTAATAAGCAGTACTTCCCGATTAAAACCACCTCACTTTTCTCTAAAGAAAAAAAAAATAAAATCCTTTCTACAGACTTAACGTAGGACTATCAGGCATATCAAAACAAACCCAAAAATCTGCAGGTACATTTTAAGCTGTTACTTTTATTACACTGTAAGCATCCATTAAAGCACAGTAAGACTGTTAAACATAGAACAAAAGAAATTTATTTGTACTTTCTTACCTGTAAAAGGGATTTAATGATATCTGTCTTTGAAATTTTATCTTCCAGTGATATTGCACAAACTACTAATAGGGAGAAGTTTCCAATATTATATAGCACCTGCATGAAAGTGTGTCCTAGAGAACAGGTGAAGGTTTTAACAGTGAAAAATGCTAGCTAGGCAAATGTTCCATCTAAGGGGAATGTATTTATATATGTAGGAGGGTACAATAATGCATTCACCCAGAAAAGAGAGATCCGCACCGATACAGACGTAAACAGTTTCTATTTATTGTTTCATTTTCTTATTAGAAAGCCTGCTTCTCACCACTTTATTTGAAATGATACAAGTGAGGTGATGGTACTCTTTTCTTCTTAAAACAAGAGATGAGCTTCAATGATTTTCAAGACGATTTGAAAAAAAATTACTGTGTAAAATATGTAGCCTGATAAAAACATAAACAAAATACCTCTAGTTTTTCATCAGCAAGGCACAACATTTCTTGTGCTGTGGTACTTCTGAAGAAAAGAGATCAAATTCAGTTCACCTGTCATTTACAAAAAGCAGGGGGTTTAGCTCAAAAAGGAAAACAGCAGAGCTACTTGCCCAATGGCATATACAATAAAATATATCTACAAGCAGCACATATTAATTCAGTTGGGGTAATTTAACTAAGCTCTTATGTTTACCAAGTTCAAATGGCAAGCTTCTCTCATTCACTCTAGAAAGCAAAAATGATTCAGTAAACACGCTACCTCAGTTCTGAGGCTTCTTCATGCAGGGAATTTGAAGTACAGCAACTGTGTTATTAAAGACTGCACCAAATATGCATTTAGTTTTGAAAAACAACCTGGTTTCAGCTAGCCTTCTCAAAAGTAAAGCAGTATTGTTTACTTTGCACCATTAAATCTTCTGATTGTCAGACAAAAGCTTACAGAGTAACACAGAATTTGTAATCGCAGCATCAGAATTAACAGGAGTTTGTTCTTTTTTAAAATTTCCATCAGGCCTTTCTGGCCGTTCAAAGAACTGGATTTCATAGCAGGGCACTATAAAATTCTGGCTCCCTTAAAACCTGTGTAGGAATAACATGAAAAGTGTAACTTCTAGACGCACAACTAGTCAAACTTTAAACTAAAAAAAAAAAAATTAAGTGACATTCTTCTCACTTCTCATATTTCAAAGAGCAGCACTTTTCCGTAGAAAGATCCCATTAGCTTACCTATGACATCTTTATTCTCGCACCTACAAATCACGCCATTGTTACCTTCCTAAACTGCAGTGACTGCTGCCACCTATGGGATCCCGACAAGAGCGGTCAGGATTTTACTCAGCGGTTCCCTCTGCCGGGGATGTAAGTCTGATGAATGTGCAGGCACTTTTATTAACAGCAGGTGTCCCCACTTTTGCTGATGCTTTACCTCAAAGTCATTACTTTAAAAGCATTTCCATGTTTCCTAAAACAAACTTCAACTTCTGCCTGGAGTCTAAGTAGTAGCAAGGTGATTTGGGACAGGAAATTGCAGCCCCTGAACTCTTAATTCAGTTCAATAACTGCAACTCTGCAGGAAAACAAAAATTCCCTTGTTGTTAACACAGTGTTATCTGCTGCGATGTATTAGCAGACCCACAGCCAAACACATTTCCTTCTAAAGCGTAAGTTGAAATATAAATGAGAAACTTTTAAGTAGGCTAAGATCGGTTCTATTTAGCAATAGTTTCAGCAAACGCACCAGTGTCACATCAGAATAACCTTACAAAGATTCTGATGATAAACATTAAAACACATTCAACTTGGAAGTCTCAAGTAATATCAGACTAATACTTGCACAAACACACGCACATACATACCCACGGAAAAGCACTAACATTTGCTACTTCTGTTTCTCAAACCAATATATATGACTTAAATAAAAAGCACACAGTCGTGCAGAAAGTCAGTGCAGTTTTGTTGACCAGTAAAGAAGACAAAAGTAAGTTTTCTTACCCTTCATATAGAAAGACTAGAAATACCTAATTTTACTGTCACTTTTCTTTCTCCAGCCTCTAGCCCCTCTACATTTAATCCTAGGGATCATCATTCTATTTGAATACATAAAGGCATTCTTCTTTCATGTTTGAGAGACTGGCATGGATAACACAATGATGCCAGAGCAAAAGGCAAATTTAAACTAAACATAATGTATTTAGAAGCCTAGGTAAAGTAACATTACAGCAAAGAGAACCTCATAACAGAGATTCACTCTGCCAAGGAGCACACGTTATAAAAAAAAATAACATACTGGGCACAGCTCTCCAAGAGGAATAGCGTTAATGGGGAGATTAAAGCTAAGCAGATACTGAATACCATATACCACTCTGCTATTGGTTTGATTAGTGCAAATTAAAAAGAACATAAGAGCAAGGTCTTAAAAAAGGGACATTATTGCAGTCAGTTTTGAAAAGCATAGCTGTATTTATTGAGGTCAGAAATAAATATTATTCAGAATACTCAGTACCCGAAAGAAATTACAAAAGCAGGAAAGAAACATGAGAAAATATCTGAGACACATTCTTAAGACAGCAGTATCTCTCCGACTGGGCACAAACAATAGCACAATTTGTTCTCTGCGTATCCCCTCCAGGTCTTAATGATGACTGAGCTACAAGGAAGCTGAAATACTGTAAACAGGCAGACATGAGCATATACTTGGCCATTCACTACCCCTTGAAAATCTATGAACAGTATTAGCAATATTCAGCCTTTCTCCCAGTGGTAGGAGAAACCTAGCCTTCCAACTTGCTTTCCAATTTTGAGGTTTTTAAAATTAATTTTAATTAATAAAAAAAGGCTACTTTAGTGCCATAAAGCACAATTCAATTCATTTCATAGGCTGACATTCCCACCCATTTGGAAGAAGAAAAAAAACAAACCCAAAGGCATGCCATGACTGACTCTCTAAGTTTAGGTCTACAAGAAAAACAGAATTAACAGTCCACACCCTCATTCTGCCCCAGTATAGTTTGACATGGCCTCAGAACAATGACTGTGCTGGTGGCTAGGAACGTGGTAGAAATGCAGTCAGGATGGGAGTCTGTAGGAGTGCGGAAGCTTCCTTTGGACACAGTTGGACATTAGATCAGCTTAACTGTACTGTCAAATCTCAACAGCTTTGAGTCTTTTCTCTAACTGAATGAGAGCAAATATGAACCTGGGTCTGCTGTCTTAAGTAGGTCTTCTACTTTTAGTGACATAAACTATTTTGAGATTAATTTTATGTGACATAATCTGATCTAATGGCGGTTGACTGCCCAAGGAACAGGTGTCCCTCCTCTTCTTACACTCCTCGTTCCCGGTCCCAACAACATATTCCCACTGCCGTTCTTGCGCTGGATTCAGTGATACTAGGTTGTGCAGCAAGATCAATGGAAGGCTAATCCACAAAAAAAAAAAAAAGTATTTTTCCTTTAGATTACCATACCAACGAACTCCACAGACACATAGCTCTCTTACCCAAGACAAGACAGAGTACAGCAGCACAAAGCCAGCAAAGGGGGCAGAAGAGCAATGAGCAGTTAGACCCAGCACTACACGAAGCTGATACATATGCTACCACTCAAAGGGTAACATCATGCAACCACTCCCTGGCCTCTCCAGCTTGCCTTAAAATACACACACGCCTCCCACAGCTCCTATAAATACAAAAAAAAGTAACTCACTTGATCAAATAAATTGTTTAAAAAAAAAAAAAAAAGGAAGAGAAAGGCTGGGACACCACAGCCTAATGTTCTCTCCTCTCTCCCACAAGCGTTCTGTTTTAATTGCCATTATTAGATTAATTCCTTTCCAGGCTGGAAAATAAACAAATTGAAAACTCTGGTTTAAAACTTAATTTTCAAAGGAAAGGAAATCTGTTCCCCAACCTGCTACCTATTTAGACGGAACAGAGAGATCTAGCAAATAAACCAAGGCTTTTCTGAGAGTAATATCCATAATTTTACAAAAGCTCCTATTCGCCTGTGTTTTAGGAATGGAGATTGCTTTAAAATATTACATTACTGTAGTAACTCATGGTTTGGACCTGTCATCTTGATATGTCTCTAATTTTGGAGACCAAAAACCCATTCCAGATATTACTCAATCAAAACCAAGTGTTTTGTAAGAACAATCTCACAAGCCTTAAAAACAGGTATTCCTACTGATTTGAAACACCTTTTCAGCAACATATGTGGACTAGGAAATTTCTTCTCTTTTAAAAAAAACAGATGGTTATACTTAACTATATAGGAAGCGTTCCTACTTTTGATAACCCTGTATTAAATCACCCAATCACATTCAGCCTTTTTTTGTTCTCTAGTTGTTTTGATCATCTAAATCTTCTTCATACCTGCCCTATGTTTTCCCTGGGATGTTTCTTCTAGAGATCAGGGGGTTTACTATATAATCATCTCCAGCTTGCCGTTCACCATCTGCCTGCAACTTTTGCTGGTAGAGTAAGTCAGTAAGTAATTATATTATTGCACTCATTGCTGCTGTACAAGCAAAAAAAAAAAAAAAAAAAAAAAAAAAAACAGAAAAAAAAGAAAAAAATAAAAGAAAAAGCACACGCTGAAGAGATTACTACCAAACCAAGGGATGCTAAAGTTGATTTGCCTTGGTATCTAATCAGTGAAGGTGGGGAAGCTGCAAACGCAGCAGCTCTCTGCTCCATTCCAGTCTGCTCATGCCCAGGAAAAGTGTTTGACTGTGTAGATAACACTCTGTATTTAAGGTAGCTTGCATATCACTGATCATACACAGCTCAAAGCATGGGGACCTGGTGCTAAAGCACTCAGTAACAGGGTATGTCATGAACATTGTAACCTGTAATGTGACTTCTATGCCCTTAAGGGAATTATCATATTTCATAGGTATGAACTACTAATTATCTTCAGCATAGTCTGAACGATCTATCTCACTCTCCAAATTTTGCCTGTCTCGCTTTTATAGTCCAGGCAGACCAAATCTGGACCTCTTTAAATCAAACTTAACAATTCTGCAAAATTACATAACAGTTCTGCATACGTCCCAAAATACTGTCAACCTGATATGTTAAAACATTCATTTTTTTCTGATTGAACTTGATTTGAATCCAGTCTTCAAGAAACAGAAAGGTATTGTATTTCCTTTCCTGTTATAAATCTCCTGTAGCCACTGTAGTCTCTTATTTTTCTATTGAAATCATGTAATTAATGTGGATATGATTACTTGACTCACTGTACAAGAACAGGTCATCACTAATAGTTTCATGTGATTACGAAGCCCTGTATCTTCAAAGGGACAAAACAATAAAAAAAAAATACAATACGCAAAGTCAATTATTTCCTATAATCTCTCCATTTACTTAACATAAGGACATTACACAAAGCACATTAAAAGTAAACTACATCTATTAACATACCACGCAAAATCATTAAAAGAATAAATGGGTTGAAAATACACATTGTTATCAATATACTCAAATCCTGCAGGTCCCTCCAACTGACTTTCAAATACAAAGAGCTAATGAGAAACATTGACCATAATGTGTTTCATTTCAATTTTCAAAATTCTTGAGCTTCAGAGAATTATTAGAACTCTGTACTTCCACTTTATAGCAATATAATTCTAGAATCTTGCAGTGTTGTCATTTTAAATGTACTTGGTGTAAAGAGGTTTAAAACTCTCTTTCTTTGAAGGTAGAGTACTACATTACGATATTGACACAGGCACTGCAGATCTACAGTACTATTTTATAAAGAAACATTTAAACTGTCTTATGAGGAGACCTTTTTATAAAAAATTAATGAATTTTAAACTTGCACTACTTTTAAACCCCATTTTAAACATCAACTACACACCAAAATTCATATTTAACATATCTTGTCCTCCTCTTTAGAACTACTCCCTCCCAAAGGAAAACAGAACTAGCTTTCCAACTTTTTACTAAAGTATTCCAAATTCTTATTAAATAAAAGCGTTCTGAATTTATGACGTAATGTTTCTATGTAACAGTTCACAAGTTTCAATTAATAGTTGTTTTCCCATCACAACTCATAGCAAACACTGTCATTATTTACATATATATTATAGGTGGTCTAAATTATTTTGTTCCCCCCTTCTTTTTTTTTTTTCTTTTTTTTTAATTCTTCGGTTAATTCATACAAAGTAAAAGTGGAAAAAGCCTGCCTTTTAACCTGGATCTCCTGTAAGTACATACAGGTCCCAGATGAAAACTTTCACTCCTCCCAAAACCACTCTCATTTTTATTGAAACCAAACTGTTGGGAAGTCAGCGACATCAGACTAAATGGTGGGAATTAATCTGCATTTCTTTGCACAATTTCAAAATCTGTTAATACTGCAGGTCAACGTGAAAAAAAGGTAACACCTTAATGAAAGCTCTTCCTATTCTCTAATCTCTTTTCTTCCACAGCAATATCCAAAGCATTCTCACTTTCTTTTCCTTTCTGTGGGCAATTCAGGATGCAATTTCCAAAGTTCTATGTCACTTCTAAAAGTCTTAGTCGCCTTGGAGTCTGTTCCCAGCCAATCACCAAGACAACAGGTCATGATAATGAATGAGAGATCTGACCCAGAGTCAATTCACTCAGTTGCCAATTTATATTGGAATGACAAGTTAGGTATATGCCTGGAATTCCCCATCAGTACATATAATCTTAGTAAGCTTTGTCACCTGTAGCATCTCAGCCCTTTTCCTAGGCAAGTTGTTCCCTGCTCAAGTTTATAAGAACTGGTATTATTAGCAATTTTAGCTCACCTGGTATCATCTCCCCCTTAGAAAGACAGCAGAGCATTTCTCTTCATAGCAGATGTTTCAGAGCCCTGTTCCACAAAGGGTTTGATCTAAATTCTTTTTAAGTTGATTCCTTACTCAGGAATAAAATGTGAGTATGACTCGGCAGATCTGACCTAAGCCAGGAAAAGCGTCTTTGTTCAGAGCAATTTATTTCTTAATTTCCAAACAGTTCCAGGAAACATTTAGGACCTACCCAAATGAGGAGACGGTGGGCTTCCAGTCCCTCTGTTTCTTGTGATGGCAGTTCTTACCCTTAAAGTCTACCAATTCTACAACATGGCTGCAGTCTTGGTGGTTACTTAAGACAGCAGTGTATGTAGGTAATTCTCCATACTGTCTCCAACACTGTGGACAGTAAGTTCAGGCTCACCTGAGTTTGTGTTGTCTTGCATAGATGGTCCTGTGCTTAGCATGCTGATTTTGTTAACTGCTGTTAAGGCAGCTGACTTAAGCTAAAAAGTCAATCCATCAGGGAGCAAGTGAAGAAGCATAAGCGCAGCCTGAGTGGATAAAGGATCATTTGAAGCTTCTGCCGGCAAGTCTCCTGAGATGCAAGACAGTCCAAAACGGCCCTCTCCCTTTTTGCTTAGGCTTCTTCAAATATTAACACAATTTTTGCCAAGCTGCTTTAGTTAGGAAGGGACAAAGCCAATAATCTACGTTTTTCTCCTTTCACTAAACTCTCACAGAAATCTTGTCAAGATCAATGCTCTCTTCTTACGCTAATTTGGACAGGAAATACTGAGGTCTGATCTTGCCTTCAGTTAAATGGGCATGAAACATTTTTTGAAACTATTGCTTGCTGCTGTTATGCTTCAGAAAATGCACAAAAGCCTATAGTTGTGATACAGACCAATTCCTTATGCATATTCCTTTCATCTTCATCCTTTATCTAAGACTTACTGAAATTTTCCACTGACAACAGATTAGATCCTCCACAAAAAAAACCATCTGTAGATCCTGCAATATCACAGACAGGCTGTCTAGCTTTTCAGTGTGTATTATTTTTTCCCCTTTCTTCATACCATAGAAATAATAGGAAGTCATAACCTTTAAGTTTGGGGTTTTTTTCCTTAAAATTTTGTCAAAATATATAATTTCTGGACTTTTACTCCCATTCTGTGATGAGTTACTCTCACACATTGTACAAGACTACCACTCCTGCTGCAAGACATCACCAATTAACAGGCATCTGTCTCAGTGTAGCATTTTTCCTTTAATGCCCCAAAACAGGGGAAAAAAAATTAAATCTAACTACCCCTTTATGTTCTCTGTTCAGTGAGGCGTGTTTTATAAATTTTTGCTAATATTCTTCTAATTAAGTGGAAACTAAATGATAAATTCCTATCTCCATTGTCAGGAAAGTAAAAACATTTCATTCAATAAGATTATGCTACACCAAACGAACTTCTAACAATACCTGTACGTAAAACATCAAGGCTAGCCAGGCACTGAAGGAAAAAACCTCCAAACATAGACTTTGGCTGGAGTAAAAGAAATGTTGCTGGTTTAGGCTTATCTTTTCAATATGTGCTGAATCTCAAACAAGTTCATTATACAACCAAAAATAATTCACACACACAAAAGCATCATGAAGAAAAAAAAGCTGTTAGAATTAATCATAATATGCAAAAACTAGAAAAAAAATTCCTAAGGACCCTTTAAATGAGATATGCTTACAGTTAACGTCTTTCCTGTGTTTGCTTCAAAAACACCCAACACAAGCAGTTCTCAGGTAAGTGGAAAAGAAAACAAACGAGCCTTCCTTGCACACTGTGTATGTCCCTAAACCTTAAATAATCTGCTACAGGTTTTGCAAATATTATAATTGATAACTGAACTAGAGAATTTTTTATTTCTAGCTAAGACAGGAAACAGCTATTATTTCTGTATTACACAGATAACATGAAGATGACTTGAAGGCCAGATAATCTGGAACCACGTCGTCTGACTCAGATAGGTTAAAAATTCCCCTATCTTCAACTCACATATTTCTTCAGCCACCATTTGAGTAATCTAGGCAATATTACAGTATTTCTGCTATGCGAGGGGCCTCCTAGTTCCTAACAAGCAAAAGGAGTCTCCTAAATTTACAGAGGGTGTTCCTATAATGGACCACTTCATCTTCCCCCACCAAGCCGTGCTGTACTAGCGAGGAGGAACAAACATTTTCCCAATAGAAGACAGACTAAACGCAATAGGCGCCACAAACCGTGGCCCCGGCAGCATAAACAGTGAATGGGCCTTGGCGAAGCTAAGCTGAGGGTGCGTAAGGCTGCACCACTGAAGCAAAAAGATCAAAGCCTAAACCAACTACAGCCTGGTATCTCACTACGCCTTTGAAATGTAAACAGCGATATACCTTATTTAACACGTTATATTGATTTTTGTTAATATTCATCAGCTTTGCCAATGTGATTGTGTTATCAAAAGCTCTACACGACAGCCGTTTTACACGTGCAATAAAAATCTGAAACAAATTGTGAATAAAAATATTTTAAAGAACAGATGAAAAACAAGTAACTCATCTAAATTTAGATGTATATTCAGCTAAATCTGGCCACCTACTTAAAGAGTATCTGTATCTGAGGCAACAGTACCTAGGTATAAGCAAAACAGAATAAAGATAACGCTTTATTATCATCTTGTGATGTCAAGGACAAAATTCTCTTCGGAGTCAGGTCTACATAAATAGTGGCTTTTTTTCTAATTTACCTTCAGAATATTTCTGTAACTCAGTCATTTGACTTTTATTTTAATACTTTCAGGGCTATAAAGAAAATTTAGGAGCAATGAATTGTATTTAATTTGAGATAAAATAACACATCATATACTTCAATTATGCAATATTATCCTATGAGAATTTCCTTGCATTTCTTGAAAATCATACGCAATGCTTTCATGTTCTGTAACATACAATAATACATTAACTGTTTCCAAAAGAACTGCTCTGTGCTTTATTTGTGTTTGCATCTTAGTGGTGTTTTTCCCAAATGAATCGAGTTTACAAAAGAAAATTAAACAAAGAAGTATTATCCTTTCTCTGATCTTTGTTCTGATCATGAAGATTTTAAACAATAATAGCCTCACACATAGCAAATTACTGCTTGTTAACTACTGTTGCCAACCGTTAGGGTACGTCTACCTCACTATATCAGTTTGACCCAGCTTCTAGTGCTTAATGGTCCTCTAGGCTAAAAGCGAAAGCTGATCCATCAGGCTTACATTAGCATAGAATAACACTCAATGCTTATTGATGTGCATGCAGTGTAACTACCACCCCCGGCACCTAGCTCAGTCCATTATTTTCATTTTATCTCAAGTCATTTGTATGGTTGTCTGCCCCAGTTAAAGCTATGGCAAGACTGGTACTTAAATGAATTTCTGAGAAAGGAGACAAATGCCCCCTGAACTTCAAGCACTTTTCTATCATGACTTGCTAACATAAAATATACTAGTACTGTTAGGTCCACTTAGCGAGCATATCTAGAATGGCCTTAAGTATGAAAAAAAAAATCACTTAGGACTCTCAGCTAAAGAGACTGCTGATTAAATGTTGGGGGTGGTGGAGAGCAGGCTGTTACTGGTTTGGGTGGGGTTTTTTTTTCAGTGTGATCTTTTTAAAATGCTGTTTTGATGGCTCAGAAGCCATTGGGAGAACTTCAGCATCGTAACATACAAACATTCAAAACATACTGGTTTAAGCATCTTGCTTTAATTGAACCCTACACATTAAGGTTAAAAGGTGAAATCACCACATCATAACAGAAAAAATGTTAAAACTTAAAGGCACACATTGTATAATCATCTTAACAGAAAATCTTTTGAAACAAAACAATCACAAACTTCAGAGCATGGCAAACTACCCGGCCACAAAACATAGTAATTGCAACAAACATACATGAATATTCAATATTCACAAAACAACTATGAATGAATTTCTAAAGTTTCACTTCATGTTATTTAGCAAAATGTAGATAAATAATGGTCTCAATTTTTGCATTTTCCAAGACACTTATAGTTGAGCATAAGAAAGCACAAAGAGCCATTGCAGATGTTAAGATAAATATAGTGCTCTTCTGAGCGTGGATTTAAACATTTTCTAATTAAGGCATTAATCAGCCTCCCTTTCCACACGGGCAGGAAAACATAGGAATTCAAGAGAAAAATTTTGGTCAAGCAATAGTAATGTCAACATATGGTCAGCCGGTTAGACTGTTCAAAAAGTCAGACATATTTCTGTTTCCATTGAAAAAAGCGCATTTATATTCATACTTGTAATATGCACCTAAATATACACATCATTTTACAGTTTTAAAAAGAATCAGGCTGAAAAATAAATATGGTGTGATGCCAAAAATTATCAAAGAACAATCCTCAGAATAATGCCTCAGCCCTTCTACCCTCCCAATTCAGTATTAATGAATGGCAGAATGGTTACCTAAAAGCTCAAATGAAATCTAGTTAGTAGGTTGTTATTTCTTACTAAAAAGAGAGACTTGATACACTGGTCACTACGTCAGTGGCAAGGAAAAAAAAAGGTACGTGTGAGGAAATGGCCGTAAACTTTAAAAATGTATGTACTCTTAAGAGAGCGTTTGTGTTGAGGAAAGGACATCATCTTCCTTTTTGTAGTGCCCCTGCAGCACAGCGAAAGCTGTGAAGCTGGCTGGTCTCCAACCCAACAGGGCGATTCTCCTTCTGCTCCAGTGAGCCTCCAGGACATGTATGTAAGCAGGAGATTTGTTAGTATTCGTTCCTGCTCTCAGTCAGAGTAGAAGTACGAGAATTATATTTTGTGCTTTGAATTCAAACCCTGATGTGTTACAAGCAGCTCTAAGTTAGTGTCTTTAACAGTTTGAGGACATTTAAGAATTTTTTCTAATTTGTCCAGAGATGAAAGTGTGAGGAAAACCCAAACTGACAGTGACTTACAATGCTTCTATAAGGGTTCCCTCACTCCTCTCTTTTGGGTAAAATTAAAATATACATATACAGTCAGGGTAACTAAAATAACTGTTCCTCAGAAGCTCATGGTATTTCAAGACACACAAACTGCTCGTGTTTCACAAGAGCAGTTATTCATGGATAAGAAAGGAAGAGGAAGTAATAACAAAATGAAAAGCAGAGAAGAACTGAACTACACCAGACAAATACATGTCTGTAAGTGCTTCTCCTTAGGGCAAAACTCCATTGTAACTACACATACAAAATACTTTGCAAATAAGGACCTGCCTGTACTGACAACATTTACTTCAGAATATGACACTGTTCTGGGCAACCACAATCGGCCATAGGTTTGTTATTAATTTTCTTAACAGAACGCAGACACTTTTACTTTTGCCGAGTAACAACCACCCTTGGTCTACAAAGCAGAAAATCCAAATGAAGCAGTAAAGTTACTTTGTGGTAGACTGGGAGATGCACAGCATAAGGCAGACTGACAGCAGTCCTTCTCCGGCACAACGGTTTGTTGAGCTATCAAGCGGTGTTGGTATTTGCTCTTTAGAGAGAGACAGAAAGCGAGTTACGTGCCCATCATAATAGGGATTTGTGCTATGATTACAGTGGATGCTGAAAAGAATGATTGAGAAGCTGTTTCACAAGAGCAGACACAACCAGAGTATTCATTTTTGAAGAGTAATAGCACAGGCTCTACTTAGAAAGGCAGAATTCACAAGAAAGAGGAAATAAGTTCCAAAAATGCTTTTGCACATTTGATATCTTAGGAGACATTATACCATCAACCTAATTAATTTAGGAGCTTTCCTTTCTGATTCTTTATTCACTTGTCCTTTGTTTTAGAGTCTTCCCTTCATACACCAACACTTGAGAGTAAATTACTACTCAACCACTCACACCCTGAGATGGACTCCATGAATGTGTTGGTGCTCAGCATGGAAGGGTGGAGGAGAAGAGCCAGGCCACTAGTGTCTATTAACAAGTACAGAATTCGTTGGCTAGGTTCCTCTGACCACAGCTTCTTAAAGGCATGTGGCCTTATTAGGCATTTTCTCAGATGAGAGGGCAGAACTAAAATGTGGTCAAGAATACTTTCAGTCACTGACCATAAAGCATTGCTGCTCAACATCATGAGAACATCCTTTGTCTTGCTCTAGGAGTTGACCACATCATCCATTCCTCAATCTTTGTCAATCTTTGTTGGCTTCAAAAGAAAGATATACTTAAGTCATACTAACAAAGCTTTAAGACACTGTTTGTGTAGTTCACTTTAAGGACATAATTCTGCCACACTAGAAGCCACAGGGTGTGAGGTATTTTGCTAGGTGGCCTCTAAGCTATATATAGCCATAACTCTCAAGACCAAAACCTATACAGTTCTCTGGTGAAAGTGGTTCAAGCAGGATTTATGGGTATGTAGAACCATCTCTCCCATGTTGTCATTTAAACTCTGATGAGGTGAAGAATCATTTTAAGAATGAGGTTCATTGAACCACCTATTCAGCCATATATTGAAATACTTCTGCACTTATGGATCTCTTAGAGATAAAGTAGTTTCACTCATAGGTAGCCTGTTCTATACATTCCTGACTAAACACTGTATATTCATGTCTTTGAATGAAAAAGGGAGGAGTATATGTTTCATTCCCCTGAGAACCTCAGACAAATGCAGGAAGTCAACAGAGCCTTCCAGTTAACTATTCTTTTTAAAGATTTTCTTCAGGGAGGTTGCAATTTGGTACTTAATCCTTGCTTTTTCAATTGAGGTTATCAACAAGGGTGCCAATTAGTACACACTGCAGTACTCCACACGAAGCAGAAACCTAACCCACAGAGAACTGCAGGGAGATGCATGCAAATATGCCCTTCGCTTTTTTTTTTCCAAGCACTAACATGGGGATTTCATTATATTATAGGGTCAGAGAGATCTCCAAATATTTAAAAGAAAAATGAGTGTGAGCTCTAGTGCTTAAAATAGACGAAAACTATCACACTTGTTTTATCATCATTTCTACATAATAATTCCCTTGGGTCAGCCAACCTGCACACACAAATAAATGAGAGATTAAAATCTGGCCTTCCTTGAATTTCAGATGATTCAAAAAATTTCTATTAAAAAAATACAGAGTAGCTGGTTATTATTGGGTATTTCACAGAAGGATAATTTAAATGACAATCCTATTAAATCATCCCTACATGTCACCTTAATTATTATATAGCTCTCTAGCAGCCTGCCCGTTCTTCCCAAACCCTGTGGGAACTGATAAACTGTAACTCCACAGAACAAGCTTTCTGACTGCACTGCAGGCCCTTCTCACCAAGCATTCCTCAGCATTCTTTTCCAACAACCCATGTGGGGGTTTCTCATGGAAAGTAATGTTGGACAAATCAACAGACTTCTGCAGGTTTGTCACAGCAGAGTGAAAACACTATGAGATCAGCAAGCAAAACTGCATATGAAAACAAACATGCTGGCACCTCTCAAAAGTAACTTAAATGAAAGAGCTGCATGGTATCTTTGATCTGTATCTTGATATTACTGCTTCACACCACATAAGTACTACCAAACTGTTCAAAATAAGAAAAGATGGGATATATCCCATTCATTCTGAAACGAGGCGGTACATTCTGAATGATGATTCATAAAAATAAGTAAGTCAGGCTAATAACCTATAGACTAAAACATTGTTAGCATTTCCAAGCCCCCATTTGGTCAAGAATACTTCAGCATTTATACAAGCTATCCACTTGCACCAGAGAACTTGCTACTACACAAAGCACTAACAGACTTGAATCAGGTATGTCAGAGATAGATAGATAGATAGATACAGGTATCATCCTAACAAAATATAGTCACACCACTTTCATAAATGAGCCTCTTAAAACCAAATAACACAAAAAATAGCAGACCCAAACATGAAAATCCAGTTTATTGGGTGTTCTCCAGGATACAGAGGCAGACCCCAGGCAGAAATAGGAAGATAGAAAGCAAGGGTCATAGCATGTAGCAAGAACTGTTTCAGCATGAGGATAGATTTAAGAAAGGGATTATTCCAGAGGGATTAGATGTAATGTGGAACGCAGAAAGAAAAGTGTTAACAAGGCATAAGAATTGGGACCAGAGGTTACTGGGAACAGAGAAATGGATTTAACAGTTGAAAGTGAGATAGAACTCAGCACAAAAAGAAATTATTTAGTAGATTCACTTCACTTGAGGTAAAAGAGGAGGATTTAAGTCTGATCACTGCATTAATTTTGGAAAGGAAGCAAGATATGGGATGATTTTTAGAACTGGTTAGAATCAGAGTTAAGCATATCCCACAGGTATGACTAAACTCATTGAATCTGGGATTTTATCTTTTTTTGTCAAAACCTGCAGTGAAGAGAATTATTCTGTACTTCAAGTGTACTTGCAGAACATGAAAGAGAAATATAGCTCCTAAAGAGGAATCTGTACTGTGCTCTGGAAAGATGGCTAATGGGTATAACAGAGAGGTAGTCCCTGCAGAAGGAGCATCTTCCTCCTTGCCCTATGGCATATTTGCTAACGATCCCAAGAGGTACCATCTGGATATTTTTTTTCTTTTTGTTAACCTCAACTGAGAAGAGTCAGAAACAGATAGGCTTTAAACTTTGTGTCTTACTGCAATACCATAGAGAATTCCAGGGAAAGGCAGACCAGGCCAGCAGAGCCTCTGTCTTTTTCTCAAGCCCAGGAACTGGGGACAGGGTGGGATGGCTGGAAAACCACTGCTTAATTTTCCTAGTCTGTCCATCAGTGTTGGCTCAGTGCTGTTACCACAGACTGTTTAAGAAAGCCCTGAGCAAACAACACTTCACACATAGGGAAAGAAACCAGAATCTTACTCGCTTCCCAGTGCGGTAGCCGACTGAGATAAGGAAAATGATAGATGGGAGCCTGGCCTGAATTTATAGATTTCTACCACAAAATACATGCAATTTGACAGCTACTTTCTCTGTCCCTTCTCTTAGTTTCCTATTGACTCATACTTAAATCCCTTTTGAAGGGCGTACAGAGATACAGTTTTCACTTACCAAACTAAAAGCTAAAAAAGTGAGTTTGTGATTATAAATTCAATTCCAGTATATTCTCTTCCTTGAGATTTCAACCTACTTTTATTAATCACTGACTTCTCACAGAGTCTTTTCTACCCTGACAGGAAAGCAGGTTTCAGGATTTGACAATATGCAGCTTTAGTTCAAGCACTTCAAAAAGTATTTAGTAAATGGAAGCAAAAAAATGCTTGCTCCATGAAGTCTATGATACAAATTTCTTTAAACTAAACTGAAATCCATTCTCTATACCAAAGACGACAAAAATTATGCCACTAGCTGAATTTCATTGCCAAGCTGTCAACTTGAATTTCTTCTGTTTAAAAATAGCTGTTCATTACATTCAGTAATGGGCTGTCAAAGCACTACAGCACTGAACCTATATCATATACAGAAGCAATTGGGCAATGTGCATTATTATCTTTAGATTACTAGCATTTTTACAAGACCTCTGGGCTAATTTTAAATGAGCTGGTTGACTTGAACTAAATCAAAACCAATTTTATTTTACTTTAGGGCTACTACAGATTTTCCATTTGTACCCAACTAATTCGGGTCCTAATGGAAGTAAACCAAAAGATTTACCAAATGTGAACATACAGTATATTCATCCTTGTGGTTGCTTTCATGAATATATTTACTCTAAACAATATATGAATAATAAAAACACTCTATTTGCCAAATTAAATAATATTCCCAATGGTATGAATTGGTATTGTTGCTCCTATGAATACAAAATAGGTTATTAGCAAAAAAAATCATGCCTGAAGCATATATGCAGTAATATTTTAGCATAGTGAAATAATTTGAGATTTTTTAAACTAAAAAATGCATAATCTGTCTTAATAGCTCATGATATAATTTAGCATGCTATAAAAAAAAAAACTATAAAAAGGTATCTAGAAACCACAGTTGAAACATCCTTACACAGCAGGATGTCATAAACCTAAAGGCATGCCAGAATGGCTCACAGCTATGAAAAAAAGAGACTAAAACAGGATCTGATGACTTGCAAATATAAATAATGAATTCTGGGGCCAGATTACAGAATTCTTTATTTTCATTAACAAAAGACCGGAATAAAGGGGAAAAAAACCTCACAGAACATGTAAAAAGCTCCATACCGTCCTTGTTTTGTGGAAAAGCAAATTATTTTTTTAGATTGGGAAGACAACAGCACCACTGATGCAGCTCAGTGGTTATGTAGCAACATTGGGCTTCATGGTTTCTCAGTTTCCACTACAACACTTTATTTTCCAGAGGTTGTAGTTCAGCTACAAAACATTTGCTATGGGATGAAGTTTGTTGGGCTGGGTTTCATCATCAAAGAAAAAAAATACCATTTATTAATTTTAATTATGACCACATTTAATGTCTTCGTCAATGACCTAGTGTGAGCGAGTGCACCCTCAGCAAGTTTGCAGATGACACCAAGCTGAGCAGTGTAGTTGACATGCCTGAGGGACAGGATGCCATCAAGACAGACCTTGACAAGCTTGAGAAGCAGGCCCATGTGAATGTCATGAAGTTCAACAAGGCCAAATGCAAAGTCCTACACCTGTGTCAGGGCAACTCCTGGTATCAATACAGGCTGGGGGACTAAGGGACTGAGAGCAGTCCTGCAGAGAAAGACTTGGGGGTACTGGTCAGTGAAAAGCTGGAGATGAGCTGGGAATGACCACTCGCAGCCCAGAAAGCCAACCATATCCTGGGCTGCATCAAAAGAAGCGTGACCAGCAGGTCGAGGGAGGTGATTCTGCCCCTCTACTCCACTCTCATGAGACCCCACCTGGAGTACTGCGTCCAGCTCTGGGGTCCTCAGTGTAGGAAAGAGATGGAGCTGTTGGAGCAAGTCCAGAGGAGGGCCAGGAAGATGATCAGAGGGCTGGAGCACCTCTCCTATGAAGGCAGACTGAGAGAGTTAAGATTGTTCAGCCTGGAGAAGAAAAGGCTCCAGGAAGACCTTCTAGCAGCCTTCCGGTATCTCAAGGGGGTTTTATAAGAAAGACTTTTTAGCAGGGCCTGTAGCAATAGGGCAAGGGTTAATGGCTTTAAACTAAAAAAGGTCGGATTTAGACTAGATGTAAGGAAGTATTTTTTTTATGATGAAGGTGGTGAAACACTGGAGCAGGTTGCCCAGAGAGGTGGTAGATGACCCTTCCCTGGAAACATTCAAGGTCAGGTTGGATGAGGCTCTGAGCAACCTGATCTAGTTGATGTCCCTGCTGATTGCAAGGGGGGTTGCACTAGATGACCTTTAAACATCCCTTCCAACCTAAACTATTCTATGATTCTATATAAAGAAGTCTGCTAATAAAACACTTTGGAGATATTCAGCACCAAGACAAGCAAGAACAAGCAAAGCAAGCAGTGCAGAGGTACTAGTAATTGTCCACACAAAAAGGACTATGCAAAAACAATATAATCCTTTGGATAAAATTAACTAATAACAGAAATTTTAGTTAATAACAGAGACTTGCAAGGTAAAGATGATAACCTGTGGAACATAAATTAAGATCAAGACTTAGTACACTAGTACATCCACAACCCTCTGCATTGTGCCAGTATCGGTAAAATAATCTTTGCCACGCTTAGTGCAATAAAGTGACCTTTGGATAGTACTAATCCCTAATTTTCCCTTTATTTTTCTCTTTAAACTAACATAAAATTACAATGGACTTAAATTTTCTTTGTATACAGGGTTTAAATACACTTCTGCACTGTCCTTAGCAGTGTTTTTTTTGTGCCAGGCCTCTGAATAAAGCCAAAAATTAGTTAAGAGGTTTTTTTCAAATACAGGTTTGTAACATAGAAAGATCAGCAAGGTAAAACGTGGAACAGACTCTTCTTTCTCTAGATGAGAAAGAAATACAGGAAGAAGTGACCTTTCCAAACAAGAGCTGCTCTATGGCAGCAACAGTGCTTCCCTGCTTTGTAGCTCAAACAGCAAAAATTCTCTAAAGAGTCCACCTGAGGCAACAGTGCAAACAATACCGAAGCTATGAGAAGCAGTGTCACTGCAAGACAATTGGGTGTGGCTTAAGTTGAGTGCCCAGGGTTTGGTCCCTCCCCCCTCATTTATTTTACAGTTTTTAGTTGAAATTCCCGCCAAAAATCATAAGTAATCTTTTAAAAGAATAAATTAAAATGAAAATGTACAACGAACAATAAATTCCATATGAGAATCACTGCTGATAACTTTCAGCATTTTGCAAATAATTGACTCTTACCTCATTTATTTACCATAAATGACAATTCCTCTTCCTCAGAAAACCTGTTCCTGGCCAATCCATAAACACGTTACGTGCCTTCCTCGCTGAGTACTTAAGAAGTGCCACAACTTTTGAACGCTGGGAATGACTATTTCAAATAAATTCAACTAATAAAGCACTATTATCTTCTCAAGAAAGAAGGCATTTAGACAATGATATCAAGAAATAAGAAATATGACTCTCAAGGAAAGAAGTTTGGAGGTTTTTTTCCCCATTCACCACCACAGGTAATGTGGGATTCTTACATTCCTCAATAACCTGAAAGTTCAGTTGGAGTGCTCAATGCATTTTGTACATCCTTGCAGGTGTGCGACGTGCTTATGAGCTGCCTAGACTTGCAGTCCAGAAAAAGAACAAAACCCAAAGCCATGAAAATAAGAGCTATACGCAGCCTAATGCCCAAGGACAGAAGGGATAGAATAGAATAGAATAGAATAGAATAGAATAGAACAGAACAGAACAGAACAGAACACAACAATTAAGGTTGGAAGAAACCTCAAGGATCATCCAGTCCAACCATCCCCCCACCACCTATTAATCACTAAACCATGTCCTTCAGTACCGCGCCTAACCTTTCCTTAAACACCCGCAGGGATAGTGTGTACTCACCAAAAGTCAGGACACTAAAATTTGTTTCAGCAGCATAGAAGACATAAATATCTCTTCCAATAGCTGGGGCTTTCTTACTGACTAATGTAGAAATTCCTCACTGGAACTCTGTTGTTGACAGTTCGTTGAGACAATGTGAAATGTCTAATATTTTACTTCTATGATATTGTTACTTCTGCTTGACACAAGTGTAATGTCTTTATTCCTGATTCACCTGAAAGAATTTACAAAGCCAAATATATCCATTACGTACTTGTACATTACATTTACTATTATTCTTTGTTTATGCCTATCAAGGTTAAATAACATTTGAAATATACAGTAGTTTCAGCCCAACAGTTTTACAAGTTTCTCATTCAGAACCTTGTCTTATGACCGTTGAGTGAAAACTGGCAAAAGCCAGGATGTCCATTCAATGTCTGCACAATAAATCAAAGATTCAGTCTTGACTATATTGCAGGTTTTAAAAATTTTAATTAAGTCCATATGCATATAAACCCTATTTGTTCACCAGTCAAGTCTGTGCTGTTTAAGGGTTGCCTAATGTTTGCCATATTTTTCTTCTGGAAAACCAAATTTCTAATACCACAAGGGACATCACTACTCTTCCGTTCTTACTTCATACTATCACATAATGATGACAGAGCCATCTAAAATAGATGTCAAATTTATAAACTTTTGTAAAATAATTTCAGTGTCTTTAGTAAGAAGCGTTAACAAGCATGACACACTGCACTAGTCTTTTCATGTCAAAATTATACAAATTCCCTTAAATACAATAATCAGTTTAGAATCCACAATGATATTGAAGATGTAATACCAAAATTCTCATCCAGCTTAACATAAGGATTGTGTGATAGCAAATATTTCTGTACTATGTGGTACATCATCAATTGAGAATCCTAGAGTATCTAGTGTCAAATATCTGTTAACAGCTCCACAGTAAAACATGACACTATATTATAACACCTCTGAAGAAGCAGCTGTGGTCTACTGTGTCAAAAACTCCATTCAAGTAGGCTGTCAAGGTGTACAAGGCCTCTGATCTTTGATAAATCTGAAAGTATTATCAAAGCTCCTTATATATGAAAATGGAAATTAGCTTCAACAACAGAAAACTTTTACTAAGTTGTTAAATCATTGTGCTGAATAGACAACGAAGGAACACATGAATATCCAAAAAGGTTGCAGAAAAATAATACAGAAAGGTATCACTATAAAAAAAAAATAACAGCATGTACAATAAAAATATCTTTGTGATACTTTTATGTATCATCTTTAGCTATTTTGGAAAAAAAGCAGAAAACAAAGGATGAAGTCTCCATAAAGTCGAGGCATCCGCAAACACACAAAAAAATACTTTTCTCCCAAGTAATCTCTAGTTTAGGAAGGTAAGTGATGTCTAATGCTGTCATACTGTACAGTATAACCATTCTTGAGTGACTGATATGGAAAGGGATTTCTGATGGATTAGCTAGGTATGCTGTGCCTTGATAGAATGAAAAGATAAGGTGAAAGATTATAGAATGTGGGACACAGGGCTGAGTGAGAATATTTACTAAGAACAAGACAACATAGAAAAGCACTTACACTTACATTTGTAGAACACAGAATAAAATTGTTTAGGAATTATCTCCAGTTCTCTTTTTTTGACATTTAGAAGACACTACATATGATTTTATCTGAAGCTGGTCTTCATCTTCAGTAAATGCCTTCAATTATATTAACATTTTTGCACAGAAGAGTTCTTAATAAGAAAATTTAAGGATTTCTCTTAATTCTAGCATTATCAGTTCATGACATGAAGACAAAAATTATTAATACCTCTTCCTTTTTTCCAATATACCCTGGAGGTATGTATATTCCATGCACACCTCTCAGGCTCTGAGATGCCATCCACTTACTTGCTAATATTTTCTGTGATTATATACAGCTCCTTCCAATACAGCAGCACATGTTCACTGGGGGACTCTATTCACTATTGAAAACACTGTGAACACATCTGTTCTCACAGTGCACTCAGAGAAATAACACAGAAGCTTTGGGAAACTGATACTAAGATATTTCAAATGACAACCAGCAAAAACAAACACCAACTGTGAAAAGGAAAAAACATAGTGAGAAAAAAGAGCCATATTTTAAATACACCCAGGAGTTCAAAACTGATCCAAGTATTGACAACTACGAGCAAAGAAAGATTAAAAAAAAACTTAAACGGAAAGAGGAAAAATTCTCAAACACAGCAAATATAAGCACAATTACTACTCTTGCTCTGTGCCCTACCATACCGCTTTACTTGCCCATCTCCTGCTATGTCTCTGTCCATCACCTTTTTTTGGCTCAAGTCACTCAGTTTATCCTGTTCAAACTAATTTTGCTTCTTCATCAATTACCTCTTTCTAGTACTCTTCATACTACAGGAATAGCATTCACCAAGATGTTAATAGCTTTATGTTGCTTACATTGAAAGGACTTCATTTTCACTCTTCGATCTCTCCATAGACTTTTGTACCATAGGTCATGCCTCTTCTCCCTCTCTCTCTCCCACCCTCTCCCCTGAGTTCATAAGAACCTCTACAAATAATGCTCTTCCCCATAGTGAAGTATTCTTAATTTCTTATTACATTACCAGGTTCTCTTATGAGATTTCCATAGAATCCTTCACCTCCTTCTTGTCAATATTCCTTAAAGTCTTCTCCCAATTTCTCTCTCAATAGTTCCATCTGCAAACTCATATGAACATCTCTTATCAGCAAACTCCAAGCTCTCTCCATCTTCTGAGTCCTACTTTGTCATTGATTTATTCTCCCCCATGGCGGTTAGCACATTATCATAATAAAAGCTTTTTCCCCCCATTACTTCTGTACTCTCTTACACTTGATAAATTTGTTACTGAGTTGCTAGACTTCACAATCTCACTGTTCAATTTCTATTCCTGACACCAGTTTTCACTCCTCATCCAGGATTTTGAAAATTCTACCAGCTGACAAATTTCTTCATCATATCTTATTCTTCTTCCATTTTCAGTCTTAAAGCCTACACTAGTTTTATTACTAATTGTATTAGCACTGTTTTTCCTCATTTCTGAGCACAAATACTGTGATGTTCAGTGATCTCAGAATGATTTGAAAAGTAGATCCATCTTTTTCATCATCATTATACAGAGAAGTCATACACCACACAGATGGTGACTTTGTTTCACACCAAGAGAGACAGCAGCTCTACAAAACCAAAAGTTACAGCATGCAGAAAAATACTCCCATTTTGTCAAATAGGAACATTTATGCTACTGTTTAGTTGAATAGTTTAGAATAAGGAAGAGGTTTTTAGCCATAATTCTCCCAGTTTTGGCAGCTAACATTACATTAAAATGTTCTTAATATATTAAGGATAATGCATAAACACTAATATTTTAATATGTTCTCAAAACACCAGAGAACTATCAAAATAGCCAAAATCAGCAACTTTTCTTTAGAGTTATTGAAGCAGTTGTGCTCTGGTTCTGTTCAGAAACAGTGTTTTTTTCAAATGTCATTTGTAGAAAATGTAAAAGAAATCTGATTTGGTTACTTAATTTTGGTAATTGAATATTGATATTCCCCAGCAAAGCAGCTGCAGACACACAGCAAGAGGATAAAGTAATAGAGTATAATGAAGAGAAATCATATGATGAGGACATCCTATTACGGTTATGTGAGATTTCCACAATGTTTATCTGCATTTTAATTACAATATTGCTTCCTTTAATACACATAGCAAGGATATAAACTAATTCCATATTTGATTCTAACTGATTTTTTTTCCTGTTAATCTGGCAGGAGAATTGCCAAGAATATTTAAGGTGTATGTTTGCTAAACAAACCATAAAATTGAATTTAAAAGTTCTGTGACTTTTTGAACTAAACTTGAATCCTGTAAATTAGGAGTTCCATTCAACAGCATGAAGCTCTATACAGGTATATAGCTGCATAGAAGTGAGAACAAATTTGCATATAGATGTTTGAGTAAATGCCAAGAATATCAGTTATGTAAAGTTTTAATCTTGTATCCAAGACTACCAACCAGCCCTACTACTTGTTCTATCTCATTCTGGTAGGGATTTCTGTGATCGCATCCTTACTGTCTAAAGGGAGGGCTTTGTGGAAAACAAAGGTTGTAGAGGAAGGTCATAGCAAGCCGTTTCCCTTACGCAAATCATACTACTTACATCAAATAATGGAATCAAGCATTTTTCTGTCTTAAAAATAATTATGATGGAATGCCTGACTGCTAATCACTTCCTCGATGAAGATTAACAGATATTCACACACTACAGAAGATAAATGGTTTGCTTCAAAAATTATTAATACAATATTCTATTATTATTTTTAGTCCATATTCTCAGGGAATGCATATATTTGTACATTCTATCTAATTCGCACACATACGTATGTAGAAATATATACACAAGCACTTAGGATTAAATGATTGTACTTAAACACTTCTAAAAGTTCAGGTTAAAAAAATTATTTTATGAGTATCATTCATTATTAGATGTTAAATGCTAAGGCCAAAAGCATGTTAACTCTTTTCTTTTTAATTTTAATAAGTATCACTGAATACATACTCATAGACAATGCTGAATAGACTTTCTGCTGAATTTTATCTAAAAATTAACAAAGTTGTTTTTAAATACTTAATTACTATTAAAGAAAACTCTCTCGGCAAAGGCTTAACAACCATAAGACAAATTAGCTTTTCCTCCCCCCTCCAAAAAAGGGAATTAGAGCTACTGTAGCATTCCTTAATTGATTGTGAATTTAAAAGGGCCTCTGCATGGTTCTATTTTGTACTCACAGTAGACAAAGAATGAGTAAACATTTATCCAAAACAAAAGAAAATGTTTCACATGAGAAGTGATGCACCACTAAGAGGGAAGGGATATATACCACTGAGATGGCCATTATTTAATTTCTTAAATAATGTTACAGCAATTTTTCAACTTGTGAATTTGCGATGTCATATAAAAATCAGTATTTACTCAACCAATGTTTTCAAAGGAAATATGAAATTAATAAGAAGAAAACAAAAGTAAAAGGTAAGAAACAGAAAGTTATAATTGGGATACTTTTGATCACCAAAAATATCAGTTCCTTCCCTCTAACATTTCTAGTTTGTTGATGAACCAGCCGTGTTTGGCATAATTAACACTAAGATCTTCAGAACTCAATGACTGAAAATAATTGCTTCTCTCCTTTCTTTCCTGAGTACGCTGAAGCCCAACCTAAAGATTTAGAGCTGACTGGACAAATATAAAGGATGTCAGAAACAGTGACCGCTGACATGCCATTCAAGGCACATGGAAGAGAGTTCAGGCTTGAATGCCTCTAAACTGCTCATTGGTAAGATCAGCTATCAGTGAGACACAGTGTAAGTCAGCACAATTCACTGAGCCTGCTATGACCTTAAAATCATTGCTCCTGGGGCATGTTCATCCACCAATTAGTTTATACGCTCACTGGAAATCCATTGCTCAGTAAATGCACTGGTCTCTCATTCCACGGTGTTGATGAAGTGTGTGTGATGGCTTTCTCTTCACAACTTGACCCCTAAAGCTGACCCATCTGGAACTGAAGTATTCATGCCACTTGAGCACATCCTTGGCTATCACAAAGTCTGATATTTTCTTTAAAAACTCCATTATTCACATTTTTTTCCTCTTAGTTAAAAATGTTTTGCAACCTATAAAACAGAGAACTTTTTAGGAGGAAGAAATTTAGTACATAGAGTATGCTGAAGTATGTCTGTAAAATTAACTTATGGAAACTATGATTTCAGGTAAAAACAATATGAAAGCTGCAAATGTTGTTCTGCTCAGATAAAAGTTGTTAGGCCCAAATATTAATTCATTGCAGTATATGACTTTTGCTGTGAATGCCATGAAATATATTTAAAAATCCCAACAACCAAAAAACCCCCACCAAAACAACCCCAAACCAAACCAAGAACAAAAAACAAAATCAAACCCAAATCCCACATGCATAGCAGGTTATAGCTATCATCACAGCATGGTAAGAGAGAATTTTCTCTTAGGTATTTAAAGAAAAGGCTTAGGATATCTATTTAAATAATACATAGTTAAAAGTACAGTCTATGTTATATGCTTTTCTCTACAGAATACTCTTACCTTGCTCCAGGTTTCCAAGTACATTATGACCCCACTTCCACCAAATTTCAAACAAATTAATGAAAACAATTGCAAAAGATAAACAAAGAAAACCAAGCAAATTCTTTCACTAGGCTTATTCTGCAATCTGGGATTAATTTTCATACCAGGTACTATCAGCCCTCATTGCTACTACTACTACTACTAAGAATAACAGCCTGTCTAATAGAACACAGTGAAAAGAAAGCTCCAGGGTTACTCACTGTGTTCCTTCTGGATGTTCCCAAGTCAAAGAAAAAAAAAAAAGATTTTTTTCAAAATGTGACTGTACTGACCTTTTTTTGGGGGGAGTTGGGGGAAGAAGTTATATTTTTCAGCTTTTGATGAAATTCAGATGTCATTCTGCCTTCTATGAGAGTGGGTCTTTTGTGGGTGGAGGTAAGCATATCTCTTCCTTCCTTTTACATATCCCCTGCTTCTTTTAGTGAGAAAATGGAAAGCGAAGAAGAGACAAACCAAATAGTGTATTTACAAATATTTTTTAAAAAGAAAAATAAAACCAAAGCTGTTAGTTAACTTAATTTCTGGAAAATTAGAACAATCAGCAGTAAGACTTGAACATAATTTTTCTTGTTCTTCTGAATGAGAGTTTAAGTTCAGCCGCAAAAGGAACCTCTGCTGTTGTAATACAGAGTGCTGTGAGACTTAGCAAAAATCATATCTCAACTAGAAATTTATTAACGTAAAGAACTGACGAGGGTTATATTATATAGGTGAAAGCTAAGCTATCTTGCTAAATTTCAAATGCCACGTGTAAACAGAATCAGCTGTGACAAAGAAGGTTTGTAATAGCATTTACTTTACTGAAATACCTGACAAAAATATAAAATCATGGTAAAAGTACATCAATGAAGACAGTAAACCAGTCTCTAATCTAGAAACAAAGTAATTAAAAAAAATTGAAAGGCAAAAGACAGAGGTCAAAAAATTCAGATTAGAAATAAGATGCTCATTTTAATTAGATCATTAAATATTCTGAAAGTTTTGTATTGCAAGATAGCTGATTATCTATCTCTGAGTCTTTAAATAAAAACTATGCATCCTTCTAAAGTGCTATAAGACAATTCACCAGGAAGTTTTCTATTTAATAAAGGCATCATTAAGGGCTCAAACTCTCAAATTACCACATCACAGCCAGTTACCTAACATCACCTGAGTAACTTCACCTGGGACAAAGTAAAATTTGTCTGACCATAGTATCACAGGTTATCACAGGTTTGAAGTTAAGTCAGAATTTCTGACTTGCGTAACACAAGTGAAAATAGCTGATAGAATAGAATAGAATAGATCATGATGGTCTTCAACACTTTAGGTGAAATTGTGGTCCTGTGCAGACAAGAAGAATGTTGCTATGAATATATGAGAAACTGTACAGCTGTAAAATTAGTCCTTCACTTGCTACCAATTTCAAACTAAGTAAAGCTTTATAACTCTTTTATAGCCCCTACCTATATTTAGAGCCAAAGGATGTTTGCTTTGCCTTGCATCTCTTCTGGATACTGTAAATAATAAACAGTAATATATTTTAAAGAAATAAAATCTGAATTTAAAATAGAATTCTTCATAACTTTTTTTTCATTTGGAAAAACTTTTCATATACTTTTTCATAAGAGGGAGTGGTTGGAACCCTCTGAAGTAGTTTTCTAACTCTAAGTTAGGATTATTATTTACTTCAAAATAACTACAATACATTGCATAGTTATTCATAAGACATACTCATAAGTTTTGAGCCACTTTATTGCAACAGACAGGAAGGGTAAGATACCTGCTCTTTAGGAGAACACAACAAGGGAAACACCCAGAATACCACAATATACCCTGTTCTGAATTAACAGCAATCAGAGTGGGCTGATTCACCGAGCTGGCTAAACAACACAGCACCATAAAAGAGAGAATGTCCATCCTTCCTGTTGCCCCCTACCCTTCTCCTGGCCACGTGGTCCTCTAAGACACATACTATTCATGCAAGCTGGTACTTGTTGGACATGTCCTTTAGGTAATCTATTAAATTTGCAGAAAACTGTAGAGATTTGTATGGTGTTAGTAAATTACGTCAACTCATAGAAGAACATCTTTCAGCATGTGCGTTGCAGTGCTGCTGGAAACAGGAAAAGGACTGAGGAAAAGGGTGCTCAGAAGAAGAGATACACAACATGAGAGCCTTCAGCAACATTAAGTTATCAAATAGTCTCAGCTGTCCATAAATGTATAAACCTGAAAAAGTGGGCTAGCTTATTTCTTTCTTCCAGGAAGAAGAGGTATCATAATGATAGCCACTAAATGATTATGGATTCAAGATCATTCGGAGAGGAAGAAATCTGCTGATCCACCATGAAAAAGTTGCCAAAATACTATGAACAAATAAAATACATAAGCATGCTGTACACTGCTGCAATCATATAATTTGTATCTCACCGATAAAAGTACATCAGAGAATTTTGTGCAGAGATAAAGTACATTAAAAAAAAAAACCAACCCTAAATACTGAGTTTGGGTTCATCTGTTTTTTAAAAAAACAGCAAAACTTTAATAAATTATTTATAATTAAAGAAGTAAACACACATCTGAAGAACAAGTAATGGCACAAATAAGACCCCACTCAAAAAATTCAGTTCCAAATTATCTGTTATGTACTGAATTTTCCACAGTTAAGGATGGAATATTAAAGCTTTATTTGTACTTAATTTGAGCTAACCATGGCCCGCTCTTAAAACAGGACAGTCCTATTCCTTCCCTCTCCTGGCATACTTCAACATTTCCCATGCAACTGCACAGCAAGTTGGATTAGGAAGCTGATCCAGCTGAAAACTAACCCTACCAAAACCAAGAACAGATTAGCCAGATCATCTGGCACTAACTGTGCAGTCTCGTAGTTACCAAGATTAAGGAGAAGCCATAAAACAGCTGAAGGTGAAAAATGAACCATCCGAACCGGCTGCGGTCTAGGTTTAGCATACAATGAAGTAGTGTATCTCCCTACCTATACTTATATGCTGCAGTACTTACATCTAGTGTTAAAGTTTTATTTCCATCTTCCAGTTTAAGTCATATTGCTGTTTTCTTACTTTGGTTTGTGGACTTTTTTTTCCTGTTCTCCTTCTGGTTTCTCTCACGGGCATGTGATTTCTTGTCCTTAGTCACTTTTGATAGGTGATTGCAAATCTGATGCCACTATACACTGAAGAATCATTCTCTTAAAATTAGCTTCTTCCATTGTTAAAGAACCAGGCAGCACAAATGCTTCATTTCAAGCTTGTGCAAGTTTTATCCTGAAAACTATGTGCTTCATTGTCCCAGAGAAATAGAGCTGTCTTCGGTTGTTATGAACAAGGGCAGGCTCAGAAGCATTGACACTTGACCCAGTGAAGATCTTGCAGTGTAACAGGTTGACAAATGGGAAAACAATTTGTGAAAATAAATGTCAACTGCATCTGCTTCAGCAGGTTTGAAATTCTGACCAATCTAAAATTATTGTAAGCATTCAACTAGATTTTCCTACTGAAAGCCAGTTTAAAATTTTCAAAATATCATGAAATTTTTTTATATTAAAATTGCTTAAATTTTGTGCAGTCATTCCTGTAAAGCAATATAGAACTACCTTTTTTTGGATAGCTAAATCACCTACTTGTCGATAATAACTGAAAATCTTGAGGAAGGGACTGAAATAATGGGTTTTTTAACAAGGGTGTAATGTTCAATTCACACTAATGTACACATATATATAGATAGGTAAGATAAATAAAAGATCTATGTAAGATATATGCAGAAAGAAAGGTAAGATTTTTCATGTCCGTCAAAACACTCTTAATGGAAATTCACCCTCAAGCGTAGCAGGTATTGTCCAACCTTACATGAATGCAGTCTTTAACTTAACAAAACGCTAAGCATTGGACTTCAGTTCTAGCAAGGTGGAGCTCTGAACAGAAAGATCCAATGAAGCGTTTCAGAAGATCAACAAGTCACCATTCATTACCTCTTATAAAACAAAATCCTCTACAGTGGTGGGTACAGAAAACCTCACATAGAAGAGGAAAGAATGCTGAACCTCAAGCTATTCACAGGCCAGGATTACAATAAGCTTTTATTTAGTTTTATTTAGTACTGGGCAGGAAGTCACTGCTATGATAAAGAAAAAAAAAAAAAGTTTTAAGACATAGCAGAAATAAATTACCACATAGAATTTTCCAAGTAGTAGCTACTGGTAGGTTCAGTTTTGATGTGCAGTGGAGCCTCACAATGGGCACATTCTGTCTATAAAAGTACGCTAGTAGATAGGATATTCCCTAGAAACTGGTTTCTTTAATTAGATTTCTAACATACAGTTGCACAGAAACCAAGTTTTATTATAAGAAGTTAGAAGTAGGCCACAGCACCTAACACCGATGAGACTGTTAGAGTTATACTACCAGAATCAAACATATGTTTCCTTTATAGTTTTATAGAATTATACTGAAAAGTATGTAGCTTTTCAACAAAACTCCTTTTGATCTACAAGAAACAACTATCATTCTGCTGTCCATGCTATATGCTTTACTCTGCATTCAACAAACAAATCGTATTATCTTATGTTGGCTTAAACATGGTTTTCTTCTTTTAAACTTGAGTCTGTAATTTTACTGTGTAATATAAAATTCACAAAGTAATAATTTTGTTGTCATTTGCATAATCTCTGAGGCTATGCTGGAGATTAGCCAGGATAAATTTTTTTATGACAAATTTGTCCTAAGTATCTAAGAAAATATTACTGGAAAGCAAATACAGGCTCTAGGAACTAAACTGAATGGCAAAGTAGCAAGTTCCATTGTTGGCTGCCCTAGCCAGCCTGGTCTGCATGAGCAACCTTTTATTCTTACCTGACCTCAGTGTGAAGGTGATGTCTTTCAAGTGTGGTGACTAAACCCGTTAAACTACAAATCAAGAGATGCACAGAATTGTTAAAGAAGGAACAAAAAGCAGTCTAATGCAAAACTTACAATTAAATTCCCAAACTAAGAACCTTGCTCCAGGAAAATGTTAAATTGCTTTTCTTCAATACTGCTGATTTACATAAAAAGAAAGAGACTCCATCTACATGTTTATACGTTTGCTATCATTTTAAGGATTTCTCTCTCAAATTTAGTTTATATGAAAGTATTGAAAACCAACATATTGTAGTATCTAACCTGTGCACTTTAAAGTGTCCTTTAGGTTTAATGACTAATGTTGTGCCAATTTTATATATGTTCAAACTTAGAAGAGTTACAGTATACATCCATATAACTCATCCAATCTTCCAATCCAGAGTTTCATAGATCTGACAGTTCCGGGGAACATTTGGAGCCCTAATGTATGTCAAATGGTTTAGTTTCACCAGAAGTTTTGGGGAAGATTTTCTATTTTCTTCTCTAGCAGAGACTTTCACATAATTCTGTATCTAGTCATTAAGAGGGGAAAAAAACCCACAACATCACAACAGAGCTTGTAAAAAACCTTGCATTGCGAGTCATTCACAAGCAGAAGGAACTGTTGCTAAGCCAAGAGATGCTCAACAGACCTTCAGGAGACAGAGGTAAAGAAGGCAATGCTCTTCCCCACAAAAAAGAAACATCACTTTCACTTGACAAGATCCCTGCTAGAACTTTACACTCCTACATGTTATTTTTTGCAATTCAAGTAAAACTTAGAGATAAAATCTTCACAAACAGCTCCAACACTGTCCCTAGAGTGCTTGCTTTGGTAGTTTACCTCAAGTAACTCTTCCATTTTTTATTAACTCCCACATAAACAAAGCCAACATATTCGTAAAAATAACATTTTAACAAGTGATGCAAGGTACAATATTCACAAAGTATTACAAAGCAGCTCACACTCATCATATTGCAGGACAGCAAATAAAATATAAAGTCTGAATACAGTCCAGTAAGTCAGAGATGACAAAGCAAGTAAGATTCACTTAGCCTGTTTTCCAAAGATACATGAGAGATTTGGAAGGAAGGATCTTGCTTTGTTTCATTTCAGGTTTTTGCATATTGCTCCCTGAGTGTGTCAACTAAGGAATTTGCCTGGAATAACCATAGCTATTTCATACTAGCTCTCTGCATAGACAGACTGACCTACTGCTAAGCATTCATACTGTAGATTAACTTAACTCCAAACTCAATTTTCTATGGAACAGTAATGTCCACAGAAAAAGTTATTACAAAATTATTATTTTGTTTTTAATACTGGAATAGCATGTTCAAAGAAACAAGCTCTAAACTTGTTAATTAGGGGCCAAAAAAGCATCAGAAATGAGAAAAGGAAGAAAGTGGGCTCAAATCTTTTGGTGGTAGTCAGCCATGCTGTTAAAATTCATTCCTCAGATCAGAGTGCAGGCATTATGGTTTTAAAGTGATGCTTTGAGCACAATCAGTAAGTGATAGCTGACTAAAAATAAACATGACCTGAAGTGGCACACTTGAAAAGCCTAAATTAGTTTGCAGTTCCCAAAAGACTCTACTTACCGGAAGTATGAAACCTCCAAAACCACCCAAGAAGGGCATATATGTAGCAGATGTAACCCTGCAGCTTTCACCCCTTCTACCAGGGGGAAAGGAACTTCATTTGCTGCTGCTGCTTCAGCAGGTACCAGTGGGACAAGCCTTGAGGCTTCCTTTGTGAGGGAGCACAAGAAACCTCGTTCAACCAGTGACTGCACAAGTGAAAGATGGTTCATACAGAAGAGGACATGGTACTACAGCAAACTGGAGAAAATGTGAATATCCCAGAGCCTAAAAGCTTTTGGTTTTCTTTTTTGTAGACACTAAAAGATACTTTCAGTCACAATACTGAGATCTGCAGGCAAAAATCTGTAGGTTTTACTAGAGATCTAAGAACCACTTGTGCCATTAATATTTTTATTACTTCATATTCCTTCTATTCACATCTTCTTAGTTCACCCATCTAAACCCATCTATTTCTGTCTCAAAATGCAATATATACGTCTATGATGAACTGACATTTTGTCCAAGATGACAACGGAAAAAATGTATTTGATGTGTTTAAAATGATAAATATTTCAGTCTAAGAATAAAATTTTATAAAGCACTCACCCTGGGCTAGAACATCCTTTTAATCTACAGTGACACTGTGACATTGAATTATGTGCAGTACTGCACCTACATCAGTGAGAAATATTTAATATCATAATTGTGCTTAAAATATTATAAGCTCTAGTCCTAGTTTTAAAATAGTCTCAAAGACAAAATGCAGCAAATTGAAATATTAAATGTCCCCTGAACCCATTCTTAGAAGATTAACCGTCTGGAAGACATTTTCAGCTGTAAAAATTTGTAAGTGACTTCATGAGTCAATCCTCTCATTACAGAGAGCTCAAAAGGAGATTTTAGTATTTTTAATGAAAAAGATTATGTATAGGCATTAAAAAAAGTACATTTAATTATTTTATTTTTAAAGAAGATCTAGATACTCTAATATATAGGTACTATTTCCAAGTGCATGTATTCCCAGACCTGGGTTAATTTTGTTGGCATTTTGCATGACAAGAATTTTATTCAAACACAAAATTTATACAGTATTGTCATCACATTTTAGAAAATGTGTATGATCCTTAGGTGTGCATCTTGTAAGATTATTATAATTCTTCATGTATGATTTCAGTACTGTTGATGTAATTGTCTGAATATTTTAAATAAATACAGAACTTACCCTCCACTTGAAACCTGAAGTCTCCTGTGTCACTCACATAAAAAATTAAATCGTAAATCTTCATTTATCATAGAATTATTAAGGTTGGAAGAGACCTCCAGCTTATTAAGGTTGGAAGAGACCTCCAGTATCATCTAGTCCGATCGTCCCCCTACCAATTACCCACTAAACCACATCCCTAAGTACCACATCCAACCTTTCTTTAAACACCCGCAGGGACGGTGACTCCACCACCTCCCTGGGCAACCCGTTCCAATGCCCGACCACCCTTTCCGAGAAGAAATTCCTCCTAATCTCCAACCTAAACCTCCCCTGGCACAACTTGTGGCCATTCCCTCTTGTCCTATCAATGATATTTAATGATAATAATTTTTCTTGTTCCAAGTCACTATAAGCTTAGTTTTACGATACAACTTTCCCATAAGACGGAAAGTTTTGTTTTCAGTGTGGAAATAGAAAAGCGATTGAAAAATTAATCCTTTTTATTCACCAAACCATTCTGTTTTCAGAGTTGCATTCACTTGTTCTAATGATAAACATTATGATTGTTATTCTGTTGAAACAAATACACCTAAAAACTTTTAAAAGTGTATTTTTGTTGTGTAACAACTTCACCAATTATTATTTTCTAAATTTGTTCTCTCTAAAGCAGCTTTCAGAATCCCATAAAGTTGCACAACTACTGCTGAATGCAGTCAAGATTTCATGCCTCTACCACAAGTATTAGAGCACACATAAATGGGGGTCCTTTTTAATAGACTTCCCATTAGGAGAACAAAAGAACCCAACTGTCTAGCAATTTTAAAAAGCATTACAATCTGATCTGATGTTCAACAATGTAGTTCTAACAGCACTGGTTAGAAAATACCAAGTAGTCACGAATTCACTACAGGTGAAAAGTTGTCAGATTTTTTTCAACATATTTTCAGAAAGACACACAAAATTTGTATTCTTGTTTCCTGTGGGTGTTCAATATGACATGAAGTCATCTGCTAACATGAAAGCCACAGATGACTTCAGGGTTCAGAAAAAAAGGGTCTGCAGCTATATGGTGGTTAGTGCTGCTGGCAGAATGTGTCTCTTGGTGACCAACACACTTCAATAATGACAGGATTTAGGATACTCTAAGCTCACTTATATTATGCTCTTAAAATGCATCAAAGAACAACATCATTTCTAAGCTCTGAATTATCAGTGAGCTGCAGTTAAGGATAAGAAGTGTTGCTAAGTTTTGCATAATGCGTGCCATTACAAGTAAGCACTGCTTTTCCATTTAAGGGTTTCAACAGTTCTGCTAAACCTAGACTGTAAGTGCCATGCTTGAACATATTTTTTTGGATGTATGCCCAACAATAAATGATCCACAACGATCTGAGGACAGCACTCTCATCCAAGAACTTAATCAGATTAATGATGTATTTGTTTTATAAAAAATGAATAACATTAAGCTTGAGAACACCTAATTTACATATTAAATGGTTGAAGGGGACAAAAAAATACTAGCGGTTTTATAAAATTAAGATTACAAAATTGACTATTGTCTCGAAAATCTGTTGCTAAATTGCAGAGATGCAAAATAATAAATAAGTGTTCATTAGCAGTGTTTATGTAAATTCATGAGTTGATGCTTAGTTGTTCAAAACACTTAATGGTGTTTACATTTACGAAGAATTTATTAAGAGCAATGTTGATACCACAACATAGCAATGGCAATAACAGCAACATACAAAACATTCCAGCTCTTTCGATCTGAAGAATACAATTAATACTTTAAAAATTTTTACCGCAGACTTAAGATCCTGAAGGGAGCGCTGAGAAGGAAAGTGTGAAAGCAGCAGTTACAATATTTGCATTGGGTTTAGTTTTATATAAAGTAAACAGAGATACCTAACAGAGTGAATTAAATTATACAAAACTGACAGTCCTTAGAGGGTTAAGGAGAAAAAAACCTTAATATTCTTTACTGATTTCTTCCATATTCCAGATACTTAGTGTTTCTCTACCAACTTCATTATTTCATAAAAATATTACAGTTATGAAGAATATGATTTATCAGCACCAAATAAAGCATTTTTGTTTTGTCACATCAAGAGTAAGTCAACTCTTTGAATTGTATACTGGTAGAGCCTGTCTATTTCCAAATCCCAATGGGTTAAACTCTGCACATGGTAAAACAATGAGAAAAAAAAAATAAAAACAGTGAAGATCAGGCTGGCATTTGCCATCCAGCATGGTAAATCTAGGGTATATCATACAACAATTCAACAAGTATTATATCCCATTCTAAAGACTTCAAGATAAATTCACCCTGCCTTTATGCAACAAATAATCTCGTTTGATAAAACAGACCCTTGCCTGGACAAACAGAGCTTTTGTAACGAACCAAGAGGGTCCATAAGCATACATATGGTTCAGAATACTGCTGGAAACATTCCTAGGCCAAGCAAAGGATAGGGTAGATATGCAACTGCAACCCAATATGAAGTATCAGGCAGTAGTTTCTAACAGACTCTGTTAGTAGAGTAAGAAACATCATCTTCCTGTTGGCAACAGCATCACACGTAACAATTTATATGCCTCACTGAAGATATTAGAAAAGGAATTCTTCTGAGTACCACCTCCAAAGAGCAGGACCTCAGAGAGGAAAGACATAAAACAACCCTTTCTTCCTTTGCTCGGAGGGAATGAGGGGTATATTCACAAAAGATGATGCTAGTAAAACAGCTCTTCCAATGACAGACTGTATCTTCGAACCCAGAAGAAAACAAGATGAAAGCAGAGTTTCTCTAGAAGACAAGAAGATGGGGGTGGGAAATCTGCAACTTACATGAAGATTTCAACAAACTTGCTTCCCTACTGATGTACAAAACTGAAATTGTTTGGCACTTCTATTGAAAATCCAGGCCTACAACTGAGTAGTATAGGAACAGCAATTGCTGGCAGACTTGTATCAACAGAGCCCAGCAGTTGGCTCTATTTCAGCTCCTATCTAATCCTTATATTATACTGCGCTCATCACCACAGTATGTGAATTCCCACTAATGCGATGTTATAGCTACAAAACAAAGCCCAGAGCAAAATACTTGCGACTCAGGAAATCTGCAATTAATATTCCAGCACAGACTTAACTGTGTTCCAACACCCCCTGCCATTCTTCATCCGTAAGTGAGTTCATGCTAGTTGCATTTCTGATGTGGGCCACAATGTGATATTAATCCATATGTTCTGACTGATAAATCAACAGCCTGCCACAAAAGGGACACAAACTTCACCATAGTTTCTACATGTCAGAGTAACATTTGTATATAAACGGTTAATGGTTTGTTCTACGGCACTCTCAGACTCGGAAAATTTTTCACAATAAGATTTAAAAAAATTGTATGTACTTTCTAACTTAATACTGCTCACAATCTTGTCTATGACATAGTCCTATGTTCTTCTGACTAGATTTCATGTGTCTCTTCAGATACAAAAAATTATTCCAATTTGCCATGGCAAAAATTCAACATCAAGCTCATAATGATTGACATCAGTAGATCAACACAAGTCTATTGCACATGTAGCTTTTCCATAAAATGTACAAATACATAAAAAACAAAAACATGGCAATTACATGAGCACTTGTCCCAATAATAGATAGTTTTCAAACTATTTTCACTGTACCAGCTTTGTAATGCATCTTGTGATATAACTACCACAGAAATAGGTAGATGACACGCAGTGATCTTAAACAACTTCTGCTTTCACCTCCCCTCTAGCTAGATAAATCCTCCAGAATCCATTTCCCTGGAAGTGCTGGAAAACCCACTATGCTTACTGTACTGGAATAGTGCTGTGCACTGGGCATAAAGGGCAGGGTCTAGTAACAGGGCGCTAGGAAAGAACTGCGTGGGACAAGGTCATGAGCTGTCCTGTGCCAGGCAGTTAGAGCTGCCTCTGAATCCAGTGGGAGCAACTCATTCTCCCCCAAAAATTTAACCAGTCAAAGGAGGACACAGCGTTTCTGTTCAGACATCTTTTAAGACTGGCAGCCACTGGAGAAGGAGCAATGGAGGAGACATGTGGAAGATGACGTTGCTGGAGACATGCCTGGAAGAAGGCCAGAGGAGGTACAACAGTGTGGGTAAGCCACACTGCAGCCAGTGTACCCCCATAGTAATAGACATTTTTAATAAAGATGTTAATTAAAACTTAACTTGCAAAGTGAGAACATCCTACTTATCATGTCTAAAAAGCAGCAGTAATCATGCTCCTTGACAAGGTCTTCATATGGTTTACTTATTTGCACATATAGCTGGACTTCAGCGAAAAGTTGGGGGAAAACCCAAAACATTAACTCATAATGATCTGCAAGAATCTGCCTTCAATTTGATGACAATGTGAACTACTCACTGAGGACCTATATATATGTTTCTGAGTTGAATTTTCAAAAAAAACCCACCCACCCTAATATCCTGAACTTATAACAATTCATGTTAAATGTTCCACTTGTTTTGTATGTGGGACAGACAATAAAGCAATAAATAGCACAAATGTAATGTATGATTTTGACTGATATAATAAAGAATGTTTCCTTTTTAGTGAAGACTACTTACTAGAAATTCTGAGGAGAAAATAAAAAACCTATCCATTTTTCTTTTTGGTAGGTTCATGCCATTTTACAATGCTCTAGTACCAGGCTTTAGGGTGCTGCTCAGATTAGCCATGACTTGAATAGAAATTCATTCTTTTTCTTTGCTGAATGAATGCCATTATTTGGCTGTGGGTTATAAGTAGAGTTATATTTCTAAGAATTTTATTTCTGTCTATAACAGCTCAGGAATATGAATATTACTTATGTTCCATTTCATAGTTCTGAAAGTGTTTTGACCCCACATAGAAATTTGAAGACCTTTTCTGAATAGGGCCTTCTATTCACATAATGATTTTTTTCTATATTATTTTATTAATATAAATACTCTTCACCTACTGAAAGTGGGTCTTGCATAATATACAAGAGGCATCCTATTGCATTGTGATAACTTTAAATAGAGCCTTTTGACTATGAAACTTATTTTTTCTGCTTAAGTGGATATAAACTATGTAGACAATGAGAAACAACATCTTTTAAAATTACCTTCTGGTGATACTTAAATCAAAAGAATTTATGTAAGTATTTTCAAATCCAAGTAGAATACCCACAAAAAATCAGCTTGAATAACAAAGCAGGGAAATAGATTACCTTGTTTTACAGGATTTCATAAACATTTGACAGCCTTTTTTTTTTTTTTTTTTGAGTGTCCATTTAGAGTTAAGGCTGGGGCTGATACTTTCACCAAGGTGAGTGCGATCATCTTACTATGGCTAGAATACATCTGTGACTCAGCATCTCCGTTTTTTCCAGTGGCTTCAGAAAAAGCATTAAATTTGTAGTAGCCGTACAATTCCTGTAACAGCAGCAGCTGTTTGCCATGACTTGGGACAACATTTCCAAAACAGAATAATATTCGGAAATCACCCAGATGATGAAATTAACACTTGAGATGCTGTGGTTTTGGTTAGCTTTTGGTTAGTTTGCTCAATATTTAGCATTCACTTTCCCAGGCCTTCCATAGCAGAACTGTCCTTCAAATCTGCTTGCATCCTGGTTCATTGTTTCACAAGGACGTTGCCATGAATCCACCTGACCCTCACCTATTCCAGCCCTGCTAGTGACAGGATGCTGAGGGAAATCTGTTTGATTCAGCAGCTCTTAACAATCTGCTCTTCATTTTGTCTCCATTGAAGTTCCAAGAATAGGGTGATGGATTAGCCATACTAACACATAGCATGCTCCAGAATAAAATAAGGGAAATTTAATGTACCATTAAAAAAAGAACAACTCCTTCCGAGTGTCGCTGAAACGACCAGTGCCACCAGAAGGAGCGATTCCACTCATAACATTCTGGGGGCAGGTCCACTCTCCAGTTTGTAATGGCTCTCCAGAAAGAGCTCCCTGAGTGGCCTCCTCACAGGATGAGACATGAATGAGAGCATGAAACATGCAGGTAAAAAAGGACATGAGCATACATCATCATCAGTGCTGCCCAAAGTGTTCAGTTCTGCCACTCTCCATGACCTAACCTTTTAGCCCTGCCTCTTCACTTGCTGCTCATATGCTTTTACTGCCTGAGCCCGGTGACAGGGCAGAATGGAAATGACAGTCGGAGTGGAAGGACAGGAGAGGAAGGGCAGTCTTCACCTTCAGCAGCAGAGCCATTTTAGATGGGCTTTGAATGTTTGTGAAATCAAACTGGAACTGTTACGGAGTTTCATTCTTTTCCACCAGCTACCCCGAGTGATCCTGCGATATTAACGCCTCAGAGCCAGGTGCGTTAATGAGCCACGTCCCATATATCTCAAGAGAGAAAGCAAAGCCTGAATAAAGACAGAGGCACTACAGATGACAAGGTGCCTTTTCGCCGAGCACTGCGGGAAGTAAAAAAGACTACTTGGATGCAAGACTGTGTGAATGCTGAAAGTAAAGATACTGATAAATGTCAAATTTTCAGTTATCTTTATGACAGTAGCAGAGAGACTTTCACAATATAAGTTGTTAAGGCTATTTGCCATTGCTAAACAATGAAACACTGCATATGCACTTACATACAGATTCTATTTACAGCTAACATGTCATAAAACCTCCCCTTTTAGAAAGCATTTAAATATTAAGTTTTTTAAATTTAAAATTTGAATTATATAGTTATCCATACAAAATATAATACTGTCAGTTAGAAAAACACACTCAATATTTTCCCATGGTCAATTTTTGCTACCTGTTGTATTTATTTAAAACATTAACTTACACTAATAAAAATATACAAGCTATTTACTCGTAAACTTTGAAAAAGCAGCCCTCAAAATATATTAGTGCACCAATAGCGATCCTATTAACTGAAGCATCATTTAAAAGTGTCAATGGCTCTTCCATCATCAGTTGCAATCCCTTACTAATTTAACATTACAGCTTCATTTCTTGTTCTAATCTCATCTAATTTACCCTTCTTATTTCCTTACTTCTGGATATGCTAGGTTTGCCACCCAATGAGTTTATTTCGCTAGTCATCACTTTTAACAGTAAAACCAAACTATTTGAGGGGAATAATCTCCCTGCAAATCCAACACAGGATAAAGAGCTCTTATTTATCGAGCATTTTGTGCCTTGAATTGAAGCATTATTGCAAGGAGTGAGCAATAAACAAAAACACCTCAGGGGCCTGGGAGGAGCAATGTAACCAATTACATTTAATTAAATCAAAGGATGGGAGCCCTAGGGTTGAATGAGCTGAAGAACAAATTTGCATTAACACCTAGCAGCCAAACAAGTAGTTCTTGGTTTAGTCTGGAAGTACAATTGTTGCCATCTATTCTCTGCACTGAAGGGGGGCCATTAGCTAAATTCTTAGGAATTGTTTGTCCACTGAGGAGGGGCTGCCTTCTCAACATTTCATCTCCTCACACGTGAAAATTGCCTACTAAAATAAACAGCTTCTTCTGAAACCCAGCAAACAAACATTAGTACATGATTCACAAGTTTGCAATTCCATAACACCTTTGTTCAGAGTCAACAAAGAGAACAATGCCAGGGCTCACACACCTGAGAGAAGCGGAGACCCTCCAAGCCCTATTGGTGTGGGTAGGGGGAGAAAAGTGGGAAGAATTAAAGTTAATCTGACCGCAATGAATTCTATAAATCGAAACATACAGGCTAATGATTACCTACAGCACTGCAAACATTGAGCCTTTGGTATAATGAGAAGACTTCCTAACACCAAAGTAATTATGGTGCAATGGACCTCAAGCCTTCCTCTCCATAGCTGAGAGGAGAAAGGGGGAAAGATGATGGAAGTCTGAGAAGAGCAGGGAATGGAAATGAATAAACACGAGTATGAAAATAACAGAGAAATTAAGAGCAATGAAATACAGAAATGTCAGAGAGTCCACAACTCTGCATTTTCCAGACTATGATTCTGGGGGGAGGAAAGCAGAAGGGAAATACTACAAATGTTTAATCAGTTATAAACTACTCTTTCTTGAATGTTCATTCCATGGACATGCTAAAAGAGTTTACATGTAAAGAGGGTGATTTTTTGAAGGTGTCTATGAGGCATTTGATAGAGTAGCAATGGCCAAAATTCTTTTTTTCATTATTTTAAAGACATATTTTCAGGGATTTGTAAGTATAATAATTTCAAGTAATTAGAGATTTAAACTTATTGTCCCATACCTCATCCCAGACACAAAGTATAGCTCAATCTACATCCCCAAAGAGCATAAATTAGTTTATCCATTTCAGGTTATACAACACATGAAAAGGAATGTAATGGTTTCAAAACACTTTGTCCTAAACATCAAGCTAAAAGGCTGAATTATTAAAATAATTTTTTAGGCAATCAGTGTTCATTGTGCCCTAAAACTGCAACAGCCAAGATTCTCATTTTGAAAAATACTGAACATGCGTACATAATATTTTCTTAGCTCTTGTTCCTTGAATATTAAGATGGGGAGCACAGAGAACAATAAAAGACTTTTGTAGAGGCCTACATGCTCTGATCTCAGTCTTTTCAGGAAGTTAGCTGTTCCCCTCTTGACCTATTAATTTTCTTGATTTGGAAGAAATTAAACTGCAGTCTTACTCTACAAAGTGACCATATAAAAAATTACAATTTTATTTTTACCACACAAACATGCTGCATTTATTTACTCATAGTTGCATTCGCCTCTCATAATGACATATAAAATCTGTTTTAGTGCCCTTTTATACAGTGTTAGACCCAAAAAGCTAGAAGAGATCTAATAGCTTGCTTTCAACAAAATAAGAAGTTTGGTAATGTTTTCATCCTGTTAACTGATGTAGTATCCAGCCTAAAGTAAACCAGAAAACTCTGTTCCAGAAGAACACCTAGTATAGATGTGCTTTCATACTACACCTACTTCAGTCTAATCAATTCAACAACTGAAAAAAGCAGTTCCTCCCTCTTCTGGACATAAACAGAGATCTTTGCGTCAGATCTTGTGGTAATGAGGATATATGGAGTGTGAGCTAGGTTTGTTAATGTGAAAAAACAAACAAACCAAACACAACAATTGTTCTCAAGGTGGGATCCCATTAGATCAACCAACTGATGCAGCTGAGTGACTGGTATCAAAATGTTTAGTGCCGAATAGGGCATTGCAATGGGAGCACATGACAAAGCACCGGGAGCAACACCAGGGAGAACACAGGACTACTTCCTTTAAGCAGCAGCAAGCAGCTAGATCAGCATAGCGTGTGGTGCAGCAATACCAGTAAGTGTCTAGCTTACCATTTACAAGCACCTTAACTTAGACATGTTTCTCAACAGATCAGAAGTCAGTTACCTCAAAGCTGAAGCTAAATGAGCAGAGAAGCACTAATATGTTCTGCAGGTTGCTTTCCTATTTTGTTTTAGAATGTGCTAACAAACCATGCCAAGACAAAGCAGAGACTCCAGTCTCGCATGTATAGCCCTCACCTGCATTAATTCACATTCCTTAAAAAACCCCAACACTCTCTTACTCTAAATATGTACTGGCAGCTTTACGGATAAGCTGCTCTGAACATCACTGTTAAGGCTTTCTCCTTCTTGAGGTAACTACAGACCTGGTACACTTCCCAACTCTTGGCCATGACCCCTGTGAGAAGGGTAAGTCTACTGCGAGAAGCAAGTAGACTACAGGAGAGTAAAGGCAATGGGGCAACGAAAGAGGAAGCTCTTGAATAAAATCCCCTAGGTTACATACTAGTTATATTTTCCAGCACATTTAAAAAGAAAAAGATCAAACAATGCTGTATGCACATGAAAATAGTTGTGTTCGTGTTGTTTGGGGTTTTTTTTAAGCTCGTGGATGGCCTATTAATCCAAATGAATACAGCTGTGTTTGAGGTGTCACATGTGGAAAAAAATCCCTTACTGGTGAATTCTCTAATTATGTCAACTTTATTTATGAATGAAACCACACAATGGTAAGAACCTGTGAAATTACCAATCATTTCTGGATGTTCAGAAGTTTGATACGGAGCCTACGGCAGCCATCCACTGCTGCAGTGTTGAATCTTTGGATTTATGTACACACAGAAAGCACTATTCTGGAACTAAGTCTCCATACACACACACATACAACAGTGAGTACATGTTTTCTGGATGACTGTAGTGCACTGTCTCTGAGCATGGCTCTTGCTCAGCTAAGAATTTTTCTGGAGTGTGACGTAAATCAGGATTCCTTTTAGACTGAAGGAATGAAAGCAGAATAGCAAAGCAGAGAGAAGTGCAGCAAAAACAGCGTGACAAATTATTTCAGGCGTGAGAAATGTTGGAACAAAGGAAGAAAGTGATAAATGGTCTACATGAAACAGTTAGAACAGATCATAAATATGGCACACCAGACATAACAATTCACCTCCAGCATCACTCTGCCATGTAAATGCAAACCAAGAAGTCCTCACAGTGGTCAATCTGACGACGCAATAGCTGTATGGATTCACAGCACAGAGCGTATACACGCCAACTCCCTTACTAACTACGTACTTTCTCACAAGATCTAAAAGGAACCACACTGTGCCAGAACATTCCAGATGCACAGAGTAATTAGCTTACCTGATGATGAGCAGTACAAATGCAGCCTGCATCCTGAATCCCTACGTATCAGAGAGCTACTCCTAGCAGTACAATTCAGGTTTTGCATTCAACCAGGCACACGGTTGGGAGAGGATGCCAAGACTGTTTCCAAACAATTGCTAGCTACTCTTGAAGATCTGCTACAAAAGATAGTTTCTGAAACAAGCACATGTTAAATTAAGTGTGCTCTTGAAGGCAAGATTAGTTTTATACTTTCAATTTTAGTCCCATTTCTCTTCTTTGAAAACCTACTTGTTTTAGTGTACTTCCATTTATTAAAATTACATTTTTCTCAGAAGTATCCAATATTGAGGAGGCTTTTTCATTCTGTATTTGAGGTCAATATACTTCTCATTTGCAGTGATATTCTGGGGTTTTCCTGTCTCAGTGTTACACATATATAACATATATGTATAATACATAATACATATATAAACACATATATTACATATATAACATATATGTATAACATATATATATATAATAGTATATATATACACTATTGTCAAATCCATTGTGCTCAAATGTTCTCAAAAAACAGTTATTTCAATTTGAAATCATTATGTCCTTTTTGCTATGCTTTTGTTTACCCTAGTGGAAAACTGAAATGTGCTGCCTAATTACATGTTTGCTTTATCATTCTAATTAAATTGTTAATTAATTGATCTCAGCATCTTTTAAAGAAGATTTATAGCAGTGACATAAGTAACACAGAAAGGCATTTTACGCAGAGGAGGAGACAATAATCTGAAACTCCACCGTGCAAAATAGAGTTGGAATGGATAACTAAAATTTTCTACTCCAAACCACTTTGTACTGGTATTCAACTGTGTCTAGCACTACATGTTTGATGTTACAATCTTGATGTGTTTAAATCAGAAAAGAAAAAAAAAAACTTAACAGTTCAATTTCAGAACAATATACAGATCTTGAGTTAAGTGAATATAATTTTTTTATGTCTTTACACATGATAAATGATAGTAAATAGTGGCAAACTAAAACAAAGCACTTCCATTCAAAATAACTAAAAAAACATCCATTTAAAAAGATGTTAATTAACCCTGCAGGGTACACACAGGATTTGAAATGAGTCCAAACGATGTCCAGCTTAATGCTAAGAACTTATAAAATGAGCTATCAGGGCCTATTAGTGCATTGTAATGGCTTAGATACTTGAAGAAGTGACCCTAAAATCTCTATGCTGACCCGACTTTCAGAAATGGGGCAGAAGATTGACCTTCACACAATATAATCAGCAAAGGATCTAAAAAATGTATCTCTCTGTTATGTGAAACCACAGTTTTATTTACTCAGGCATGCTCACTGAGGAGTTAAGGTCCACTCAAGCATCATTTCAGGGTTAAAGGTTATAGTATAAAGCCATTATGTTTTCAAGCCGAGTAGCATGCTACTATTTGTCTTGCAGTAATATCACAATCAGATGTTACCTTTTTATAGCTTGGCCCAGCGGTGAGATTAAGACCCTGGCATATACATTGTAAAATAGACTGGTACTTTCTACAAGTCACTCAAACTGCATTTGCTAAATTTTAGATTGGTGTATATTTTGTCTATGCTATTATCTATAGACATACACAGAGTTTTGAAAACGTTTATGATCTGTGATCCTGTAGAAGGTCTGTTTATATAATAATTAGGTTGATTCTATGTTCAATACAAAATCAATGTACAGAAAAAAGAAATCAATACTTTGGCTTTCAGGTTCAGTTTCACAACGGGTTCAATGTCTTTGTCTCAGAAAACTGAATAAAATAACTTTAAAAGTAGCTACATAACAAAAAGGATTTCTAAAGTTCACATTCAACACTTGTTTAAAATTCCTTGCTATTGTTTACCAGTTCCTAGTATTCATTACACACCTATTCCAACTTAAGAACATTGCTTGATCAAGAGCTTACTAAATTAAGGCTCTGGGCAACAATAATGTCTACAAGAGAAGCAGTATTTATAAGACTATTCATAACAACAAACTAAAAGTTTGTTAAACTGATGACATTTACACCAGATACAATAAACTAGAAAACTCTTACACTACCAGCAACATGTACGGAATGTGCAAACAAGGTGGGGTTTTAAATATTTGTATTTCGTGCCTCCTAGAGAGATGGCATACGTTGTACATACATTTATTTTCTCGAGTGCAATGCACAACCTATGCAAGTTTTGCGGTTAGCTAGGTCTTGATGAAAACAGATACCAACACTGCATTTTGCTATGCTTTAGAATTTGTCTTACATGAATAAGTCAAAAGTTAGAAGAGCAACAATTCATTTTTTTCCCCCACAAGGTTTCTGTAACCTTGTAACAAAAGGTACAACAACTAGATGCTTCCTAGAACAACGGAATCTTGATTTTATATATTCTTTGAACTCACAGAGGGATACTGACATCTACCACCAACTGCTATATCTCTGTTTACAGTTTGACCACTATATACTAGTAACATCTATCAAAATACATTTCAAAACATAATAGCATTATGAATCATAGAATGATTCAGAGTGTAAGGGTCAGACATACATACGAAGAGGCAGAGTACTTTCAGAAAATAGGATTGTTTCTGGGTACATTTTCTGCAAAAGCACGCCAGTTATCTCAGCAAGTGCTACTTCACAACATGAAGGATCCTTGGTTTTGTGATCTGAAGTCTACGCATAAAATTGTTACAGCACAAATTTGTATACAGAATTACAACAAGCATTTCCATTAAAGTAAGATCAAGGTTGTCAAATAAAATACTTTATTTAGGAAATGACAACATTAGCTAGGAAATGCCACTACAGCTTCAGCATAACTGTCTTGCATGTATGCCTTAGGAAGGAACATAAAACTAAATACTGCCACGTATTATACTTCACAGAGGACCACTGCTTCCTTTTAGTTCACAGAACTAAAGACCAGTTCTCATTTAATGATAAAATAATAAATATTTACACTTCAATTATATATAGCCCCATTTCTTACTTTATAAGTTTACTGTTTAATAGAGCAGGCTTCTCAAGCTTGGGGCTTGAAAGCTGCATGCAGGTTACCAGAACTCATTGCCTGCTTTTCAGCATCTCACTCACTTGGAAAGATATCCAACCAGTTACCCCTGACGGAACAACTCCTCCACCTCACAGGCCTTCCTGGCTACCTACATTCCTTCAGCAGGTGGTGGTGTCCCTGGGGACATGCAAAAGTCAGAAAGAGACTTTCTTTAGATGAAGCCCTGAGACACCGAAAGAGAAAAAACACCCACTAACTCTTGAGAGGCCAAAGCACCTAGAACTCCATTTTTTGATTTGAGATTTCTGCTTTAGGTGTTGAAATCACTATTTCAGCTGTGATTTGCTTCTGCAGATCAGACCCTAGGCTTTCAGAAAAACAACATACTAACCCACCATCAGAGAACCCTCTGATAGTCAGAGGAAGGCAATCTGCTCTCCAAGCATTAAATCCCTGTTTACAGAGGCAACTCTAAAACAACGGTGTATTTTGTAGAGCCAAGGACTCAAAGTTAAAATGTACTTCTGTAGGTATTTTTGAGGTAAAAAATAAACACCAAAAGTCCCATCAGCTGGAATATCAGCAGCTCCACAGGTTGTTAGCAGGACTGCAAAGTTCAGACAAACTCAGCTTCTCTATGATTACAAATAAAATAAATTAAAAAATGGCAGCAGTTAAAAAGAATGAAAGATATTTCACCTGAGCAGTCACAGGAAGGTGATGCACGCAGAGATCCCTGAGGACCCCAGAGATGGATGTGGTACTCCAGGTGGGGTCTCACAAGAGTAGAGGGGGAGAATCACCTCCCTCGACCTGCTGGCCACACTATTTCTGATGCAGCCCAGGACACAGTTGGCTTTCTGGGCTGCCAGTGCACACTGCTGGCTCATGTTGAGTTTTCATCAACCAGCACCCCCAAGTCCTTCTCCTCAGGGCTGCACTCAATCCATTCTCCACCCAGCCTGTAGTTGTGCTTGGCATTGTGCTGACCCATGCGTAGGACCTTGCCCTTGGCCCTGTTGAACTTCATGTGATTTGCACAGGCCCACCTCTCAAGTCTGTCAAGGTCCCTCTGGATGGCATCCCTTCCCTCCAGCATGTTGACCGCACCACACAGCTTTGTGTCATCGGCAAACTTGCTGAGGGTGCACTCAATCCCACTGTCCATGTCGCCGACAAAGATGTTAAACAGCGCCGGTCCCAGTACTGACACCTGATGTACACCACTCGTCACAGATGTCCACTTGGACATCGAGCTGTTGACCACAACTCTTTGAATGTGGCCATCCAGCCAACTCCTTATCCAGGAATAAGGAATCTGACTAGGCTTACTGTTTGTCCCACTCCCTCCTCTGATCATCTGCTCTTAGCACCAAAAAGCAATATGGATCCTTTCCCCTATATTCTTGCAGTAGAAAAAAAGAATGACTTGAAGACTAGGAGCAAACAATTGTAGTAGTATCTGCCACCATTCTTCAAATTATTAAATATATCCGAATAAAGTCTACAAAATCTACAAATTATATAGACCTACAAATTAGGAAATATGTATCTACAAAATATGAGATATATGAATATGAAAGTGGTAATATATGTTATGTATTACTTCAGTATTCTTTTTTAGAATATCAAGTACTAAATTTGTTTTGTTGTCTATTTCTATGCTAACATTCAAATTCCCAATTTAAAAAGAGAAGGAAGAGTAAAATTTGCTTATTATTCAGCACTGAAAACACCACAGTAGTCACCAGACTCTCACCTCATTCAAAGTAAAAGTAATTTTTCATTTTTTTTAAAATCAATTTTAGAGAGACAATGTTTCTTATTCATTTGACAAGCCCTGCCAAAGACAATGAGATTCTTTATATTACTAAGGCAAGTCAAATTTGACTTGTACTAAAAACTATTGAAAAAATATGACAGTAATTCAAAGCTGACAATGCTTTCAAACATTTGGGGGAAGATGGCACATTGCAGTTCTATCTTCATCATCTTACAATATTTATGTCACCAATAAGATCCTGTCTCAGGCAGGGTCAAAGAAAACTGCCAGGTAAAATAGATCTTCAACAATATCTTACTAAAAAAAGCTCTGTTAAAAGTCCAGGTTTTCTTCTTCCACATACAAAATGAGAAAATATATATATATATTTATATGTGTAACAATTACATATACCTATATATACACACACATAAAAAAAGCCTGTGCCAATTAGACTGATTTACTTAAAAATCACAGGATAATCTCTTTTGAGCTGTACATGCATCTTTCTCATTTTGGAATGAGAAACACTTTGCAATTACAAATCCAATCCCTATATTTAAACGGTCAGATTGTAAAAGGATCTTAAAGGATATAATTGGACTCAACTTCCAGGATTCTGCCTCTTTCTTTTTGACAGTTCACACTCAACTATCGTAACAGTTGTACAGAGCTCTTTAAATGCCAAATCTAGAAAATTTTTTTTATTCTAAAAAAGAAAAAAAGTAAAGAAACAATCATATATGAAAACACAGAATTTTCATTTATTGTTCTCACTAGTCAGCAATTCAGTCTGATTCTAGGTCAGTCTTGCAGAATTATCTGGCACAACATCTTCCCCTTCTGTTAGGCTGCCGCTTACCCTAACAAATAGTAAAATGTGCGGCTGTGTACTTCAGTGCCAAATATTTAACGTATCATTTTCTGAAGAGCACAGAAATAGAATCCTCAAAAGAAAATGCTATAGTAATTATGAGGAAGTATGTATTTGAAATAATGAGAATCACAACAGATTTAAAGCGATTTTTATTTGTTTGAAATCATCTATATTGTTGTGCCGTATGTACTGTCAACAGAACTAAATATCTGGAATTTCGCATTATATATGTTGATTGTTATCATAATTACTTTTGTCTGCCAAAGCAGGCAAAGGTATTGTAACTTCTGGAGGTTAACACAGCAGACTTGCAACTGGCTGCTACATTATGCAAACATTTACATCGTGAAGCACTTATCAGTTAGAACAAAGATTGCAATGAACGAAGTCTCTGCTAAGTAGTTGATCTTGAACATGTATTTAATACCACTACGATAATTCAAGGTTTTTTTCAATGCTAAGTATGACAGCGTGTTTCTAATTCTGGAACTGGAAAATTCAATGGGAAGGATAAATATTTCTTTATAAGAGGCACTTTGAAAATACGGAAAGAATTCGACACGAACTTTATCTGAGCAAACAGTTAGCAGGTGTTATTTGAAGAGCTTCCAGAAGCTGTCCATCTTTCCCTTGATTCATGTGATTCTAGTTTCTTAGTGTATACCTGCTGTTTTTTCCTTAAAATTATGAAAAATTCAAAGGCAGGACACTTTACTGTCCATTTAGAAACTAGAGATCTTCACTTTTAAATGCCAAACATCATGACCATTCTATTCCCATGGATCCTTTAGCATTTTACTGGTCCTACTGCCTTTTTGACTAGCTATACAATTTTAAAAGGCAGCTTAAAATCATTGAAGCATGTTGCCTTTTGCTACTACTACCATTTAAATGTAATTACTTTCAAGCCAAGACATAAAAAGCTGTGCTTATTTTAATGTCCAAGTTTTATATCAAGTAAAAAGTCTGCTTCTTCATGAGAAAAGTCTCAAAATTCTTTAAGAGTGTGCCTGCATACAGCAAAGGATAATTAAACTGCTGTGTGCATTTGTTCCTAAACATTCATAAGTCCTTTAACTTGATGGCTGTGTGTCAGTTTCCTTATAGAAAACAAACTGTGTTTTGCCAAATCTAAATACAGATCAAGAAAGTAACAAATGTCTTACCACCAAAAAAACCAAATCAAAACAAAAAAGAATACAAGTACCTTAGACCCATGGATTTTCAACCTTTTCCACAGATTATTATTAAACTAAAAACAGATGCACCAAAACCAGTCCTTGCTATTATTATTCCATCCCCACCCCATACGAGTTATTTTATATACATAGTTGATTTTTCATTTCTAAACTCTTACACAGATCTGCATTCGAAAGCAATGCCTACTAATCTCAGCTGGCAAAGAGAGAAACATTGCAGTTCATAAATCCCAAAAGTTCACTGCTGCTTATTAAGTAACTGCACTAGTCCAACCAAAACCAACCAAACAAAAACCACCCGCAGCAGAAAATATTTACTGAGACAATGTATGATTAAAACATCTTCCTCTCTTACTTTAACCTAGGAAATAATGTTAGAATTGACTCAGATTCACCTGTTAGTAACTAAGCCTCTTCCACAGAAGATGTGCAGCTGAACATCCCTTCCTCATAGGGAATATATATTGGTTAGTTTTTGACAGAAAACATAATGCATGATTTTAAAAGCAGGTTATGATTGTGGACAAAATTATCAAATCACTTCTTAGTAGTAATAAAAAACCTGTGTTCATCTGGCTAAGCTCATTTTTAGCAGAGTCTTTAACCACACAAACAAAAGAAAATAATATTTTCTACTTTGGGAATGTCCAATTAAATAATAAACAAATCTACAAATTGCCTCAAATTGCTACTATTTCAAAATGAGAACCAATATACAGCAAAGATAAGGACCCTGTATACAAGCTGCTTAGCCATATTAAGTTTTATTATGAAGACATTCCAGTATTTTTAGCCTGACAGAATTTATACTTAGGGTGCTGATTTTGTATAATGGCTTAAAAGCGTACAGTGTCTTAGCTGTGTGAAAGGGAAATTTCATGGAACTGGGTATGTGCGGACAGTGAGGCATGCAGAAAGCTGCTGTTTTCACATTCTAAATTCTTATCTACTGGCAGACTGCAGCAGTGTTTTTTCCTGACATACTATCACGAGAGATTACCCAATACATTCAGTAATACTGTTTCTTCTCTTAATGCCCAAAAGGAGCTCCAGTAAGTGAGCACATAAAAGCTCTGTGCCCATTCCCTTTGCTAATTCAGGTGTGCTGACCTTCCCTACTTTCATGAAACCACCTGGTGAGTGTTACAACCATTAGACTCGTGTCTGAAACCAAATAAATTCTACATAAAATCTGCAGCTGCCACATGGGAGGTTAAAAATAAAAAAAAATTATTCCTTTCATACTTTTTGATGGACACAGTTGAAGCATATAAATAAAGGACAGGATTTAAGGATGTGAACGTATCAGGTTAGGAACTGAAACTGCAAAGAGAGAGAGAAATAATGACACACAAATATTGGAGTGCACCTGTGGTGAATTCCAGCCCATGCCACTATATGTGTGGAAATGCCTCCTTTACCTGCAGAAGGATTAAATTTTACTGTCACAGCATCCAAAGTTCAGTTCAGCAATGCTCAAGTCTCTTTTCTGACACAGCTCTAAGACCTTCACTTTAGATAATCCAAACGGGCGGCATTTAAAATGAGCAGGCACTCCTGAAAATGTAGTACTGCAGAATTTAACGAAGAGTCTACAATAAACCTACATGTGGGAGAGGTTAGAAGTCAGGTCTGCTAGTGGCCATCAGCACACCACCACTGTAAGTTGTCTTGGTTCTGCCTCCCATTTCTATCCCATGTACAGCTCTGTAACAAATCTAGAGGCTTATGAGACTTCCTACCTGTAAAAGGTATCTAATCTTAATTTCACAGATGTGATATTGTACAGATTAGTTAATACCAAAAAAGTGCTTTTGGGAGTATAGTGTGATGCTTACCCTCTCTTCTGAGCTGATATAAAACACATATTTAAACGAGACAACAAAACACTGCCTTAAAATATTAGAATTGGCCTAAATATAAAGGGAAGCATAAACACTAAATTTGGGGAAAAAAAAATTTAGACATGGAAATGCACATTCAGCCAGCACTTGTGTAGATGGAAAGAAAGTAAATTTAATTCACAAAGCACAAGTTCAACAGTAAATATCAATAAACAAGGAAGTTGGTGTTAAAAGGTATAATGGGCTCAAATTACTGTCTTTTTAGTCCTGAATATGGCCTGCAGAATTCCACTTCTCAGGTGTGAGAAGCACAGACACATTTGAGTACACTCAAATTACCAAGGAAGCCCCAAACAAGCAATAAAAAAAATCTTGCATTGTTTTACATTCCATCACATTTACAGAACGTTGGGAGGTGGGACATGGAGGGTATTCGGGTAGAGGGCTATCACAATCCTTTTCTAATTTTTGCTAGACTACCAAACATGTCACAAACCAAAACACATCTCAGTGTAGCTGGAGTTCTCCTTCAGGACACCAAAGAACTACAAGACAAAAGCATGCACAGAAGCTTAGACAGCATACATCTGGAGTACAAATGATGAAAACAATGGCTTTCAGGAAGTGAATGAATCATCAGGTGACTTTCAGAGCAGAAGACAACAATGCATTCAATAATTAAGTATAACGTTTCATTCAATTCATCCTCTCCCTCATCTTCACATAATTAAAAACTCAAAACAGATCCATGTTTTTCATTCTTTTGTTGCATATTTCATGATGAAGTATAACAACAAAAAATAAATCACATAATTAAAAAAACACTCACCAGAGCAACAAGATAAGAGGCTTGTGTGTAAGGCAGGGGCAGTAGATGTCTTATATCAAAACTTTAGAAAGTCTTTTGACAATCTCATGAGAAACACAGTCTAAATAAAAATAGGCTAAGATAGGTGCCCAGCAGATAAAGAAAACTGACTCTGGGGACTAATTCTCAATGGTTTACCATAAAAGCAGGTGATTTTATCAGGTGGAGTTTCCATAAATGCCTACACCAGACTGTGCTCTGTTCAGTGTTTTCACTGATCATCTAGATGATGGAAGGAATATGCTTATTAACTTAGCAGTATATCAACTTAGTAAGTCCAGTATGCTCAAAGACAGGCTTCAAAGGACAAAAGCAATGAACTGGAACAAGTCTGGAAACAGGAAAAATTCAAGAGGGACGAGTACCAGGTAATTCACTTGGGTAAAAATAATCTGCTACACAAATACACAATCGGGAATAACTGATCCCTTTTGTAGAGGACCAGGATCTTACAGCAGGTCAGAAGCTCAACATGAGTCAAAGTTATGTTGTTGTAAGAAATGAAAATACTATATTGGGAATACAAAATCACCTGGTTTACTTAGCATTCTGAAGGTCTCAACTGGGCTGTTGTAACCAGTTTTGATAAACCCTCTTCAAGAAAGATACAAACCAAATGTACAGAGTCTAAAGAAAAGTCACAACCTAGCAAAAAGTGTAGCTTAAGAAAAAATGACAGAATTTGGCTTGCTTAACGTAAAGAAGATACAGACAAGGCCTTGTGATGACTTAAAATACCTAAAAAGCTATTACAAAAGAAAATTTCATTTTTGCCAATGAGCCAAACAATAACATAAAGAAGACTACTGTTAGATATCAGGAGATGTTTTTTACCAGTAAGGAGAGTAGATGTGAAATCACCACCACTAGAACTAGTATGTTCCGAACGTTTGTTTTATGACTAGTCACTCAAGTTTTTTGCAGGTGAGCTACAGTCTTAATTAAAACCCACAAGGCTGGGCCACCAGTAATTACTACAAACATGCAGTTGTACACATATTCTTTGTACATTTTCCATTTACCAAACCACTTGTACAGGGGGCTCTTTAAACCCACCAGGTTTACCAAAAAGTAGTTCTTTAGATTTCTACAATAATGGCTTGTCCATTTCTTTCCACAGTACTGAAAATATTTTGAAAATTAAGTAAGAACATGGAATTTTATTTAACTGTACTGAGACTCAATAAGAATATTTAATTTGTCAAGATAAGTATATGAATAATTGATCTACATTGGATTTTCATCTGGTCACTGCTATGTAGATCAGCTTTCATCATACATTTCAGTCAGAACTATCATGAGACAAAACATTCCAAATAGATATATTATTCACCCAAGGTTTCAAATTCTTTTTTCCAGAAATATTTTACTCAAAACACTTTTTCTTGAATGAAGTTCTATGAATTGATGCTGAACTAAGTTGAAACCTTTCACCCCACTATTTTCAAAAGCAGACATGAGTTCACCCATTTGAACATGATTTTTTAAATGAAATACAGTGCAACTTTTAAAGAGTTTTCCAAAATTACTCGAAACAAGGTCAAAACAAGGTGCAAGTTAAGCATAACATTTCAGTTAAATTTGCATGGAAAAAACAAAGAACAGGGACTGCCTACCTCCACACTACAGCCACCAACGAGACTATATTACAATACAGAGAAATGCCCCATCTGACATGTAAGTCAGATCCCATCAGCAACTTGGCGTGGTATTGAACAGAAGATAGCTACTCAAAGGTGGACTCCAAGCACGGCATTTCTCAAGCATGTTTTGCACCTCATGCCTTTACTTTTGTCAAGAGCAGCACTGAAAGCATGGCTAGAACGTGGCAAGTAAAAGGAATGGTAAAAACAAAAAGAACAATTACAAAGAAACATGCAAGTTTCACCCAAACTGCAACAACCGACTGCACTTCATGCTAAATAGAACTGATTTGAAACTATTCCCATTTTGCTCAAATTTGAAATAGTTTATGAGAAAACTCCACAATGCATTAGAAGACTAAGCTTAATTAATAACATAGTACATCTGAAAGGGATGCTTATCACTGTTATCCTACCCTATCTCAATTGAAAAGGTGATTAAGTTATCTAATGTTAAAGTAAAACCCACAAAATTAATTAAAATAATTCACACTCTTCTCCTTCTACCAATCTAATTTAAGGTGTTATACCCTATCTTCAAATTCTTTTAATTAAACAGAAAAACACAACTTCTTACGATAATCCATTTAGAATACACGGAATGCTTTCAAAAATGCTTCAGATTATACCAGTGTGTAAAGTCAGACTAGCATGAGTAGTACACTTGGAAACATACTTATGCCAACTATTTTTAAAAAGATTAAGGCAACACATCTGATGTAAAAACCCAACTAATCAGAGTGCCAAGGTACAAAACACTGCTCAGCAATATAGAAAAGTAACTGCAGTTGCTCAAATAGATTGGTACATTTTAACCAAAATTTTCTCAGGGGAATATCCTGAAGAGGAGAACCAATTATTACAAAAACTTCAAACCAATCGAGAAGAAAAAGGCTACTCAGAAGAGCTCAGCTGGGCTTCTTCACCCCCCACTTCTCTGCACTGGTGCTATGTTTGGAAGTACAGGCACAGAGTCAGGTTATGTCGGAATATGTAGCAGAAAAAAAAATACTTTAGAAGAAACAGATCCCTGATCACAGTTATGATTATTCTTTTCACACATAGGCTTCTGATAAACAAAAGATTTTAGCGAGTGGGGAAAAGTAGAAGATTGTAGGACAGGACTTAAAACAGACAAATCACTGACGTTCCATCAGAGAACAGTTTCATAAAAACAATTCTGGTAGCAAGAGTAATTTAAAAGGTACCTGTTCTCCCCATATACTTATTTTCTGCTCCATTCCATAAGCTTTATGCCAGTTATGTCAACGTGACTGCTTGGGATGATGCTGTAAACTGAAGCAGTGAAGTGAATTGGATGGGGGAGGGGAGGGAGGAAACAGCTGTTTTTTCTTAACCCTGATCAAGAAATGTTTTATTTAAAAGGAAGCTGCATAGTGAATAGTAAATTGTAGGTATTGTAAATACAATATTTCATTCAAAACAACATGTATCGTTGCTATCCAAACACTCTTCCAGTCAATTTATTTTTTGTTGAAGACTTTTTCAAGAGGGTGCGAGGTTCTGACATGGTAAGCAATTGCAAACTGCCACACCAGTGGAATGAGAGAAGGCTCAGAAGAGAATGACTGGCAGTTTCTTCAGGTGAGAATACCTACTGAGGCACAGAGAGGCAAGCAGCACATTCAAGTCTGTATGCTTTTAACCACAGAAAACAAGACCTTTCTTCTAAAAAAAGGGAGGAACTTCCACAGCAGCACCTAAAAATTGCAATCTGCTCTCTTATTGATTCCAGGTAATGATACATGAACTACAGGAACACCTCTGCTGCCATAAAGTATGCCATCCTATGCTTTTCCCCAGGCAGCTTGATGGCATCTATCCTTTCAGGCACGATAAATCAGTAGCTGTCACGATCTCTCCATAGAGGAGCTCAGATACCTTTGAGTAACGTGGTGAGAGCTCTGAAGAAACAAGTAGCTCTCTGAACACATCCTTATATCCTACTACCAGGAAAGATGACATCCCTCTTGTTGTAGTTATTTGAGAGGAAGGAAGGAAGAAAGAAGGAAAGGTTCATTGTTTTACAGTAGATTTTTAAGTTTTTCTTTAAATAAAAGTAGCTACACAATTACCAGTTTCAAATAAGCATAATCTTGAAATTAATACAATCTGAAAAAAAAGAAGTGAAAACTAAAAGGAGAAAATGAATTTATTCCTATTTTTCCCCTCAATATGTGTTTCCAAAAAAACCAACCCAGTGTGGACCTGAAATTTAAGAAAAATCTTTCCCTCTTATTATTTTCATGAAAAATATTATACGAAGGGGCAAAAATATTCTCCCATTTAGCTAGCTCATTTATTTGGTGAGGGGAAAAAAGAAAACATTGAAAAAAACCCACCAGATTTTTCCAATATAAAACTTGTTGCAGAGACTGGAATTTCTAAATGTAAAATTCGCACAAACAAAATCAGTTCTAAAGATAGTAAGTAGGTGTTCTGCAACAGTAGCCAGACACTATGTTTTCAGGAAACTATGCAACATTTTCCAGCAATAAAACATTTTTAAGAAAGCAAGTGAACACGTAATTCTACTTTGTCTGGACTTCACATAGATTACCTGTTTTCTTGTATAAACAGAGGCAACAGAATTTCAAGCTATCCTATTTAAATCTACCCCAAATAGAAAGCTTAAGGCTTTGCAGGATCTACTTTGCCTACAGGACCAACAACTTTGGAGTATGTGCCTGGGTAGCTCTGTAACTGTAGCACCCTCTGCTGCTTTTTTAGTTCCAAAACATGTAATTGTACACAACCAGGTACTAAATAAAATATGTATTGACCACATTATTTCTTGAAAACGGTTACATTATTAACTAATGCTATGTGCAGTTTACAAGAAAATGTTTTGCTATTATGTATAGGGTATTTGCAATTCTATACTACTTGAGCACGCTGGAGTATCAGGTAGATACTAGATGAAAATCCCAAAACATGCCGTATTTCACTGCTAAAAATTCTCCTTTATAGACGCTGTAGCTTGCTTAGACTGGTGGCAATTAGTAAAGAGGTTTATATTTTGGCCCTTGATCATTTCACTTAATTTAAATGTATCCATAACTCGAAATGATTACTGCAGGGATATAATTATACAAGCATTTCTAGTCATAACTGCATTCTCCCACTAGGAAAGACAGGGAAAGGTGATACTCTCAAAAGCTCATTCTTGCAGAATTTTCCTTGCTTTTTGGACAGTCTGTTGCAGAAGAGATTTTTCTTCTGAAAGCATGAGCATGGCACATGGCTCCTGGAGCCAGCTGATGCTATCCCACAACGCTACCACTGAACCTTCTGCCTGGGATCCATCAGTTCTTTTAATGGACTAGCTTAGGACTAGAGATGGGCTCAGGACGTACCATCTTTTTAACAGATGGCATACTGTCGTCTAAAACAGACCGATCCTTTCCTTCATTCCCGTCCTCTTTTCCCTGTCTCCTGTTTACGCACAGAATTAAAGCTGAATGAAGCGCGTTTAGCATTGCATCCTGGCTGTGCAGAGAATTCATTTAGAGTTTTCACGTAGAAACTGTTCTCTCACAACGGATGAACAGGAGAGAAAAACTATTCTCATTTTTCTGGGAAAGTGAAAACCAATTGTAATTTGTAGTGTGAATTTTCATTCACGGTAGCAATCCTATAATGAAAATGCATTTTCAGAAATCTTTTTCAAAAAGACAGAATACAAGTGTAGGTGCCAAGCTTGAACAAGACATTGTGCACAGGCAATTTCCAGAGTTAACACTTGGGACCGTGCAATATGCTGTTTACAGCTGCTGCAGTTGGCTCCACTTTTGTCCTGAAGTCCTACTGGTATAAGGCAGCACTTTTGGAAGCAGTCACAAGTATTCCTCAAAAGCTGCTTATTGATATTTTATATAATGCTGCCAGCTAGTGGCACATCTTGTACTAAGTTGATATCTACTGGGAGTGTAGAGAAAGTGGGATTAACTAGAATCTGCTCTACCACTCTTCTTTTGATGGCATATGTTGATGTAGCTGTCAAAGACCATATGCAGAAAGATCAAAAAATGAAACAAAAGGACCACAGAAGTGTTCCCTGAAAGAGCTTGTTTTAACACACAGTATTTAGGAACTTTACTATAAGAAACAAAAATCCTCCCCCCAAAACCATACAAACCATGTTATTTGAAACAAATTATTTTGTTTAAAGAGGATGTAATATGCAACATGTTTCAATTTTCACAAAATTTAATCTAATACCTACTATTTAATAATCTAATAATCTCCAGCAAAACATTAATCTTCCTGATAAATACTCAGTACGGCATCCAAAACAAACACACAGAACACTAAAATATTTAACTGTTTTCTGACAACTCGATCCAAATAGTTTAAGTGATGTTTAGTGCCCAGTAACTAAGTTCTGACTATGCAGCGTGTCCTAAAAGAACACTGAAGTCAATAACTATTCAATGGGTCCCCTCACAGAGCATGCTACCGTAGGTAAGACTGATAAAATGTTCAATACTGGCCAGCTCCATTACTATTAGGTATTAGAAGAAATAATCTAATACTGTAAAAGACCATTTTAGAAATGTTTGGGGTTGTTTCATTTTGTTTGTTTGTTTGTTTGTTTTAGGGTAGACCATCATCTGATAACATGAAGTTCTTAACACAACAGCAATCGTGAAAAACAGTCAATTTTAGAAATACCACAAATGTAGTTACCTTTGGGGGTAAAAGGAGGCAGGATTACTACCTACCATTTCCACTGTGGGTTAACACAAATATATCCAAGAAATACACAAGAAAAGGTCAAAGAAAGAGCCAATTCAAATCAAGGGACAGTGGGAGAGCACACAAATTCAGTCAGGTATGATCCAAACAGAGCAGCTCGGTAAACACATGGTTGGGAGAGCTTAACTATGATGGTGTGATAGACACACAGTTGCACTGGCTTGGACACTGGGGACATTCACTCCATACAGGTGGTAGCAAAAAAGTACGATTATTACGCAGGCTAGTACCACATGCTGCCAGAAGATAACTCTTTCACAGTTACCCTAACAGAGTATAATCTAGAATGCTTAGTAAAATGGACATAAATCAAATATGTACATTAGTACAGACAGACACTTACAGACATTTAAAAATGAATCTGGAAATGACTTGGCAAGCAGTGTATGTAATAGCACAGCATGAACCCTCAAAGCAATACGGAATCCAAAAGGACAAGTGTGAATCTGTGTATATACAGAGAAACAGTAAGAAGAACTACAAATGTCCTATTACTTCTGTGTTAGCACTGGTGTTGTGCCTGTTAGAGTATAAGTCGTCTTCTACCTTCTGCAATCAGTAAGAAAGTAGCTGAAATACTGGAAATAGCTAACAGAAGAGCTGCCAGCACGTCTATCAATAGGAAAGCATATGAAAACTTTCACAGAGTAAATCATTTGTGTTAACAAGGAAATTTGTGTCGACTGATCACAATCTAAATATTTGCACAAAGAACAAACATTAAGAAATCATGTTACCATGTTTAACAGAGTAAGGTACGCTGTCTTGATCCACTATGTGAAGCATTTTCAGACCAAAAAACCCCATTTTCTCTGCTGTTCAAAATAAATACCTGAGTTGTTATCTAAAGAACTAATATAACAATACTTTTTCTGGATTCAAAAAGCCAGTTTGTATTTTTTTCCTAATTTTTTCCTTTATTGAGAACAGTTTATGAGAATGAAGTAGCTTGTTACAGAAGTCCCTTTAGCCTCCTATTCCAAGCATCTACAACATCAAATCTCTCTAAATGCCTCTTGTAATTTGTACAAAGCATTTTCTTCCAGATCCTAAATGTCTTAAATCTTAATGTTTTTATCACCTAGCTCACGATGCCTACATCTGTAGCCTGATGTTAACCATAATTAGATGTAAATTTTTTTCTCAGCCTTAATATTATTATTAATTTAGATAATCAAATATCCCTTAGATATACTTTTCATTCAGAAATCAGAGAAAAAAATTCTCTTCGGCAACAGTTAAAGAATATACCCTGAAGTATTTTGTGGCAGGAGCACACAACTACCTTTGATGTTCAGAACTGAAAGCAAGCTAGCAAATTTTAAAAAGGAAAGCAAGTAGTTTATGACAATTTTTTTCATTTTGAAGACAAAATGTTCTTAAATTGACCTTTTTGCTAATGAAAAGCAAATGTTTATTGAAACATAGCTTTGGAATACTAAGACTGGAGTTTTGATATGAAACATATATATCAGAATAGTTTCTGTATCATTGCTTTGATAAGGACGAGGAGATATGTGCACATTTCTTGAATATCTGGCAAAACTACAGAGACTCTCCCCCAACTTTATTCATCAGTTTGCTTGTTTCAAAACAAACTAACCAATCTGAAAAATAAGGCAGAATAATCAAACAAGAACTATATGTTTATCTATAAATGTTGACTATATAATAGCAATTACTCATTATATAAAAAAATTTAAATATTTTGCTCAGCTTATTTTCCATGATCTACCACAATTTTATAATTCAAGTCCATTAATAGCATAGATAATTTTATTAATAAGTATACTGAAGCAGAGCCATACTGGGTCAGATATGAAGGTCCATTTATGACTCATCTTGTCTCAGGTTAATGCGGCCAGTAACTGATACTCAGACAAGAGTAAAGATCAGGACAAACAGATCATCCTTCTGCCCCACAAATTCTCCTAACATCCAGCACTTCCTAAGCCATAAGTGATGTCTTATTATATTTAATATCCACAGTGAATTTTTCTTGCACAATTTTTCCCTCTCTGCTTTTTGAATCCATATCTTGTTCTAGGATCAAAAACATTCTGTTGGGAGGAATTTCACAACTTGACTGTGTGCTTTCTTTTGTTTTTCTCTGGTTTTAGTTTGCCTTGTCCAAGCTAGAAGTGCCATTGTCTGTCTACTGTGTTCTTGCACTGTTGTTCCTCAGATAGCCACTGCTGGCCACTGGCCAACACAGATCAATGAGCTACACTGATTTTTTGGCCAACGCAGTTCAGCTGCTCTAATGTTCCCACCACAGTCACAGAACCAAAAATAACCTGTGCTGGGATGACTTAAGCGTGTATCCACATAAACAACCATGCTACATGAAACAGCGTAACACATTCAACACCGTGGTAGGTAGATCGCTATCTCTGACCACAGTCATGGTGTTTCTCAGGTAAATGAAATGGTTATTGAGGGCTCATACAGAAATATTTTATATTGATATTATTAGACTTCTATCAACATAGTGCTCTGTTGAAATAAACAATGACTTACAGACATTGCCCGTGTTGTCAAAACTTGTAAGAACATCTTTAACATTTAAGACTCCGCTGTGAAATCTGGAAGAAAACATAAATAGTGACTTTACCAACATATAAACAACAACAACGAAAAACCCAACCACTTTCCCTCTTCAGAGAAGAGGTTCACTGCCTGTGTTCACTTCTCACAAACCCCTTTTCACAAGGAAGTATCAATCACTACTACTACTGTAGCCACCAGGGGGAAAACAAGGGCACAAGCACTAGCCTTCAGAGTTCCATCACCGAAATCCACAAACATGTTTCTCAGAAACTAATACTTTATCAAAATGACAACGTTTCCAAAGACCGTCAATTTTTCTTTAGTTGTGGAAGTCACATATAGGAAAGGAAGAGATTTGGTAAAGCGATTTCTTCGAAGAGGAAAGACAAAAGACTACTTTTGAACAGCAGCTGTACACATATTCCGATTTTCTCCCACAAAATCAAGAACACTTCATTTAATTAGTGTGAACAATGAAACTGATTAATGTGTTCAGTGAACTGCATTTTCTTTGGTTTTACATTTGCATAACCCAAGTGAAATAAACATTCAAAACCGGGGATAATAAATGAATAAACTGAATTTCACATACCAACTGCAAATTTCAAAACACAGTTGCAAAGCACTGACAGCAGCAGAAGGAAAATGCACCAAAAGTTGAATAAAAATTTGCCTAAGAAGCTTCCTCTAAATGTTACAGATGTCAGGTTTGCTGGATTCACGCACGCACAAAAGCAACTATTTTTTTTAACTATTCTCAGCGAATGTAGGCCCAAAATGAACAAAATAAAAGAATCTTACACTGTGCAACAATCAGATCACATAGCTGTTTCACAAATGCATTAAAAAAATCTAGAAAGAATTCAGCAAGGCAGTAAAATACAAAAATACAGTCTTTTAATAATATTTCAAATATACCTTCTAAGGCTATTTAGGAACATGCCCATTTGAAACACCGAAAAACTGGAAGAAATCCAACAACTCTAGCACCTACAAAATTAGATCTCATTCTCTTAGCTTTTCTCTCCTGAAGGAAGATTATTGTACGAATTAAAAAAACTCTAAAAAGTGAACCTTTTTCCAAATATGAAATTATATATTTACAGTGCAAAAAATGTAGTTATAGCTTCTGATAAGCATAAGCATTAAATAAACATTTACATGTTAACATTTGAGAAACACCAAACAGCAACTAGACAAATTCTTAAAAAAAAAAAAAAGGAAAATCCAATGGAAAGCAAGTTAATAAACTGAAATGAGCTCATAAACAGGGACAATGAAATATATGAAAGATGTTACAAAAGCTTGAACTGGACATTAGAGCTCTCATCCTAGCTACATAGAAGCAAACCAAAAATACATTCCTTAACTGCAGTGGAGGTCTACAAGAATTCTGATGGAACATGTGGACTTAAAATGCACTCCTTTTTTCCTTTTTTTTCTTTTCTTTTTGCAAGTTTGTTTTCAACCAGATTGGACAACCAATGCAACAGAGTTAATTCAAGGGAAGTGACAAGAAAGTGGACAGGATCAGTAGTTCTGCCAACCACTGAGCTGCCCTTTAAACTGTCCTCTGCTGACTTCTCAGCATCCTATACACTCCATAACTGTGCGTATGTCTGACACAGTTAGGGTCTCTCAGACAGCTGTGAATGTCTCATCTTCTAACTGAACATAAGATGGAGAGGAGGGGAAAGTGTTGAGACGGTAAAGAAATATTTTGATCTTTGTTGGCATGTAGACTGGTCCTGGGCTAACATGTTTTGGTTTAGGGTTTTTTTCCCCTCCTCAATTTCTTTATGTACGTAGTCCATATATAAAGGAGAATTATCGTGCAAATCTCCAAGTGAAGCAAATGAAGGATGAACAATTTAGCAATCCAGTAAGAAAAACAGAAGTGGAGTATCCTGGTCTAGAAAAGAATACAAATTACATACTTCAGGGTCAAAAGGTAGACAAAGGCACAAAAGAGAGATGATACAGCCATAGCACTGGCCTTAAAATTATCACTAAACCAAATTTCAGGCTGTTTTCAAAATAATAGTTTGTAACTCGAGATGAGAAGTGGACAGCTACGAGTAACTCACCCTGAAGAATAAGCTAAGATTCCATGACAGATGCATGCCACATACCTACTGTTTTTAAAGTCATCCTGAAATTTTGGTGATGTTTTTTTTAACTCAATGAACATTCTTAATCTGTATTACTATTTTTGGTACGCTCAGTTTTCATTAAGGCTCAGTTCTTCCTCTGATTATAAAACATTTGTTCCATAATTAAAATCAACACACAGAAATTTCAAACATATTCTTACATTTATTATCCAGCAGCCAAAAGCTTGTGATGTCCAAGTACAAACACAACACACCCCCGCGTTTGGTCTCGGCCAGCAGAAACATTTTGCACAGGCACCCTTTTCTGGCTGCCTGTAACATTCAAAGTCTCTGACTCTCTGTCTCAGCAACCTCTTTCTTGCTTTCACAAATATTGTTCATGGCAACCACGTAAGTGAGCCCTAATTTAATGATGAGAACCATCCCCCTTTTCTATGTAGGACCTCCCACTCCTCCTTGGTCTTCCAAGATGCCCACTCCACACTAATCATTAAACAGGACAGGGTTTAACAGTGGCTTACTTGAGTCTGATCAGATTATGAAACCTCTGAACAAAAGCAGGGAGTGAGCTCAATCTCCTAGAATGAGAGGAGTAGCCATTATCTCAACAACTCCTCCAGGTGGTAGAGGAGCCAATGAGGAGGCGTGCTATGCCAGTAACAGTGAATCTTCCGAAGTCAGCTAGCATGACAGGAAAATACCTCCTTCTGCTGATAAAGCTTTTTCTCCCTACACCAGGCTAAAGAAGCGGCACTTAAATTCCACTGGTAACTACTTACCAGTCAAGGTACCCAAACAGTGAAGAACTGAGCACAACTTCTATTGCAGACAAGTTTTAGGACTGAGGAAAGCAATGTGCCAACAGCTGATCTACCTGTGGAAGGCAGAGCTCAGGGACATAGACATCCAAACAGCAATAGCTGCATGTTTCTCCATTTGGAGGTCTGTACTTGTAGACCCTGCAGACAAACTCAGTACCAGCTACTCCTCAACTCTTTTTCCATAAATTTCCACAGGCATCTCAAAATACAGAACAACATTAGTATTTAGTGCTTTGGAATATGTCATGAATGCTGCACAGTACAAAGAACTTCAAAGAAGTTCAAAGCTGTGATTGCTGAGATCAACAAAGTACTTCAAACAAGTATAGGTAAGCATCATGGGGAAAGTGAATTTCAGCCAGAGCGGTTCACCTGATCTACAGTCATCTTCTTATAAGTCTTTAAGGTATTATTACGGAAAAATTTCTATGGCTGAGGCAGTGAGTTATAAAAGACAAATCTCTGAATGACAAACTAATTTAACCCATGCTTCTCCTGATATGAAGCAAAGCAAAATTCCTTACTCTGGACCATGGATAGATCAACTTTGGATATATAAATACAGTCAAGAGAGAGACAGAGATTATCATATCTGCACAAATGTCCATAAGGAGTAGGTGATATTCCTTGAAATCCGCTTCCCTTCGGTTATTCATATCTATCCCTAAAAGAAAAATTCTTTAAAACTTCAAAATGTTATTAGCAGAAATACCGTACAGGAATGGCCAACAGAATTCAATCCTAAACCACCTTCTAACATACCACTTGCCACACAAATAACATGCCTCTCACTTCTAAACCAAAGGTCTAGAATAATCTAATAATTTCTTTCATATTTTTACCTAAAGGTTTATTCATATTAAGAATAAAGGCATGATATCTTGCAAAGAACACTTAACACACTTTACAAAGATTTAACCCTTCCCGTAAGCTGCTGACAATGTTCTTTTCAGTTCTGCATTTTAGTATTTGAAACATCAAATGACTGATCAATGGAAAATATTTTACCACAGAAATAACTTATTCTTCTTTAATTGCTTAAAATGAGCCTACAATTTTAAAGTAAATCCATATTCTGAAATAGAAAATTTGAAGATATTGATTGCTCCTTTTTAAACATTAATAAAAGAATAATTTTCCTGTCTAAAAGACAGACACCATCTCCACACCGAGACACTGTGTCTTTATGATCTATAATCACTTCACTGCTAAAACTACTTATACAAAATTTAAATGTAAAAGTACATTCCTAAGAATAGAAGGATTTAAAAATGTAATATTAAATAAACATTTTTAAATGGCTCTACTTAGTATATAACTTCTTCCTGTCACCAAGAAAACAAATATTTAGCACATACATGATTTTTAACAGCAAAGTGAAATACTCCCAAATTTAAAAAGAACTTGATGCAAGCTAACAAATAAACATGAACGTTTTATGAATAAAAACATATTTTTAATGTAGAAAAGACCGAGAAGATCAGAAAATACCTTTAATGAATGGTATCTTTTTCCACTTCAAGCTTGCAAGAAATTTCACTCAAAATTATGTTTGTATTTTTCACCTGCAGCTTTACTCACCTTACTGTATCCAAATCTGAAGGTGAAAACTGCAACAAGATTCCAGCTTGGACTGAATATGTCCACATTCTCTATGTTAGACTACCATAAACATTCAGCCTGATTCTCAGGCTGACTTCCTGTCAGTTTAGGGATTTATTTTTTAACTAACATTAATTGAAAACAACATTAGAGAAATTTCATGTATGTAGCCACCTATTCATATTGTCAAGACAAGGATGTTGTGTGTAGGAGCATCAAATATGGTACAAATCCAAGAGACCACCTTCCACCATGTACTGTGAATCTACAATTCATTAAGCACACCAGAGACCACTGTTTAACCAGGAGAGCTATGGGGATTGTTAAAATGAGTCAATGATGTTGTTACTTCAAGGACCTAGTCAAAAATGTACACAAATCCAGCTTAATTATTTATTTTTTTTTAAGCAAAAATTGCCTTATATCGGTGCTTCTGGATTCCTGCTTTGGGAGATTTGCTATTTCCAGCTTAATTATTTATAAACTAGTTGACAGACAAACATTCTTTCCCAAATGTGAATCCAGCCTGAATTTGGTTAGAAAGATAGCAGCTCATTAAAATGAGCTGTGTTGAGAAGTTCAGAAAAGCATGCACATGACTGGTAGTTCCTAACGAAGCTTCTATTTGCCCAACAAACTGGTCCCCACATCCCTCTAGAGCAGTAATTCCAGCTAGGTCATAGCATATCTGAATATACAATTTGATCAGTTTTGATAGCCCTTGAACTGATATAGCTTGACCTTTATACTCTTTGCCAAAAGCCAGTAACAACCTTATGAACTTTCTTACGTATTTAGTCTTGTCAAGATATTAGCTGACAACCCTTTTAACATCCAACATATGCAATGAGCTTTCCCTAGAAGATGTTAATGCGTAAGGAAAACATATGTAGATGAAAATTCAAAAGCACTTTTGTCAATATTTTAGAGGGGCCACAGCAACATTTGTTTTCCTGACAAAAAGATGTACAAAAAGGCTCTCCTACTCAAGCACACTGTTCTGCGTTTACCTGACTGATGTTATTGTTAATAATATGCTAATAATATGCTCTTGTTATCTTCTTAAAAATTGTTTCTATTGATGAAAATTATGATAATTAATATTTTGCCAATGGGAGGAGAAAAATGAAGGGAAGACTGTCAGACATACAGAAGATCCTTAAGTTTCCAAGACATGATCAGTTCTCAAAGATCCAGGAATGCTTACTCCAAGATTTCTTTTCAAGACACATAAGTTTCAATGAGGAGAATTGTTGCTCTGTTATGTATGTTAAACTGTTATATTTACCCTCTTAAATTACTGCTTCTGCAAAAAACAGGGAAGAAAGTTCATTTAATACAGACTGAAGGTAAAGTGGATTTTGTTGCACGTATTTATACTTTGTGCCTTGCAAAATACATAGTGAGTATTTTCTCCTTACCTTCTTTACCATCCTACAATATTCTGAAATAATAAGTATATTCCATCTACTGTCACTGCTTCAATATATAGAGAAAACATTTTAATATAGAAGTGTAAGCAAATTCTGATCGTTATTCCTAGATCACTATCTTCTCCCTATACTCCTCAATATACAGTTTCTGAAACCCAACGTGAGCTTGTTCTGGCACAAAACTTGTACATTTCCATTGGCTAATCTCAGAGGAACGTGAAAGATAAAACCAAAATCCCCATACTTAGCATACTATATAACAATCACCAATAATAAAATCATGCATGAACAAACATGCTTGTTCACAGCCTACAGTTTGAGCTGAGTCCTATTATTAATGAAGCTACTATTAGCCAAATAAAAAATACTGAATAAAATGATGACATGGGAAGTGATGGAAACAGAAGTGCACAAATGTCAGAGCAAGATCAGCCTGACATTCCCTTGGCTTTTGCACTGCTGGCATAGGTGAACCCTAGCTCACCTCCTACCTTAGAACTCCAGTAAATAGTAAATCAAGGAAGTGACACCAAGTGTTGCAAAACACGGTAGTGGACTAAGGAGTCTGAATGAAGAAGTTCAGGACTGCAGCATAAAGGACTGCAGACGTGCTCAGCCTAAATTCTACTTAAACACCTTACATTTCCTATTACCAGTTGTCATCATTTAGCCCCAGCCAGCAGCTACGCACCACGTGGCCACTTGCTCACTCCTCCCTCTCTCTTGGTGGCATGGGGAGAAGAATCAGAAGAAAAAGTAAAACTCATGGGTTGGGATAAGGACAGTTTACTAGGACATGATGTACTTTTACAACCAGCTTCTCCAGCCGGGCAACAATATCGTGCCACCATGCGGCAGCCCAGATGGGTTTGCCTCTGCACTGCCACTTGCTCTGCCTCCATTGCTGTAAGCACCCCCACAAGGCATTGGCCACCATCCACGAGTCAGTATAGAGGTAGATCACCAGCCATTTTTCTCGTTCAGCAGTGTCTAAAGCCAACTGGGTGGCTTTTACTTCTGCAAACTGGCTCAATTCACCCTCTCCTTCAGCAGCTTCTGCAACTTGTCGTATAGGACTCTGTACAGCAGCCTTCCACCTCCGATGCTTTCCCACAATGTGACAGGACCTATCAGTGAACAGGGCATATTGCTTCTCATTTTCTGGCTGTTTATTATACAGTGGGGCCTCTTCAGCCTGCATCACCTTTTCCTCTGGTGATATTCTGAAATCTGTGCCTTCTGGGCAGTCCATGATTGCTTCCAGAATTCCTGGGCAACTGGGGTTTCCTATTCAAGCCCATGGTGTGATCAGTGTGACCCACTTATTCCATGCACCACCTGTTGCATGATATGTAGAAGGGACCCTCCCTTTGAATGACTGCCAGTGCTAGGCTGGATGAGGTCCTAAGAGGATCTGTGCTTCAGTATCAACCACCTCCAAAGCAGCTGGAATCCCTTCACACGTTGCCAATATCTCTTTTTCAGTTGGAGCACAGTGTCCTTGGATCCTCTATATCCCCAGCTCCAAAACCCCAGAGGCTGACCTCAAGTCTCCCTGGTGCTTTCTGCCAGAGACTCCAGGTAGGTCCATTCTCCCCAGCTGTGGTGCAGAGCACTTTTTTTACATCTGGTCCTGACCAGGCTGGTCCAAGGACTACCGCATGGACAATTTCCTGTTTAATTTGTTCAAAAGCTTGTTGTTGCTCAGGGCCCCATTTGAAACTGTTCTTCTTCTGGGTCACCTGAAGGGTTTACAATTAGACTGTAATTTGGAATATGCATCTTCCAAAAACCCACAAGGCCTAAGAAAGCTTGTGTTTCCTTTTTGCTAGTCGGTGGAGACATAGTTGCTATTTTGCTGATCACATCCATTGGGATCTGACGACGCCCATCTTACTATTTCATTCCTAAAAAATGGACTCCCCTGGTAGGTCCCTTGGCCTTACTTTGTTTTTGTGGCAAAACAGGCTTTCAGAAGGATTTGGACTGTATACTTCCCTTTCTCAAAAACTGCTTCTGCTGTGTCACTCCATACAATGATATCACCAATGTATTGCAGGTGCTCCAGAGCTTCACCCTGTTCCAGTGCAGTCTGGATCAGTCCATGGCAAATGGTGGGGCTGTGTTTCCAGCTCTCAACAGTTGATTCCAGGTGTACTGGACACCTCTTCAAGTGAAAGCAAACTGTGGCCTGCACTCTGCTGCCAAAGGGATTGAAAAAAACCCAACGCATTGGCGATATCAGTTGTGGAGTACCACTTGGCTGCCTTTGACTCTGGTTTGTATTGAAGTCCCAACATGTCCGGCACAGCAGCACTCAGTGGCAGCGTGACTTCATTCTGGCCACAATAATCTACTGTCACCCTCCACTATCCATTAGACTTGCACTGGCCATATGGGACTGTAAAAGGGCGAGTGGGTTCTGCTGATCACTCCTTGGCTCTGCAGTTGATGAAACAGCTAATGAATGGGAATCAGGGAGTCTTGGTTGGTGCGACATTGCTGCTGGTGCGCCGCTGTGGTAGCGACAGGCACCTGTTGTTCTTCGACCCTCAGCAACCCCACAACAGAAGGGTCCTTCAAGAGACTGGGCAAACAGAGTAGACAACTGTTTAATTTCCTCTGTCTCCAAGGCAACTACACCAAAAGCCCACTGGAATCCTTCTGGGTCCTTGAAATACCCTCTCCCGAAGCAGTCTGTGCCAAGGATGGACAGAGCCTCTGGGCCAGTCACAGTGGCGTGCAGTTAGACTCACTTGGGCTTCCAGTACCGTCAGCTGTTGCGATCCCCTGTCAATCCAGAAATACAGATGGGTTCTGCCTCTTTATACCTTGATGGCATTAGAGTACACTGTGCACTGGTGTCCACTAGAGTCTTGTACTCTTGTGGATCTGACGTACCAGGCCATCAGATCCACACAGTCCAATAAACCCAGTTGACCCTTTCCTCCATCTGGCTGGAGGCAGAGACTCTCTAATCCTAGTCATCATATTCATTACTCACTACTTGTAAGAATTACTTAGAAGTCCCTTCAAGAGGATCATAAGTACCAGTAGGCCTTCCACTCAGTCTGGGGGACTGTCCACTGGAAACTGCAGCAGCATTTTTCCTGGAAGAATCCCCTTTTGTGATTGTTTTTCCTTGTAACTCACATACTCATGCCTCTGGGGTCAAGGTAGGTTTTCCATCCCACTTCCTCATCTCCTCTCCATGGTCAAGTAGGTAAAACCACAGGGTGTCTCGTGGTGTGTACCCTCTGTATCCTCCCTCCTGAGCAGATGGACACTTACTTCTAATAGCCGAGATACTGGTCCATACAGGTGGGGGGATAGGACATATTCTCTTTCAGTTGCTGGACCTTTTGGGACAGTTTCTCCACAGCCAGGACAAGGGATTATTACCAGAGTCAGCCAGCCACTTCATGCACTGTTGGTGACTCTTCACCTTTCCAGTCTATTACTGCCAGTGAGCTGGCATACGACAATGGTGCACGCTGTACAAACTTCCTTTGCATGGGTCATGCGTATCGGACTTCCTCAGCATCTGTGGGTAACTGTGTGTTGGCTGGGTCATAACAAACCCTATCCCACACAACTAATTCCCTCAGGTACTAGATACCTCTCTCCACAATGGCCCGCTTGCCTCGATAACATACATCATATTCACTGAAGAAATACCTTTCCCTCACGCCTGACAGAAGTCACCTCCAGAGGCTGAGGGCTTCTGTCTTTTTCCCAATCGCTTTGTCAACGCCCTGTTGCCTGAACGGGGATCCCAACTGCTTGGCCTCCCTATCCTCTAATTCCAGGGTACTGGCCCCATTATCCCAGCACTGGAGCAGACAGGAAACAATGTGCTCTCCTGGATGGTGGATGAAATCTTTTCTCATATCTCACCGCTCATTCAGGGACAGGGATTGGGTGATTGCCTGGGTGATTGTTCTGGCTCTTCCTCCTATTCTCATGATAGTCCTGGTTCATCATCATCCTTTACTAAGCAAACTGATTTTTTTTGTGTATTTCTTCTTCTATATGCATGACCGATACCTGCACAAGTTGTTTTTTTTGTTCACCTGCAGTGCCTATCACTGGGGTTTGAGTAGCCTGTTGGTCTGATTTCCCTCTCTTCACGCTGAGTGTGCTGCTTAATTTCAAGCATTATGTGGTAGACAGTGTCCAGGGCCCAGCACAGTGTGGTAAGTTGTATCTCTTTGGAATAGCCACAACATTTTCCTTTCAAATCTATCAGGGTCCTGTAGTTGCTCGGGAGTGTAGTTTGGCTAGTTTCCGTCAGGTGTCCTAGCTGTGTCCCCTCCCAGCTTCTTGTGAAAGTTAACTTTATCCCAGCCAAAAAGGAGGACAACAGTGTGCCTCTGAAGACCTAAAACCAGGGAATAAACACACTGCACAAAGAGATTAGGTAGACTATGAGCATCTGGATGAACCTGTAGCACCTCCTCGCAGTTCACTAGAAAAGTCCATACACAGAAAAAAAATGCTGTACCGACTTGTATTACAAATAGGTAGTATATTTTTAAATGGAAAACTTTTCTTTTGAAGTCTTCTAGTGCCAATAAGTAAAAGCTTAGAAAATGAAAAATTAAGGCTTTATAAAGCTCTAAACAATTTTGTATTTGACTTTTCACCCAGCTGCAAATTTAAGGCAACCTGCATGTAGTGTTGTGGGGTTGGGGTTTTGTTTGGTTGGCTGGTTTACAGCTTTTTGTTTTGGTTTGTTTTTTTCCTTGTTGTGTTGTTTTATAACCTTGCAAAAATGTCACTTAACGATGGTCACTTGTTTGTGTTACAGCTTAGTTCCTAAGACTGACTTTAAAGGTCCCAGTTACGTAAAAATGCACTTTACTATTTTGATGATTCAGGCTCTCCAGAATATCCTCTGCTGTGCACAGAATGCAAAATCCTACACCCTCAGCAGGTCTCATTAGGGACTGCGAGGCAAGTATTGACTGAGGGATGTTTAAGTTACTGTTGCAATAATACCTGTTGAGGCAAACCCAAGTTATAGATATGTACAAAACTGGACAAGGAAAAGGAAACCAAAGCAGGGGAAAAGAAAGCAAAACCCAAACAAAACAAAACTCCACATAGTAATGAATGAAAGCTATATGCTTTTCTGTTTTGCTAAAGCTACTGAAAGTTCATTAACACTCCTTCAGATGTTTTGTTGGGTTTTTTTTTGGGGGGAGGGGGATTTTTGGTTTTGTGTGCTTTTTTTTAATGCAGATATCTTCGTGTTTTACCTGCTCTAGTATGAAACAGATTTCTTCATTAGACAGAAACCATTTCTGTAGAAAGAGGAAATTTTTTATTCTTTTGTTTTGCAAACTGGCTTCCAAATTATCACTGAGTTTTACAAGAGCTATTGAGAAGAAAATTTAATAAAATACAAATCGTTACCAAAAAGCTTTTAGAACTTTATGAATAATATCATGTCATTAAAATTTTTATTAAGATCACAAGTAAATGTGTTCAGTATTTTTACATCCTATTTATATCCGAAAAATGTCAAAACAGAAAGCTTTAGAAATATAAAATAAATGTTCGTACTTGTATTTTGTTATAGGTACAATCATTGGTATTTTCACTCAAGAGCTGCCACTTCAGTGAAATGTACCAAAAAAAAAATACAATCAGACAATCTGCTTACTGTAACAAACACCTAGAAGTAACATCTAACAGTTTATTTGTAAACTATCCCCTAGTTATACAAAACACTGGAAGAATGACTAATGAGTTTCATATTTGAGGCCCCTACAACATCTTAGGAAGTACTTAAAACTTAAATGATGGTTACCTTAAGGACACACTATACTCAGGATAAAAGATGCTTTTATACTCAACCCAGGTCCCAGTTTCTTCTTCTGTATTCTGGTCTTCTATTGAAAAGAGATTGAACGATGCGAACCTTCTTACAGACACTTGCTGGAGATGCACATCTTTCAAGTGCTTTTTCTTCAGAACCTTTGAAATGGAGAACAAATTAAACATTAAGAATAAAACATTCAAAAAAGAAACGGGCTTATTTAACTGAAGAGACAAGTCTGGAATCAACCATAATAGCCATGCTATTAGCTAATAGCTGTGAATAACTAGCCCAAGTATGCCAAACCTGGAAAAATAACAGTGGTATTGATGGTAGGGGTCAAGAGAGTAGGTTATGAATTTATTATGTCTCAATATATATATTTTATCTCAATAACTGTAAAGCATGTAAACTGTGTTCCTAAGTACACAAAGTTGCTTTTTAACTCCCGCTCCAGCCAACCCACACCAGAATTAGAGAGGCAGACTAGGGTTTTCCCTATTCTCTCACCACCACTGTGAAACATTCTGTGCCTCTCACTGTCCCTATAGACTAAAAAAAAAAAAAATCTGAGTGATACGTCTTTATCAGGTAAGCTACTTCCTAGCTTATAAATCTACTGTTGCACATGTGCAGAACTGCTGCCAAACTTGCTTCCTATCCCAGGTCCCAGACTTTCAGGTGCCACAACTCCATATTCCCCTACCAGGGCCCCACAGGGGGACTGATGCATTAACCAACCTTTACATGATCCCCAAAACACACTGACAGCACCAATTTCAGTGCTCAGAGACTGAAGAATTCAAAGCAGTATGTTCCCATTTGCATTATGTGTAATAGCTAAATGATTAAACCTCTTGTTCAGGACAGTGAAAATGCGGGGGCTCTGTCCAGCATTGTCAGTCGCACTCAACCACGTCTTCAGGAGTGAGGTATCAACTCCTCTGTACAGGAAAACCCGGCACCCAGCCCGTCTGAGCCGTATTGTTACACAGAAGACAACTAGTGTTTCCCTGCCAAAAAGACTTATCCTTTAAGTCAGTGATGTGGAAGGAGAGATGTCCTGGGTTTAACTTCTTTCTCCTAACGTTGGATAGAACACATAAATAATTGCCATGGCATTTTTTTAAATGAAGGCGCATAAGCAGTCCACAGCAATGGAAAAAAAGGGAGCAGAAAACAAACTCATCACTATAAATACACACAGCTACAAGGAATAACTTGACTAAGAGAGCACCACGGTTTAGTTTTTTGCCAACCAGAGCTAAAACTGAAGTCAAATGGAAGTGGCTGTCCAGAATTATGAAACTTGATATGGAAGCTTTGCATATGGAATGGGTACAAAAAAATAAATGGTCAGAGAATTTTTTTTCGCTGCACTCAACCTTTGTCGACCATACTTTAACTGGAAATGCAGTCACATCCAACAGCCTTACAATTTGGTGCCACGACCTATTATTTTGCAGAATACTTGGAAATATTACATACGTGAACAGAGCAAATTTATTTACTATACTCTTAGTTTCTGGCAGCAGGTCTGATGCATCAGGCTTAATGTTTTTGGATCTATTTTCATTGGCATGTTTCAGCATATGAAACGCATAGGCATTTTCATTAAAGTATTAAAAATGGCTGTGTGCTGTCCACACTAGTTGTTCTACTTCTGTAACCCTGCAGTCTTTCCTCTTTCGAACTTGCATTTTCTTTCCTCCCTAACTTCACCCAGCAATATAGAAGTCTAAAGCAATTCTCTCATTAACACTTTTATCATTAAAAAAAAAAAGCCAGTAAGCATCACCAAACTGTCTCCTGTTTTAGAAAGTTTCTAGTAAATAAATTACAGGCCCCTTGGTATTTAATCACAATATTAAGACCATGCTTAAGATTCCTGATAAAATGTAAAGATGTTTGATCACTTAAAAAAAAACACGGGTGAAAGACAGTCATCTGAAATTTCCCCTATTTCTTCCATTTTGTTGTGTATGGCCTAGCTGCACAAACAGCCAAATTTAGTAACAAGCTGATGTTCTACAAGCCTCCGCTCAGTTCTATGGCACTGACCTGAACATGCTATTTTGTACATGCAAGAAAGTTTCTACATAATTAGCTGCAGTATAATCTATAAGTACACCATCTCTAAACGCCATCAGTAGGACTGTGCGTTACTTTTACAAATAGTTTATTTACCTCATTGTTTTATTCAACTGTAAGCAATTTACAAACTCAAGACTAACAAAAACATGGGAAAAGAGCTACAGCATAGACACTCTTCACAGAGAGAGGAGCAGGAAGAGAAGAAAAATTGTTTTAGAGCTTCATTTGTTGAGGGGGAGAAAAAAAAAAAAAAAGGCCACTGCCCTGTCCTTACTTTAACTTTTCAACTCTGAAAGGTAAAAGCACATCAGCAGGTGAGCAAGACTCCTGTGAGAAGAAGAGCAAGAGGAAGCTAACAGGCAGGATAAAAATACAAAGCTTACAGATTTTGGTAAAGTCTTCATTAAACTTTCTATAGGGAGCACGTGTATGCATAGGGAGCAACTTAGTTTATGGCTATTCCTCTAACTTCCCTGCTAAAGACTACAGACTGGATAATACCATCACTTGCACAGACTGGTTGAGCTCAAAACACAGCCTTAGAGAATTTACTCGTCATTTATAAATGTGCATGGCAAGTGCAACTTATTTTCCTTGATTCTGACAAGCTAAGTTTCAAAATATTGCCAAACTTCAAACTCAGTACATACATAAAACATTTTCTTGATAAAGAGCTCGTAGGTAATTATGCAAACCCCCAGTTCTTTATGTTAGTTTTGTAGGATATCTAATAAAAGGTCTTTTTTCTTAATTAAATCAGCGAGCACGCACTCAAGCATCTTTTACCATAGCGAATCAATTTGTGCATGCATTGAATGAAAGCAAATTCAATATATAAACACACTACAGAACTGATTTTGCATAAGGCATTATTATAAACAGTATGAAAACCATTTTAAAAGCAACGTAAGAAACACTTTGACAGCGGTCCTTTGAAGGTGGATATAAAGGAAGGTTGATACCTTCTTCAAATCCATAGATAGATCCGTGCATCACTGTAGCAAAGACTGCAGAACTGATTTTTACTTCAGATGTACCAGTAAGATTAAATTGATCCTTGCTCATCGTACCATACAAAAATCAACAGAAAAGCTAAAGAACATGGAAAAACCCATGGAATCTGAAGAGGAAAAGGTCACAGAGACATGTAGTTTGAGGAAGAAATGGAAGCCTTCTCCCCAAATACTAGCACACACCCCTTACACCCCCATTCTATTGTTATGAAATGTTCTTTATGATTTTAAAAATCAGGGACATGCCAAAGGCAGTATGTTGAAAAGAAATAACGGCTAGTACAGCCACAGAGTGCAGTTTACATAGTCTGCTCAGTCCTGCTAGAACAGAAACCTACAAAGACAAACCTGACATTCCCACCAACGACTTTGACATTTCCTGCTTTACAGTATCATGAAACAGAAGTTTGTCCTGTTGAACAGGACCGCGTAATTTACAGATGAAAAACATGCAAAGAAAAGGTCAATATTAACTTCCCCAGTTACCCCAGGTGCCCCTTTCAACCCAGCTGCTGCCATCGGCCCCACTGCCACCACGCTGCCATCCTTCAGGGGAGAGCTCGGGAAGGGCAGCTCCATGCATCCCTTCGCACAAAACTAACCATTTACCACAGGGTGGAAAGTATCACCTCCCGTAACAACAGCAACTAACGAAACTGATCGGGGTTTTTAAGCCTTTATGTACCTGCTCATCTACAGACGATGCTACAGAACCTTGCACCGCTTCTAAGGGGTCCAAAGAAGTATGGAATGCCGGGGTGACAAGCTGGTGTTCAGGGGAGGCACAGGTGTAACTGTTTTGCTGCTTCTTCTTCCTCCTCCTCACCCTACTCCTCCTTCTCCAGGCAGGGCCCCCCGCTCACCAGGCCGCCAGCAGCTGCAGGTAAAGAGCCGTGTGGGCTGCCAACGGAGTAAGGTCTCAGCCCAGCTCCCCATGAAAGGCACTTTGGGGGGGCAAAGGGTGGGAATTGGGTTGCAGCTACAATAACCAACTCCAGCAGCACCCAGAGAAGGTGTCAAACCACGGCGGGAAATCCCAGGCTGACACCCTCAGGCTGCAGGGCGCCTGGGGAGTACCGGCCCTCCTCCCGTTGACCCGGCTTGTAAGGCAGCAGACTGCTGTTGGGATCTACTGAAGGCACACTTAGTCGTGTGTGTGTATGTATATTTATATGCATGTGTATATTCATTATTACTTTTTTTCCCCCCAGAACAGGACTGCACACCCCCCTGCAAGCCCCAGCGTACTGTTCCTCGCAGCCCTCCCGTCAGGGGTGCGGGCAGCTCGGCTTTCCGCACGGCCCCAGCGCCGGCAGGACACGCACCGCACCAGCACCGCCGCCCGAGGCGGAGCCCGGCCCCTCAGGGGCTGCGGTAGCCCTGCGTGGAGGGACGGGAGGAGACGCGAACCCGCCCCGCCATCCCGGCAGTCCCTCCCGGCCGCGGGCTCCCCCTACCTGGCCGAGCAGCCGCCAGCGGGCTCTCGCTGCTCCCGCACCGCTCGCCTCGCACCTGCCCGCGGCNTTGCCGCCGAGCCTCCAGTGGTTACCGGGACCGGCCGGGATGGGGCTTGCGGGGCAGGAAGTGGGCCGCCATCTTTGTTAAGGGCGACGAGGCGCACGGTGGGGCTGCGCTACGCCTAGCTCTTCAGGCGCACCGGAGGGGCGGGGACGCGGCTCCG
>VWZZ01006282.1:9871-106918 GCA_013399095.1 Psophia crepitans | reverse complement strand
CGGCCGCCATCTTGGCTACGGGCAGTCCCGGGAGGGAGCCGGGAGCCGCTCGGGCTGCTCTGCCCTGCCGTCTTATCCCGGGCACCCCGCCGGAGGGGGAGCGAGCCCAGGCCCGCCTGCGACGGCGAGTCCTTGGGCGGCCTTGGCACGGCCCTGCCGCGGCGGTGAGGGGCAGGGCTGGCGGGGAGCGGGGTCGGGCTGCCCTCGCCGGGCGGGACGGGAGAACGGGACCGCGGGCGGTGGAACACGTGGGGCCTTTCGCCCGCAGAGCTGCAGGCCTGTCAGTTTTCCTGCGGGGGGGGTCAGCTCTTGCTGCCGACTTACCCTCTGGAGATAAAGTGATTTTGCTGTCATACTTACTGACAAAAGGGGAGAACCTCACCAGCATTTAAATGTGTACAGTGGCACCTTCCCTTCTCTTCGTTAGTGGCCTCACTAGAGGTGAGCTGTCAGCCGGCAGCAGCCACGCTTTGGAGGGGTGTCGCGGGTCAGTACGCAAGCTGAGCGCTGCGCTAGAGCTTAAGTTTTACTGTTCCTGCTTTACCTAACGAATCAGCCTAATTCCTTTGAAAGAGAAGGGGTTTTACCTTCAGTGTGCGTTACGTGTATTTCACATACGCAGTGTAAATGATCAGTTTGGGGTTTTCAGAAATCTCCACTTGCCTGTCAAGAAATGAAGATTAGGACGTCATGTGTTGGACTGCAAAATCTTCTCTGGGGGCTGAGCCTTGGCGTGAAATACTCCTCTAAGCACAACCATCCTCAAGCAATACGTCTTTATAGTAAAATAAACCCCCGAAAATGCCACATCCTGAACCGTTCAGAAGGTATGTGCGCACATAGGACCCCGCCACCTGGAAGCATCCTGCCATGGCGATTCTTTTCCTGCAAGGTATGCTGTTTAAGTACAAACTTAATGCCAACAAGCACCCTGGCACCTCTGTTAAGGAAGCCAGCCATATTTTTCAAATGTCGAGGAAACTTGTTTTTCTTAAAGGGTTTGAAGGCACTTGTGCTCAGAGACATGTAGTGGTGTTCAACTTACCTTTGCTGTTTTGACATAAAGCTGGATTTTGGTTGATTTTCCTGCTGGAGCAACTTTTGAAAAACTGATACCTTCTTGAAAGGTTCGCATGGTGTCAGGAGAAAACTGCAGGGGGGGAATCAGCTAGTGTAGAGGCGAAGTGGCCAAACTGATGGCACCGGGCCTAACCACTGTGAGCTGGCTCAAAAAAACTTGAGCTTTCTTGTGCTCACCAGTAAGTCATGGTTTGCACCATATTAATATTAAAACATTATGTTGACTTCTAACTGTATTCACATGTGATAAATTATACTTTAAATGGTATTTGGATTCCCTTCTGTAAGAAAATACTGTGTAAATGGGTGGCAATGTGTGATGCACAGAGTCAGAAAATGGTCTGAAATAATTTCAAGTCTTTTTTTTTTTCCTAATACAGCATTTGCTAAAGGTATTATAAAAGCTTAACTACAGTATGGCAGCCTGTTTTGTTTTATTTTATCTTAAACATTTTTTTAGATGGATGTGTGGTTGTTGTAAAATTGTTTAAAGTTGACACTGGTCAAAGATGGCCCAAAGATCATCTTCTTGTAACTCTCTTATTTCTAACTATAATGTAAACAGTTCTAAGTCTGCATCTGAAATACAAACGTTTCAAGGAGAACACGTGAAGTCTTAATGGGTGAGAATGTGTGGTTCTGTTTATTCATTGACAGTTCACTAACAGTTACAAATGCTGATCTACAGCACTAGGATACAAACAGGTGCCTTTCACCTGAAAGGAAGCTGTGCCTGTTTGCTTTGGAGCAAATGTTTGCAAACTGATTGTCACTGGGATCCTCTGCTGTCCTCAGAATCTTTCTAGATGACTGTTTATTATAGACTAGATTATATTATATTATGGTCTTCTAGATGACTGTTTCTCTCCCAGGTGTACCAGGGAGGTGTACAGTAACTCTAATATATACCTACACCGTGGCCACCAGCTCTGTGTAATATTTACAAATAAATGCAATGGGAACTGTTGAAAACAAAAGGAGAGGAATCATTGAAAAGATTCATAAAGTGTGGAACTTGCCAAAAAAAGTTGTGGATGCTAAAATTTTCTGTAGGTATAAGGGAAGGTGATACATGTACACGAACGAGATTTTTTTTAAATAGCCAGAAACCACATTCAGCTCAGGAAATTGCTGAGCTAAAATCATTGAAGATGGGGGAAATGCCTGCTAGGGAATATAACCTGTGCTTGCCCCATTCTTATGCTTCCCTAAGTACCCATTTGTGGCCACTGTTCAGTTTTTGTTCAGTTGCTTCTGATTTGGGGAATTGTTTTTTCTTAGAGCAATTTTCCAGTGACTGGGGAGAGGGAGGTACAACTAACACGTCCTGCAATTTCTTTACCTTGACGAATTAGGCAGTTGCTTTACAGCTTCTCCAAGGGCTTTCATGGTTTTGTTGACTTGTGCTTCTGATTTGTGAGGGACCATTGGACTGAACCAGTAACAAGCACTCATATGCTTTCATCAGTGATGTAGTTTATATTCATATGGGGTTTGGCAACTGGAACAGATAGTTTCTCTTCCTTTCAAAGCCTACTTGTAACATTCACATTTTAGATTTCACACGTTTGTGAAGACAAACCAGGAACAAACCAACAGTTCTTGATGTGAAGTGAGGATAAGTTAAAAAGTATGTGATGTTTCTTAAGTTCAGACACAGTCACATAATACATTGAGTGCTATAAAATGCAACTTTGTGTGATCTGTGCAGTGTTACGTACTGTGATACGTGTCAAGCTTATTATTCAATCAAATGAGTTTCTACAGCAAGCAAAAGTAAGTAGCATTGTGCTAGCAATTTTAACACATTTAAAACATTTTTACAAGAGAAGACAGCTTTGTTGGCATTGGGGTAGCAGTAGTCTGCTCATGGATCATGGAAAACCAGATGCTTAAGCTTGTTCCTGATAGAATTGTTGCAGAACCCATATCAGTTCATGGCTTCATTTCGCGCTGTGCCTTGTGAACATTTATACCAACACTTCTGAGGAGGTGGAGCAAGAACCTGAAAAAGCTACTGGGACTCCTAGGTACAGGCACAGAGATGTGGGCGGCACGGTTGTCCAGAAAAGGCAATGAGAAATTATACTGACTCTTAAGACAGGAAAATCATGAGAATCATGATTAGCATCATCACCTCTGAAGAAGGAAAACTGAGAGAATTCCATAAAAATTAACTAAAACCTAGTTCTAGAACAAGAACAGACATCTACATAATAATCAGTTAAGAACATACATTAATAGTCCCCTGAATTTTGAAGAGATGACCTCAATAAACATGTCAAATAAAACACATTTGACAATGCCTCCCTAAAAGATCAGGAAGAATTGAAAAGGAAAACTTACTGCCACTGCGGTTTTTCTTTTTAATGGCACGTACTGTGGTAATAATGCAAAGTTGGTTTTGGCTCTGTGGCTCAGGAAATATCATAATTGCCTCAATACATTCATAATAGAGTACACAGTACTGGGTTGCAGCCATTGTTGTCTGTCCTTACTTAGCAGGAAAGAACAAAAATCCCTTCCAAAGGGAAGCAAAATACATCCATAGCAACATCAGAGCTTTTGTACAAGAACCTTCTGAAATCAGAGCAGGAAAACTGGGATGGCATTTCAGCAAGATACGAAGCTATGACAAAAAGAATCAAGGCAAAGTTAGAAGAATTGCACAACAAGCACATCTTCAATTCAGGAAGTCCAAGGGTAAGTGGCAAAAAATACAAACATTTCTCATCGCTGAGTACAAATAAAAGGCAGTGAAGCCAATCCTGCTATAAAACACTGGTTTGCTGATTATTTTATGATGGTAGTTTGAGTTTTGAATATTTTAATAAACACGGATAGTAACAGCATGTGTTTAGAACATCATCTGTGTGTTATGGTAGTGTATTTACCTTAATTTCACCATAAGCAAAAGCATGTAAAGATATGATAATCATCTGACTTTTTAATAAAGCATACAAGACATTTTAAGTTACAAGAGCAATTGCAGGTGATCTGAGCCTTTTGTTCAATTTAGAGCTGGTATGGGTAGCTTAAGTACCCTAACTTCGAAAGAACATTCTTGATACTCAAATATACGTGCTATGTCCTGTCAGCTGTGTATGTTACAATTGTGTCCTACAGAACAACAATTGAATACAGGGATTCTAAGGAAATAGTCTAACTGTATGTTGGACTTGAAACACGTTTGTTTTGTATTGAACAGATCAGGTTTGGAGAGAACATGTACTTCGAAGAGAATGGCTGTATATTTCTTTCAAAAGCAGATCATGGTAAGGGATTTCTCTGTGTAACACACGGCAGTTGTTAAAAGTGTTGGACACGTACCACTTAGTGTACTTCACTTATATTAAAGCTTAATTGCTCTCTTTCTCAACTAAACTAAAAATACTTTTATAAAATTCTTTCATGATTGATTAATTCTAGAATCCTGAATCTGAAAAGAGGAGGTGAAGAGAGTTAGGGAATAGTATGTATTGATACTCTGGTAAGTTTCTGGAGAGGAAAGTGACAAGTCACTGCTTTTCAGCGCCCTAACATAACATTGTGGGAAAGGATGAGCATATTCATGCTTTTTTTATTTCTGAGGGGTAGAAAAAAATTTTACTAATTGTATATAGTAAAAACAACTGTGGTATCTGAACTTTTAAGTTTTAATACATTTACTAGAAGCTAAAATCTGTACTGCAAAAATATTTTAATAATAACTGCAAGACTTTTTTGTCTCCCAAAACTGTAAATTTTTTTGTTTATTTTTACAAAGTGCATTTGCAAATATCTTTCAAGACAAATATTTGGTGTTAATAAAATCCAGCAGTATGCTTGTGAACATTGCAGGCAGACTTGTTAAACACAGGCATTAACTACCAATACTCATTTTGACAGTGCCTTAATTACAGGATTTTTTTGCCTTTTTTTTTTAATATAGTAGATGAAGGAAATGTTGACATTTTATTCAGTACTGAAGATCTTGGTTTTTGTGATGCCTTTATTCAACGGATGAGAATTTCACCAGATCAGAGATACATGGCTATCAGCTTAAAAAGTGAAAATTCTGAAGAGGCAACCTGCGTTATTATGAAACTTGGTCATATTCCTGTCATAGAAAAAGTAATTCCAAATGTATTTAGTTTTGGTAAGTTGTTTATAAATATCCTGTGGATCACACCGGCTTTCAGCACATTTTTGTTAGTCTACAAATAATATTAAAGTATTTACATGATTTCAAAACCCCAGCATTTTTAGCTTTAATCCTTATAGCTTTTGAATTGTTTCTTATTTAAGATTTCTTCCACAGTGCACACTTACAAGTTATCTGCTGTGGTTGAAAGTGACTGCCTTTGTGATATGAGTTTTCCTTCATTGTAAAAGCAAGCATTATACATGTTTGGAAAGTCATGAATATCATTCTTTTTATTTAATTCAATACACTTCTTTTAAAAATTACTGACATAACTGTTGCAATATAAAGACCTTTTTGAGGAAATGTTCTAGTTATTAAACCCTTACAGCTACAAGTGAAGGCACCGATAGCTGTAGGCACTTAGCGTTGCTGAAAAGTGTGCAAGTGCTGCCTGCTGTTAAGTATTAGCTGGAATTTCCATTGGACTCTAGGATGTGGGCCACGATTCAGGGCCCAAAGAAGTCAGGCCGTGAGTATAGAGTTTTACACTGCTGTTAAAATAAGCAAAAGTAAACTGAAGTGAATGGGAACTACTTCTCATTTTATAGTATGTTGAAGAATATAGCAAAAAGGAGTGCAATAGCGTGTATACAAGTTCCGCATCTTGTATTTTGGACTATATTGTTAGACGTCATCAAGCATATATAGTACAGTAAGCAATTAGCCTGGGTAGGGCGAGAATTTAGAACTCTAGGTAAAGCTTCCATGTCACAAAAATGAAGAGTAACAAGAATTTAACGTTGTGTTTGCACAATTGAAGTTTATAATGGCTGTTGAAAACCAGGCCTGAAAATTTGCCGGTGACATTTTTTTTACTATACTTGATTTGAACATATTTCTAGATTTATCTGAAAGAATCGGTACATTTAAGAAACCAACTCCCTGTTGCCTATGTAGGCAGATAGTAATTTTTTGTAGTCTTACTATCAGAACAGGAGAGATTACTCCCATTTGATAAACTTTTTCAGGTGTGAGGTACATGATACGCAGTAACATGCAACAAATGAAAGTTCTTGAAAATAGACATCTGTGGTTTTTTAAATGCCAGGCCATACAATGACTTGGATTTCCCTTCTAGAGGCTTGTCTTCATAGTGAACCCTCAGCCAGCTGTGCACTTCGGAGCCACATTGCTGTTCAGATACCAAATTGTTTGCATTACTGCAGTGTGGTACTTCCTTGCGTTTCATACAGAAAATTAGTATTTATGCATAAGGCAGCATATAGTAACTTTTTAAAGCATATGTGTTAAACATCATTGTGGTGGCTGTCGGAGCAGCAGAGATGACAGTAATTTGACTGGATCCAGCAGATTATTGAACTTCAGAATAGCAAGGTTCCTGTATTTATACATTTCTGATGTTGATGAGCACATACATAAGCATAGAAAACAGGAGAATCTTTCTCTCAGTAGTACCCATGGGGCACATGCATCATCTCTTTTCTCTAAATGGTTTGCCTGCAGTCACATGCAGTGGTGCAGAGCGCATACTCCCTTTATTATCTTGCTGACTCCATGTGAACCTCTGTTTCTCTGATTAGTTTTGAACAGTCACACATCTTTTATTTTCCTGTTACTTCCAGAACCCCCACAGGGTCAAGAGTTTCCACTTACTGGGCCCTGGAACATTGTCCTCTGCCCTTTTTTTTTTTTTTTTTTTAATGCATTACAAGTTTCTTGTTCTGTGGGATTCAGAGAAAATATTGAAAAATCTTTTTGTGGCTTACCCCAGCTTCTGGGATGTAGAAGTGCTGTCCTCAGTTCCATATCAGCTGCAACCCACCTGTTTCAGCATTGGGTCCAGTGTTCATGGAGCTCCATTTTCTCTCAGTAAGAGTATATAATGTTCCAACTTTGATGTGCCTTTGTCTTTTTTTCAGAATGGGCTACAAATGATGTTCTGTATTATACAAGTCAGAAGAACCTTAAATGCCAGAATGTGTTTATGACCACTTTCACTAATCAGAAACATACTAAGTTAGTTTATACAGAACAAGATGCAAGGTAATACTTACCTAAATATAACAAGTCCTTTACATATTCGAGAGTATTTTATATGTACAGTATAACTGAGTTGGAAAACAAATTCTTCTGTATCATATCCCAGATGGTAAACGGCGTTTTTAAGTTGTGTTCTGCTGTCACTAGTGCCTTATGCAGTCTGAGAACGTGCTCTGTTCTCCTCTTGATATGTGATCAACAGAGATTTAACTTTCCTCTCTTACCTCACGAGTTCAGCTGAGTTTATAAATGTCAAGGTCAGTCTCAGGTCAGGGTGTCCTTTAATGAATGCGTGACAGTTTCATACGGGGTAAATCAGACTGTGGATTTCATTTTGTTTTCTCTGCTATTGATGTCTGATACATCTTTTAAAAAAACATAGAAGTTCAGGCTAATCCTTGCTCTGGGTAATGGATGAGCAAAATCATTACAGCATTGCCAGAGATAGAACTATTGTTGACTGAATACCCTCTCAATAACCTTTCTTGAAGCAGTGGTTTAGGAATCACAGGAAGACAAGAAGGCTCTTGCTAAATTGAGTGCAGAGCTAGTTTTTCAGCCACGTAGCATGTGGTAGATTTATACAGCATTCCATAAATGTTTGTGATTATTCTTCATTCAAGTTATGTATTTGGTAAAGAAATTTCAATGATACTTTCATCTTAAAAAAAAAAAAATCTGCAGTTGAGATGGAATAAATAAGATCCTTTTGTTCTAGCCACGTTTGATGCATACTTTCGGAAAATCAAGTTGCACTGACCTGACACTTCCCCACAGGGAAACTGTTGGCATAATTCTGAAGGTCATAGTCATTACAGTAAATCTACTAGAAACTTACTCTAAAGGTTCATGTGCTATTGCAGCTCGTAACAAAACTTGCTTGTTCATCAGAGATGGCAGGACAAAAGATTGACAATCTTTTGTCTTGCCATTGAGCATTCTACATCTCACCACCTCTTTTAGGTGCAATCAAATATTTTTTTTTTTAGAAGCTGAAAATTTCTTGACTTCCTAAAAAAAAGCTACAAAGACAAAAAAATGTTGTAATATCAAAGTCAGAGTCCTTGGGGAGAACTGTAACCTGCATTTCAGCTTGACTCTCTTAGAGGTAAGGTCAGCAGAGCTGAACTTTTGGAATTTCTGCTGAATGCAGTGCCGAGCTCTTGCCAAATTTGTGTGTATTAGAGAGGCAGGCGGCTGATTCCTGACAGAACTTTAGATCCCCTGCTGTGCCTGTCCTCCTAAAGATGTCAAGAGGGTGCAATTAGAAATAAAACAATAGTACAAAAAAATTTTGAGTTCCTCCACCTGCAAATAATTAAAGGCACTGAAAATGCTATGTAAAGCACCCTGTCCTTCACCAGTCAAATACTTTGAAGTCTAGAGGGATCATTACTGCAGTCATGTATCTGATGTGTATAATGTAGATTGCAGTACTCAACCCTGCAATTTCTTGATGAAATCTTCTGGATATTTGTATTCGACATAGTTTTACTTTTAGAGACATCCAGTTTTAAGGATTCAAAATGACAAAGAAAATGCTGTGTCCCAAGACGTGACATTCTAATTCACTAGGATGACTTATAGAAATTTGAATCTGAATTTCAGCCTGAACTTGTCTAATATTAGCGTCCAGCCACGGGTTACTATTCTGTTTTCTGTTTCTAGATTTTAGAAGCATTTAAAGCCAATAGATAGTTTGAAAACCAGTCCCTAGTTTCCAGCTTTATCACAGCAATGCTGTCCCTCTTGTCTCATATAGGTGCCTCTACTTTTTTTTTTTTAAAAGTCTTTTTTGTCTTACTTGCTTTAGACAGTTAGGGTCAGTAACACTTAGGCTTTTTATCAATTTGTAATAGCTCCTACTTTTCTTTTGTTATTGCTGTTCCGACATGATATCCTTTATTAAGTTTAAATTACTCGTTATAATTCATTCAAAATAATTTATTTTTTAAGTAGGGCTGGTTATGAGCTCAATAAAAAGTTCTGTGTTTTGCCTGAATTTAAAGCCTGTACACATCAATGAGCTTTCAGTCTATCTCAGTGATGCAAAAGCCTGGATTCAGTTGGGCAACAACTGAACTGCATTCCGTGCAGATTTCAGGTTACACACACACAAGACTGTGGGTTTTTGAATCCCAAGATAAATGCAGCAGGAGTGGGTTTGGCAACCAAGCAGTCTGGAATTTCTCCAGCCTGCTTACAAGCATGCTGTTTTTTACCTGCAGATGGAAGCCCATGAATCTGAAACAACTGATGTATTTTTAAAATACTGATCAACTTTTGGTTTTGGAGGTTTTGTTCTGTTGGTTTTTTTTTAATTATTCCTTACAGATTCTTCGTGGACATATATTGCACAAAAGATAGGCGTTTTCTCACTATCAACTGCAACAGCAAGACAACCTCAGAAGTTTGGCTGGTTGACTGTAGACATCCTTTTAAGTTACCTGCTCTTGTACAAGCGCGATCAAAAGGTGTCATTTACCACATTGAGCACAGAAATGATGAGTTATATATTCTTACCACATACGGAAAGCCTGCAGAATATAAGGTAATTTCAACTGATAGTAAGATTCATTTAGCTACCTGTTGCAGATCATCCAGAAATAGTAAGGCTGGCTGTCACTTCCATGCTTCACAGCTTACTGAAAGAATTTAAGAGAATTACACAGAGCACTGCATGGATTGAAAGACTCATAGTAGCACATGGATTTGATTTTAACTCCTTTAGCAGGATCAGGAAATGAGTATGCTCTAACAGTCGTTTCCCCTATGTTAAAATTAAATTGGTAATCTCAGGCTATATAACGAAGCCATCTGCAGTTCTGCTGGCCACACTGAAAGTACTTATTGCATGAAAATCTTCTATAGATTAATCTATGAGAATTGAACTTTACCAAACGTTACTAAATTGTTCTTTCGTTTTGCCAAAGGGAGTTAAAAAACCTCCACTTTTAGTCAGGAAAAAACCTCCAATACTAGACGGTAATTTTTGCAATAAAAACATTGCATGAGATCACCTATATGTCTGTACATCTCATTTGTAACTCTTGCTGCATCTTAGTAATGCAAGATTATTTCTTGTTTTTGTAGTTGATGAAGGCACCAGTAGCCTCCAGTGGCATGGAAAACTGGCAGTTAGTTTATGCACTGGAAGAGAAAACCAAACTAGTAGACTTGGAGATGTTCAGTGATCACTCTATTATGTTCCTGAAGAAGACTGGTCATCTTTACTTAAACGTGATTTCTTTTGTTTCACATTCCATTCAGTCAATAAAGGTATGTTGTAGCTTGGCTTAAGCAGCATAGTGTTGTTTTTTTTTCCAACAGTACTACTATTTTTTTTTTTTTTAACATAACATTATAATGAAAGCAAAGGTAACTTCCAAGAGTAGAAGTGGTTTGGAAACTATAATACCACCAAGTTTGTCATTATGACTAGTTGTATTACCTGTCGCTGTTCTTCAGGATTTCACGTGGTGGTTTGTTGTAGGACTTAGAAAGTTAGAGAGCAGCTATCCTGTGAGTCAGTTCTTTCTTCAACTTATCACTGTCAAGCTCTTTACAGCTGATTCTAACATGAAATAGGACTTGATTCCTTAAACACTCTACTGGCCCTTTTTTTTTGTTACACTCATCAGTGTAAGCAAGGAAATAAGCCTGGCTCTCCCACAGAAGAAGTATTTGTCTTCTGAATGTTCTAACATAAGACACTGTCCCATTATAAATGGGACGAGTTGATACTGCAATACAATTTGTGCGAAGTATTTCTTCCCTTCTCTGGTTGTTGCTAAATGCTTGTGGATTAAAACCAAAGCGGTTTAAAAACTAATTCAAAACCATGATTTCTGGAGACCATTCAGATGAAGTATTTAATTGATTTGTTTGCTTGAAAAATACAAGCTGAACTGCTTGCAAATTTATTGCTACAAGCTACCAATGCTGCATTTTGTAAAACTGCTACAGAAAAAGGTTTTCAACAAAGTACACTGTATGGTCTCTGAAACCTTCATTTTTGAAAATGGTCATAGTTTATTTATTCAGAAAGGGTCTGCAGTTACTCTGGAGAACTTGGACTTTTGCTGCCATTTCAGAAGTCTCTAGCAACCTAACCTAAGTAGTGGCCTGGCAGAGGGTTTGAATATGTCCCTGCTGCTCTCAAAGAATGAATCTTGATTTCTTTTACTCTTAGCAGAGTTAAAAATCTTAAATATAATAGCAGTAAGTGTCTGAGGGTGAATGTGCCAGGAAAAGGTTTTGTTCTTCACAATGGCTGGCACTAGGAACAAAGTTAAGAGGCAGGGGTTTTCAATGGCATAGCATTACTGAGCTAACTCACAGCAAAAGCATAACAACTGACATGGACTTGGCTGTATACTATGTTGAAGTAGGACTGGAAATCAGAGGGGAAATAGGATCTAAAAAATAAAAAAACAATGCAGAATCATTTCAAAGAATGTTTTAATTTAAAAAAGAAAATCTGCACTAATACCCATTTTAAACTGAATTTGGATTTATTTTTTTTATTTCATTGTTGAACTTTATCCAGTGGCCTTAGAAAGTTTGCCAAAGTCTTTCACTTTTTGACTGTTTCATTACTGAATGTAAAAGAAATGCAGATTGTGCTACGTACAAAGGGAAGATAATTAGCTTGATACTCAAAATCTTTTCCTCTGAAGGACACACTAGGCAAAATTTACAGCAGCAGTGTAAGGGTCTCACTTGAAATGTCGTGTTTTCTCAGCTACCTACATGGGCCTGCGAATTTGAATTGGAATCTCATCCTGAACATACCACCAGCACTTGCTATTTTCAGCTCACCTCCCCAGTACACCCCCCTAAGCGTTTTGCATATTCATTTAAAGAAAATAATCTCATTGAACAAGCTGTGCAAGAGGTACCAATTATTACGAATTGTCACACTACACGTTTACTAGCTAAAAGCCAGGTAAGATTTTTCAGTCCTTTTCCTGTTGCCTTTATTCTTCCCTTCCTCCCCACCCATTTAAAGAAAATGCGTTTGGCAGGGAACAGAGATTAAAAAAAATTAATGTAAAGAGCAGTTGGTGCTATAGTTACTAAACAGTGGGTGTTTTCTCCAGTGCTACAGAGAACAAGAGAGTCGTGATAAGATTTTTTTTTCCCCCCATTAACCTGGGTATGCTAGAGGAGATAACTGTACACGATGAGTCAAGAATGTTAGTATAACTTAGAATTGCTAGTTGATGTATGGTATCATACTCTCCATAATAAATGAAAAAGATGCCAGCTGTTGAAAAGAACACCCCACAACCAGCTGCACAGTACCAATCAAGAAAGGGAAGTTTTAACAGCCTGAGTTTAAAAAAACTGGAGATGTTAATAAAGAGTTTGTGCTGCAGTAAGTGGTAAACTATTTTGTTAATAATAGATATTCTTGGTGTTAAAGGGGGAAGGAAGACTCGGGTGCTTTGGTAGTTTAAAAACTCCTCAGGTGTTGCACTTAAATGAATTTTATACTCTGCATCCATAAGTCTACACAGCAGAGGTTCAGTCTCTTGCTTTATTTTTCAAGAGTGCTTTGTACATTCTAAGTGAAAAAAATTACTGTAATCAAAAAACACATTTTAAAATAAATAATTGAAGTTTTCATTGCCATGTGTCATTGAGATTTCTGAAATGTCCTTTATTGTAAAATACTCCTTCATTTCCAGGATGAAACTTCGGTGCCAATTACAGTTTTTCATAATACAAATTCTGAAGAGCTACGCAGGAAACCACTTCTAGTTCATGTATATGGAGCTTATGGCATAGATTTGAACATGAGCTTTAAAGAAGAGAAGCTGATGTTAATTGAAGAGGGTTGGATATTAGCGTATTGCCACGTTAGGTAAGTCAAATATAAAGTGGAATTAAAATTTTAATCTGTGGGATATACAGGTATTTCTTGATACGCAACTCAAGAGGTACAGGAATAATTTTTTCATGCAGCTATACCTAATTCTCCATGTTTTTTACTTCCGTCTCTTTTTAGGGCTTTTTTTAAAGAAGTTTTTAATTTAAAAAAAAAATTACCTCAGGGGAAAAAAAATACTTTGAAGATCACATACTGCATTTAGGTTACTCAGTGGGATGGTTATAGGCAAAACTTAATCTTTCAAAGTCTCATTACTTCTTATCTGTGCTCAAGAAAAACTTTGATAACACATTCAAATTGCCATGACATGCTACCTCCCTCTCTTTCCAAGGGCATTGTTTACTAATAGTAATGTTAAGTCTGCATCTTCTGAAAGCCATTTGCTTTCTACAGCAAAAACTAACAAGCGTTTAACCTGCATCCCTTGTGCTTTTATTAGCTAAACTGGAGACAAAGGATTTAGCCACACATCTACTAGTTTTATAAAACCACTTTGTGCAATCTGCTTCACATTTTCATTGTGATAATAATTCAGATAACAAACTGTAAAGATAACAATCAATTTAGGGAGGGGAAAGAAGTGGGAGAATGAACAATGCTTTGAAATACCAGTTCCAAACCAAATTCAGCATACAAATACATTCAATGGCAAGCATTGTGCTGTTCTTCCTCCCACCCCTCCTAGTATCTCAAGATGCAAATCAGTCCTAGATGAAGACGGATTCTTCATCCAAAGATGAAGAATTTTGGCAGACTAATCAGTTAATTCAGTTTAAACGTGAAACCTGAATAAGGAAACTTCAGGTGGCTTAGAACCAAAATTGCCATTGCGTAGAAAGAAATATAAATAAATTTAAAAGTTCTCTATTACACAATGTAACATTTCAAGTAGTACTTGAAATTAACAAATTAGAAAAAAAGAAACTTTCTAACCGTGTCAAAATTTAAGCCATGCAGAAGACAAATCCTGAGTGTCTCAGTGTGGAGCTGAGAAATACTATTTTACTGTTTTTAATAAATGCTAGCGTTAGTGTTGTAAGTATTGAAAATGCTTTAGTTATTTTAATGCTTTTCTATACGAAAAGATAATGTTAGTGTCTTGTTTTGTATTTCCTACAATGACAGTGTCATTTCCTAAGCTTTTCCTGTGAGTTGCAGGACACAAGCTCACAAGGGCATGCAGTGCCTTTAATTTTCACCAGTCATCACAAACTGATTTATATTTTTTGTTTGCACGTTGTGTATTTTAGCGTAAAGGAGAGTAAAGACAAGGATAGAGAAAAGAAATGTTAATGGGAAAGGCAAACTATGGTTTTGCAATTCTATGGCTGCTGCTGTCCTTTCATTATCTGAAGCTTTGCCCATGTAACGTTTTCCAAAGAGACTTCAACTGGAATTGTTTTAAATTTCAGGGGTGGAGGAGAGCTCGGCCTTAGCTGGCACAAAGGTGGATGTCAGCATAATAAACTCAAAGGTCTCCACGACCTTAAGGCTTGCATCATGCTGTTGCACGAGCTAGGATTTTCTCAGCCAAAGTACACAGCACTAGCAGCTGCCAGTGCTGGAGGAGTTCTTGCAGGAGCCCTGTGCAACACTGATCCAGAACTTATCAGAGCCATGGTTTTACAGGTGAGCTGCTGCACACCTTTTTATGGACTATGACATTAAACTGTGTTTTCTGTTTCATTCTACCAGTTTCAGAATTGGAAACATTCCAATTCAGAATTCACGTTCCTCATTTGTTTGAGAAAACCTTGACCTAGGCATTTGAGGTCCTGTCTCCTGTTTGCTAACTTTTTTTTTTTTTTAAATAACTTCTAAGGCTCCTTTTGTAGATGTTCTAAATGTAATGATGAAGACTCATCTGCCACTGACAATTGAAGAACAGGAAGAATGGGGAAATCCATTAGCAGACGAAAAATGCATGAAGTATATCAAAAGCTATTGTCCATACCAGAATATCAAGCCACAGGTAAAACTGTGCTTTCTGTGTGGAATCGTAAAATGTAGCAGTTTATAAGAAAACAGAGTGGATTGCTGGAATTTAAAAAAAAAAAACAAACCACTTGCTGGAATTTAAAAAAAAAACCAAACAACAAACCACATCTATTCTACTTTTTCACAGCTTCAAAATCCAGTATTTTAGAATTGTCTTGGCTGCTGCTTTGTGTTAAAATGAATCATTAAAAATACAAATATAAACTATTTCAGTAATGATCTTAGCAATATTTAGAGTCATAAGCAACTACTGAAATTAACCAAATGCCTTTTCCTAAATAATCAATAGGTTTCAAGAACTGCTTTTGTTACAGGACTGCTAGAAAGTAATAGATTATTCTATTGTATAACAAACTTCAACATGTAAAAAAAACTTCTTTTGTGGAGGGGTTCTGTTGTTCTACTGGCTTTTGCAGACTTTGCCACAGGAGGAAGGAGGTGTTTGCCACTGATTAAATACCTTTTCAGAGGCAAACAATGAAATGGAGCTATAGCTTTGACAGTCATCTCAGAGGATGTTTTTCTTTATTTCAAGTAGTGTTAGCTGTGTTGCATAGCTTTGTTAAGTAAAATCTTATTATGTAAAAACAACTGCTTTTTATGTCTAGAAAGAGTGTAAAAGTAAACCTCAGCTACTGTCCTAAGGTGAACCATTCTATGATTATTACTCCCCGTTTTTTGCAATTATCAGCAAGCAGACATGTATCAGACCTTTACCAGTGGGGAGAAAATGGTTTTGATTACCTTTTGCAAGTAGATGTTCCCCTAATATGAAGCAATTTTTCAGACCAAAATACTTTTTGCAATTAGAGTGATAAAAGTGCTGTTTTAAGAGCAGGCAATTATGTAATAGATGTGGGTTTAGATAAACCGTAACAACTAGTGCAGTAAGGTAGAGAACAATTTGTTACTCACTTTGAGAAAAATCAGTTGTCAAGTATGTAACTGGTTTTGGTTTTTAATCTCAGTGTTATCCTTCAGTTTTTATCACGGCATATGAAAATGATCAACGGATACCACTAACAGGAGTTTTACGATATGTTCAGAAACTCAGGAAGGCTGTACTAGATCACTCCAGCAGAACAAGAAAGAACGGTAAGAGTAAGAATATTACAGAAACATGGAGTTAACTAAACCAGGGTATTAATAGTCATGTAATTGAACATCATAGATACTGACTCCTTAAGTGCATTCATTAGTACAGTATGATCCAGTATCTAAAGCTCTGAAGTAGTTTCTGTTATCTGCAAAGATGAGATGTGCGGTCATACTGACAAATAGATAAGCCTCAGCTGCTAAGATGCACTCTCCAGAGCCTTAAGAGGCACAAGATTGCTCTGTATTGTAGACCTGCCTTGAAATAGTTAAACCCATATGTGTTAAATATTAACAGTGACAAACCACAACAGGCTCAGGAAACCCTGAGATGAGAAAAAAAAAAAAATATGAAAAAAAGACAACTGGGAGAACATAAACTGGGCTCAATCTTTCCTAGGCCTCAACTTGTGGCGACTGTTGGACAGGGCTGGGTGAACCCATACTGTCTAGTCTAGCTACTGATACGGTCAAACTACAGTTCTCAACGACACATGGATAAAATTCTTGGTTTTGCTGCTCTATAAAAACCTACTCTTCCCGGTTTGCTAAAACTGCAGGTCTAAGTCCAAGCTAGAATGACAACAGTGCTGAGACATAGACTAATTTTATACCTGAAACTTCACACTAGCTTTGGGACTGTTTCCAGCAAAAGGTCCATTCAGGCCTTATTATTTTTCTAGTACCATCTAATCTGGGGAGAGGCTTTTACTATCTATGCCAAAATAGATCTTGAATTAGCTTTTCTAAATTCCATTATGTCCCTTCCCTGCTAGCAGCACAACTGCAGTGGTTGAGAAGGGATAGCAGATGCTGCAATTGCTATTGCGGTCTTTGCTCAGGAAGAAAACAAGCACATATTTCCAAAAAGACTCAGAGAGATCACAAACACGCTAAATATATAAATATTTTTCAAATATGTAGTTAATAGAAATACAAATGGTTAATCCCGCAAGCCCCTATATGATTTTTTTTTCTTCTTAAGAAACAACAGAAATTGTCAGGACAGGAAGCAAAATTATCTATCCCTAAAAAACTCACATCCTCACTTACCTCTTCCCTTGTTCATTTGATATCAAGTGATCACTGGCTTCATTGTTCCAGGAAACAGGATCCCTAATATCATCTTGGACATCCAGGCAAATGGCAGTCACTGTGATTCATCTTGGGAGGATTCAGTGAACAAGGTGTGTTCCCTGTATTGTACATCCATGACGTGGTGGAGGGAGGTCTCCCCTCGATTGATATCAGTAGTCCATGCAGTTGTTGAATGCATGTTTGAAGTATTACACAAGAAGAAAAAAACAAACCTGCTTGAATTCAGGTTGCTCTTGAAACCTTTTATACATATTGCAGGAGCAACTTTATATATATTACATATGTATATGTATGCACACATATGTGCATATATACACACACATATCTAAACTCAGCCATTTTACCCATATATAATGATGTGTCTCTATATTTTTAGGTAGCTTTTTACTTTTTTTTATATATATAAATATATATGTGTATATATATAAAAGAGCCAGTGACAGAGCCAGGTTATTGAACCTTATCGTGCATTAAGCTTCCAATTAAACTCTGACTGTAATGTGCCGAGAGCTTTGAATGAAAGGTTCTAAGTAGTGCAAAACATTGTTCCAGCAGGAAAAGTCTTGCACTGTAGAGTGCTTAAAATTATCATACCGGCTATTTACTTCCATCCTCCTTGTGAGTAAAACATATATGATGGGTTTGGTCTTTACATTTTGAAATGCATGATCTGTACTATCAAAGGCCACCACTACAATGGGAATTCAACATTTTGCACTTTGTACAAGCGCACATGCTAAAAGCAACATACCGCCAAGATCAGTAACCTCTTGTTACTGATGTCTCAGACCACCACAGTTGGATACAAGTTATATTACTGTTAATTTTAACAAATCCTAGTAAATGTAGTTTGTTTGTTGTGGCAGTTATTCCCAAAATGAATTCTTTCAGGAAGAGGCTCATTCTGTCTTAGGACAAGGTCTTGTTTAGCATTAGCATGGGAAAGGGAGAAGATTAGAATAGCTGTGCAGGAACCTGAAGGTTTATAGTGCAAAGATTATTTATTTTTTTTTAAATTTTCTAATAAAATGTTTTCATTATTTTAGGTTGCAAGACACCTTGCTTTTCTGAACAAAGAACTTGAGGAAGTATGCCATCCCCAGCATCATACAAAATCCTGCAAATAGCTAATAAACACATTGACCACCTGAGGAACTTTGGGTCAGATTTTTATGTGTATGAGAAGTGAACACCTTCTCCAGAGGATCCCTCCTCTTGGATCCCTGCTTTATGGGCATAAGCAGACACGAAATTCAAAGTTGGGTGTGGCATTGGCTTACAACCTTACAAACTAAGGGCTGAATTTTGCCCATAACAGACAGCACAGAAGTAGCTGCCTCCATTAATCAATTTGTTCAGTCCAGTTGTGTTCACATCAGCAAGCAGTGCAGTGCTGTATAGGCGGAGCCGAAGCACAACAGTTGGGGCTTAAAGCCTAATATGTGAAGACATGCACTTCGCACAAGCAGCCTCTCCAGTCCAAGACCTCTCTTCCAAGACCACGTTTTACACAAGGCAGTAAAACTCCCAAATAGCATTTGATTTAGGTCTCACTAGGGTCTTCTAAAATGAATTCTCATACATAGGTGGTAACTTAAAAAGTTACTATGAACTACCACAGGCTTTGGATGCCACAAAAGCTCTTAATGACCAGCAACTGTAAGCAGCAGCACCCAGAAAGCAACTCTTCTCTTACAAAAATACACACACTTAAACAGGACAGGTTTTAGAAAAGGTTTTTCTTTTCTTCTCCATAGACCCTAAGGGAGAGTTTATACCATACTCTTCCCTTTTCATCACCAACACAGATGCAAAACAATAAGGTATGCATTTTATTTTTCAGGATGTTTATTTTGTACACAAGGTTTTAAAACGCAAAGAAAACTGAAAAATTTTAGCATTTCCCCGAAACCAACATTTTCTAAATTAACATGAAAGCTTGGTTATTCTACTCCTGCCCTTAACAGTTCATGTAGAGTAAATTGAAGGCACTGGAATAACAAGCTTTTTCTGCCACAAAACAATTTCCTTTAAAAGCTTCCATAGTATGAACAGGCTTTGCTGTTTTATATTCGAGGACCAGGCCTTCTCCCATTTTGGTTTTAATTTGTTTGGTATCGATGGCTTTACCAGAATTGCTAAAATCAGTACTCAGTCTTATAGTAGCTTCAGGTGGAAGGGTAGGAACTATAGCTTTCAGGTCTATTGTCGATTCCTGCCCAAAATTGAGAACCATCATAAAGACTCTGTCTAACCCATCCAATTCCCTCACATACACAAACACATTTCTGTCATTCCAGACGTAGCACATCCACCCCCGATGAATGGGCAGCTCATTGTTACGAAGTAAAGTTAGCTCTCTGTACAGGTTCAGGGTTGAGTTGGACCAGGTCATCTGGATCTGCAACAGTCAGCATTAACGGGGTCATTTCTTTGCACTGAATGTAGGAAGTATTTACTTATACCCCTTACCCACACCGTCTGCTGAGAACACGCCTATAACAATTCCGTTTTGACAATTACCTCTCTTCAAATTTAGCTGCGCATTCCACTGAAAAACTGTTTTTTCTCATGCACTTCCTTGGCACTTGTGGAGTGGCAGAGGTTATTAGGCAGGACAGAGTTTCCCCAGCACTAACGCTGTTTTCTTCCTCCCACAGTGTCCTTACAGTACCATTTATTCAAGAGAAAAGCACAGCCATTCAAAGCTTGAGACTGAACTGTTTTCATTGAGTCTAATCTACTGAAGGCACAGGGTTTGTTTTGTGGTTTATTTTTTCTGCCTTTATTTTTTTCTGTCTTCAAATCTGGTCAGAACCATGCATCAGCAAAATCTGTTTCATTCACTGCTCAACTGCCTTGAAAAAAAATTGTTTGCTTATGTTAGAGATGATCTGTGTTAAGTTCTTCTTACAAGGCCAGTGCTTTCTGTAGTCACGAAGTGAAAAAAAGACCAAATTTCAATATTAACATCTTTTTAATAACTTTAAAGAGCCAAATTGCCACATCTACATTATAATTGGAGTTGCCCTGCTTAAATGAATATAGATGAAGTAGGGTCCTTGGTCATGCAAGGATTTCCTTTTCTAATAAAATTTGTTAGGATTCCATGCCTTTTTATTTTCCTCCCTTGAATTTGTTCTACTAGCTACACTACCAATTCCCACTAAGTAATGGGAGTCAGAGCAAAAGAGATACATAAAAATATTTTTAAACCATCAAGAGTTAGTCACACTTATAGATACCTACCTCAACATTTACACTTTGGTAGTCAGAGTTTACAGGTAACCAGCTGCTGTTGCCTTCAGTAAAACCAGCATTCGCTTTGCCATCCCACTGCATGGGGGATTTCTCTGGAAAGGTCACCTAGAAAATAAAGCAGTGTCAGAGCCATTACCAAGAAGTTACTTGTTTTGATTAGTGTATTAAAAAGTTATCTGTCGAATAGCATCTTCTCATATCTTCCAAACAATCACCTCTTCAAGTATTGCTTTCATTAGTTTAAGTTAAACTTTAATAAGGAGGATGCAATCCTGCTCCAAATTTAAAGAGAAAATAAGAATCAGATAGTTCCTGAAACAGAGGAGAACAGGTGGTCCCATGGACAGAGCATCACCAGATAAAACGTGCAATTCCCAAGTGACTCCACTCAAGTTGTCTCCCCTTGCAACAGATGGTTGGATAAAAGTTTACTAATGACAGCTAGGGTATTCTCATAAATACCTAGACGTGCACTGAGTGAATGTATGAGGTAACGAGTCCTATGAAGAGGTGTGTTAAAATAACAGTAAACAATTAGTAAATGCTGTTCATTGTCTGTTCTTTCGTAACCATCATGCTTTTCACCTTAGAACTCTTCAAGCTTATATTTACAAGGGGTACAATTCGGACAGGACATTTGTGTTAGAAAGATAACATTACTTCCAAGCGCAAAACCTTTATTGAACGCCAACTTTTAGCTGATGAAAAAGTGTCGACATAAAAAGTCTGAAGTTCTCCTTTTGAAGAATTCAGAAAAATCCTGAAAAAAAAAAAAAGCTTTCTCATTGTTATTGAGGAGCTTGCCAAAAGATCTGACACTTAAATTTCATGATATAAGAGGGCATAAAATATTTTGCACATACTTTAAGTGTTTGTTTTCCATGAAAACTGTTTTTTATATAAAGGGCACTTTTCAATACAATCTGTCAGAACAGCAGCTGAACAAAAGAAATTGTCACTTTGCTTTGTGACATTATAAATAACAGGTTTCTCCTTCTAGCATGTTCTGAAAAGCAGGCAAAAAAAATCCCAAGTTTTCAACACTGGTAACGCTCTCATCTTTACCTCTTTCAGCTTCTCCTGAAGTGTTTCGAATGCTGAGGCGAGAAACTATATGCTGAGCAAATACTCTCCATCTTTCTAAGACACCCATTAATCAGAGATTCTTCCTCTCCAGGCTGAATGAAGAGTGGTTTTGCATCGTTACAAAGCTGTGAGCCACAGGGTGGCCACTAAAAGAGAGTAAACCCTGAGGAGCCACAGGCAAGCCACTTTTCTGAAGAGGATCATTCTGTCAGCAGTAATCAGCAGCAGGAAGAAAATGCAGGAGGTATCCTGACCTTGGTGTTTCTCAGAGGAAATGAGATTTCCTTTTAAATCAGAGAATTATTTCCTCACATCTGAATCAAGACAAACCTGGCGATGATCCTGTGCTGCTTCAAGTACCTCTTTCCTTTGGTACAGAGACAGCCAACACCGCTGGTAACATCACCAGAGGCTGCCTCATTGCCTAGCGGAGGCTCTGCACAGTGAAAACAGCATCTGGCACAGGACCGCGGTCTCACAGTACTCGAAGTGGTGGTAAGAGGCAGAGCTGAGCTGTTCCCTTGAGTTCCATGACTGGAAGCAGTCGTGCCCGTACATCTTGGACAACATGACACAAGGGAAGGCACGTATGATCATAGAAGGGACAGGAAGTTACAGGGGCTGAGGTCAGCAGAGCGTGAAAGGGACAGACACTTCGTTTCAATTCCCTGACCTTGAATAAACTTACTTCTGAAAGTTTCTGTAATCTAGCAGGCACAAACATCCTATCGAGTGTTACTTGTAGCTGTGATCAAGTGAGCTGGGCACCTGGTTCCCAGGCCCGGGTACCTGAGTCCTTTATAGAAATGGATCTAAAAGCCGAGTTAAAATCCGTGCCTGACAAGCAAAAGCCACTTCTGCTTGCCACCAGGCAACGCTGAGCAGGGCTGGTCTGTACACCCACCCCTTTCTGGAGGCCCCTTCTTCAGAGCTTGGGCACGTTGTAGAGGGCTGTGGCTTGGACAGGTGCCTTTGCGCAGTCAGAGCACAGCAGGCTGCAGGAGATGGTGACTGCAGCTACGGTCTCTCACGAGCTCTGATTTCCTTTACATAGAAGCCAGGGAATAACGGACTTTGACACAGCGATTAGGGCTCTTGTGTGGGAGGAAGGAGATAGCGACCCGGCTCCTCTTGCCTCGGATGACCAGGACGCACCTCTCCTAACCACTAGCCCAGACCTGGTGTTGGCACTTGCAGCCCTTTTTGCTGAAGCAAAGCGAAGCAACACTGCTGCAAACCGTGCAAGACTGAGCTGGCAAGGGACAGAAACCAGGGACCGTGATGGCAGTCTCGCAGTTCAGACACCCATCAAGGCCTTGCTTCTGGCTTCTGGCCTGACGGCTTTGCCACGGAGAACACAGAAAAGCATCTAAACAGCAAGAAAGGCTGGGTTTGGTTAACTAAACAAAAGTTTTGTATTTTTGAAAGTTCTGTTACTTGAAACTAAGCAATAACAGGCTCAGAGTTTATATGCACTTTGCTTACATTTTCTGAGGCAATGTTCTCCATGCCTATTTCTTCACCATAGTAAGTGACAGGAGTACCAGGGAGGGTTAAAAGCAGCATGTTTATAACATTGACATACTCCTTCCCAATGCGAGATGAAATCCGAGCAGCATTAGGGCTTCCAACCTGAGGAAAACATCATTCTGTTAAGCATACATTATAAAATTCCATACATACATGTATGGAAGGTTCAATAATTTAACAAGATAGGGGGGTTCCCTCCCTTTTTCTTTCTTCAGGCCTGTGAGGGCAATTCTTTGTCTTGGTGCCAGTACAAACTTCTGACCCAAATAATTTAGCCCATGGAAGCCCTGGTAGCAGCACGAGGCAGAAGCGAGGAGAGATGACAAATAACAAGTCTCCACAATTACTGCTCCCGCAGATTTCTGCCATTTTCTCTGCTGCGTGGTGGTGGTGCTTGTTTTGAAAAGATCTCTTGTGCATCCCAAACATGCTGCCTAGCAAAGACCAGCAAGGTTTTGGGTTAACTGCCCTCAGCTGCCTGCTCTGTTCTTCCCTGGCCCTGGGAGGTTTCCAGAATCCATTGCACTGAGTCAGCTTATGGCCAGAGATAACTGTACCAATCCCATCCTCACTGGTCGTTTAAGCCAATGTCTCACACGACATTGGAGACACCAGGGGAGAGGCATGATTGTAAATTCCCTCCTGCCACCCTTGCACGGGTTGTGTAACTGTTACTGAAGGGCAGGCCAGCCAGCCACTGCCAGTGACTGCGACTACAGCAGCTAGGAGTTTCACGTGGAAACCTGCTGCAGCTGAGCCATGAGCTCAGGCTGCTGCTGACCCCACTGAAATCAGTGTGTGTGGGGGAGGAGGTTTCTATCACCTACAGGTTCCTATCACCTATGGCAACAAGCCCTTCCTGTGAGAGTTGGTCTAGAGGGCTTACCACCCAGTTTGGCCATTTTCCTGCAGGCATGTTATTCATCCACAAGTTGACAGCTTCAAAAATACTGTCGCCTGATAGATTTTTCATGTTAATTAGGTTGAAGTTGAAGGGAAAATCTGCTTCTTGGATAAAAGTTGTTCCATAATACATCATTGTTGCTTCAATGTCTTCCTTTTCATCACCATCAGAACCCATAAACCTGCAAAGAAGTAGACAAGGATCTTTGTTGGCTCATTCCTGGTTCACACAGAGCAGAAGGAAGTTAGGAATGGTGTTGGACACACTTAAAAAATAGCACAGCATTAAGAATTATGTTCACATCCCTCCTCCCCATCAAAAAAGATTAATACAGAGAATATTTTGTAAAGCAGACAGAGATATTTCTACAAATATCAGCAAAAGGCTGTAAGTATCTCAAGTCTTATCTTTCTGAGTCCATATCCCCATAACTCCACTGTGGCAATTTCCATGCTTCCCCTCACAGAACAGGACCTGTGGGTCCCCCAAGTAGAACATAAGCCAGCGATGCACCCTGGCCACAGAGAAGGACAATGGTATCCTGGTCTGTATGACAAGAAGCAGGTCGAGAGATGTGATCCTTCCCCTCTACTCAGCACTGGTGAGACCACACCTGGAATACATGGTCCACTTCTGGGCTCCCCAGTAGGAGGACATGGACATACCAGAGAAAGTCCATCAAAAGGTCACTAAGACCATTAAGGGACTGGAGCATCTCTCCTATGAGAAGCTGAGAGAGGTGGGACTGGAGAAGAGCAGTCTCAGGGAGACTCGATGTACATAAATATCTGACAGGAGGGTGCAAAGACAACTGAGCCAGGTTCTTTGCAGTGGTGCCCAGTGCCAGGCCCAGAGGCAGTGGGCACAAACGGAAACACAGGAGGTTCCCTATGAACATCTGAAAACACTTTTTTGCTGTGAGGGTGACTGGTCACTGGCACAGGTTGCCCAGAGGGGTAGTGGAGTCTTCCTCCTTGGAGATGTTCAAAAGCCACCCGGACACAGTTCTGAGCAACCAGCTCTAGGTGGCCCTGATGAGCAGGGGAGTTGGGCCAGGTAACCTCCAGGAGGTCCCTTCCAAACTCAACCATTCCGTGATTTTAACAATCCTGGATTATGTGTCTGACATGACCAGTACTATTAACACGATACAATAAATCAGTCATAGGGCTGATTAATTACCGTCTCTCTGTGGTCCGAATGGTCGCCCATCCTGCTTACTTTTGTACAGTCCGGAGATAGAGCAGAGTGACCAGGGCCAACTCGTTTCCTTTCCCTCACGCACTGGGGAAGGGGTAATACAGCTTATCCACCACTATTTGCATTTGAGGAAGAAAACTTTTTACGGCTTATTATGTAACTAAAAGAAAATATTTTATTGCTAGCAAGAGGGTGTCAAATATTAGAGAGAAGCTCACCAGCTGTAATAAGGATTACCTGTATCGGCCAGGTTCACGGCTGAACTGGTTCATGGTTTGACGGAAGCTACGGATGATATCATGCATACCAACTTGCGTGGTCGTGTAGTCATGGTAGAGCTGGGAATAGGCTGTGATGGTCTCCTTCAAGAAGAATGCAATATTTCCCATTAGGTGACCAATATCTTAGACGAGAACTCTCCAACTTCTTCCCATCCTTTTCCTGAGACAATGCACTAGTCCGGATAAATTTTAACTGAAATTTGCTTAGCATGCTAACACAGCGCAGAGCTGAACTGCACTTGGGCAACTCTAAAGATACAACAGCAGAAAGATTAATATTTTGGTTCCCATCTTTCAAGAGGGAAAGTCCACCTGCAGTACTAACCAACCTAGGCTATCTGCAGCGGCGAGCACAGCCGGTGCTGCGGCCACACACCAGGCTGGAAAGATTGACAACATCGTTGTCGTCACTTACAAAGGCAACAATACTTGTGCCTGACCAGTTTGATGGACTCCCAAACTCCGCAGGGGAACAGCATCTTAGTGCTGACGCTATCTGGGAACCTCCCGCAGGTGGCTGCCTCAGCAGAAGCAAACAGCACGAATAACGGTGCACGCCATGGAATGCATCTGGCCACCTCTCACTGTGACATACTGCCAGTATGAGGGGGTTGCTTTACTCCAGTTCTTACTAGCAACACAGAAGAAATTCATGCTAGTGACTGCCATGGGATCCCAAGCGAGCAAGAGCTCTGAGCTTACGTCCTGTAGCGGGCTCCCCAAAGACAACCAATCCACGACTGAAATAATAAGACTGGTCTTTTTAGAATATAGATTGTGAAGCAAGTTCCTTTAAGCAGAAAATTCAAGGCAACTGTGTTAGAGCACAAACGCGAAGGGTCTATGGACAATTCTCCCACCCACAGCGCTGCTGCCTGCAGATATCTCACTGACCTACACCCTCAGCCCAGGGGCTTCTTTCTGGCGCGTGCTCTTTCTGCAAAGCCCAGGAGCCACCCGTCTTCCAAAGGACACAACTGACTCAGTCTTCCTAAAGCCACAATTGAGACCCAAGTGTAGAAGCATACGCTCTCTCACCCCAGTGGGAAACACAAGAAAAAAGCAAAGACAGAAGATATACATTACCGGATTTTGGGTCTTGTTCACTTGAGGCTCATCCCGTAGATGTGTTGCTTCTAAAAGAAATTTAACAGTGCTGAAACTAAATCCATCGATTCCTTTGCCAAGCCAAAATTTGATAATATCCTAGACGAAGGGAAAAGTTGAGAATTCCAAGTGAGCCCATCCAATTCAAAGTAGGACATACTTAAAGAAAAAACTAAACCTGTTAGTAGGTATTAATACATAACAGTTTAATTTTTAATTTGTACTTCAAATTTTACTGGAAGTTCAAGTGAATCATGCTGATCTAAGGTCAAACTAAGATCTAAATAAAGCACATGATCTTATTTCATCTCATTAAAAAAAAAAAAAAAAGAAAACAAAACAGACTGCTTCGTAACTTCTCCCGTAATTCCCACGCCCAAAGCCAGGGCACGCCTTGCTAAAAGCCGTTTCTAATCTCATCCGTCAAAACAACTGGCTCGCGCTAAGCGCTGCTGTTGGCGAACACCCGCCACGGCTGCACACAATTAGAACACATTGATTCAAATACGCGAGAATGTGGTGTTCTGCACGGACCTTGTGCCGCCGATGTTCTTCTTATACAACAGCGCTCTTAAAACGTTTGCTCTCTCTTGACGGATGTAAAATTTTTTATTTTATTTTCAGGCTTATTTGTTGATTTGCAGGAACATGAAAAATCGTTATCCAAGTTAACTGCTATCGATTTGTAATTTCACTATCAAATTCAGAGTTTAGTCACTATTAGTAAAATTATATTCTGCTTCAGTAGCTATTATATTACTCCGGCTTTAATTGCTGTAGTTTTAACAAACAACTCTAAAGTTCAGTCCCTCTTGAGCGGTTTCTGCAAATGTTGTTTTAGACCAGGCACTTTTCTTCATCTGAGAACGAAAACAAATATTTTTTTTTTTTTTAAAAATGTATGAAGCACACTTGCCTGCATAGGCTGGAGTAGAACTAGTCCACACTCAGGCTTTACAGATTTTTGTTTGGCAGATAAAGACTCCACCTTACTGAGTTGTACTGTCTCATAGAGCCATTCTGAAAGGAGCAGCAGCTCTCGAGATGTCCTCGGTGCAATACTGACTCCACCAAAAATTAATTCACGCTTATGCACGTGCCAATCCCAAAATCCCAGGTATCATCAGTGCTAACATCAAGCACAGATGTGGTACTCACTGAGACCAATCTACATTTATTTATGCAAGAAAACAACAACATGGTGGCTGCCAAGTTCTACTGCTCTTGCATGCCCTGTGGCTGAACCAAAGCTTTGATCTTCTCTGGACAAGTCCATTTGCTTCCTTGCTCAGTCCTCCTAACCTTCTGAAATAGGATCTTGAATTAAAATACTAGGCCAAATAATTCTTCAACATGCTGGAGCCATTAATGATGTTCACAAACATTTACCAAGGGTGGGTGTTATCAGGCCAAACTTAACTAGTTATCATTTAATTTCTTTGCATAGGAAATGGAGCATCTATTTGATACTGGAGCTTCAGTAATGTATCAGATACTGTTCAAAAAAAAATTAGCCAGGACCACTGAAAAGTATGTGTGATGCTAGGAAAAAAGGCGGGAGTGGAAAGGTGTGGCATTAAGGGAATTACCAGAATGTAGACAGGTTATTAGCGGAGTTCAGGGATCAGTCTCGAGAGCAGTCGCACTTCATGCTTTAGTTAACAAGTATGGCCCAAAGCGTTTTGTTTCTTCATACCCATGCAGTACCCACGGCAAGGAGCGCGGCCTCAGGGAGGCCATCAGGGTAGAACTGGGCAGCTGTGAAGACTACTGCCAAAGAAATGCACCAAAACTCAACAGTGTGAAGTAGCAAACACTTAAGGACTAAACCAAAAAACCTGAGGTAGCTGTGCTACCTGATGGGGTATCACATAAAGGGGGGGGGACGGACGGACGACGGGGACGACCAAAAAACCCCACACCACCAGGAATTGCCAACTCCCCACGTTCAGGCCCACTTCCCCATATTTTAATGAATTCTGCCTTGTCTGTTGGGAGACATGATGCGGACAGGCGTGAGCTTTCATCAGAGCACCACCTTGCCTTGGTGAAACACTGTCCCTACGATGGCCGTCCACCTGTCCTCTCCCCTGTAAAGCCATCAGAGATGTAGACAGATCGAAACTCACTATCTCCCCCAGAAGCCCAGGCATTCCTTGTAATTCAAATCAGCATTGCCTGGATTTCTTGAAAACGCAAACATCTCTGCTAAAACAAGGTGCCACCCCCGCCTTTGACTGGCTAATTAACAGCTCCCGGTATCAATGAGATAAAAACTTCTCTCCACTTGAGCGATTCAGCTCTGTTTCAGCACAGGCTTCAGTGCAAGAGCAGCTTTACCTTCCACATCAATCCTTCTACTAATTGTTGTCCTTGATAACAAGGACAACCGTGCTAAGTGCCTTCCCCCTTGGCTCTTAATGGAGACCAGAGCCGAAAGCAGTTAACTTCACCCAACATGACCGCTGTCTGGGGTTTGACCACTAGTACCAACTTCAAAGCAAGTAACAGCAATCTTAGGACACGGAGGGAGAACCACCTACGCCACTGTGCAAGATTCTGCCCAGACATCTTTTCTGTTAAATTTAATTCTGGCCATCCACGTTTGAGGAAAACCCCAGGCTGGAAGCGCTGCGAGGAGTAAGTGGCAGGTAAACAAAAGGATGGGGAGTCTCACTTCAGGGAAGCCTGGAAAAAGCCAACCCCATTTAATCTGTTTTAATAGAGGCTGAAAGGGGGAATGTTGTCAGAGCTGAAAAACAAATAAGTGTAAACAAGGGTGGGAAAAGCAATTTCAGGTGAAGGACAGGTTAGGTTCATGGAGAGCTAAGCACCAATAGTTTGTGAATAAGGTTAGGCTGAAAAGTAAAGGGCTCCTGAAGCATCAAAGCAAAGCAACTTTAGATAGCATTTAGCAGGAAGAGAAAGCAAAAGGAAGGTCCTTTAGAAGTGCAATAGCCTGGTCCCAAGCCAGGCACTTGTGAGAGCAGGGGACTTAACCCAGCACATAAAAGCAAGAGTTCTACCCTCTTCAAATGCAGAGATCTGCAACACCACCCACTGCCAGTACTGCCACTCAGAGACAATTTTGTTTGGATTTTTTGTTTGTCTGTTTGCTTTTAAATTAAAAAGACTTGAAGCAAAGTATCTCCGCTACTGGAAGCGTTACAGCGTAAAGCTTCAGTTTTGTTTATAAATTTCATGTTTGTCTAGACACCTTTTTGTTTCAATTGTTCACATGCGCTGCAATCCCTGAATTACTTCCAACTACACTGTAAACTGTGGAGCACAAATAATCAGAGAAATTAAGGGTAGAAATAGCTGCTTTGCTGCTGGCGCAGCAGCAGTGGGTTACATACTCACATGGATTTCTTGTTGGACAGCAGGGCTGCGAAAATTCAAGTCTGGCTGTTCTTTCCCGAACTGATGAAAATAACACTGCTCTCTCACATCGTCAAACTGCCAGCTGGAATTCCCAAAGACACTCACCTGCACGGACAAGGGAGGGAGATAATGAGAACGAATTTCGCAGCTATTTACTCCTATGCATACTTTAATGTGTGGTGCATTACAAGCATAAAGTACAAAATGCCTCATCAATGGACTAGATTAGATCGAGTAGATTTTGGTACTTATATATTACCTTTCCTTCTTCAGCTAGTTGCTCTGCCTTTAGTCATGCTTCACCACATGTATTTCTTGTTCAGTGTTCTGTTTTATTCTGGGTTGGTGGTGGTTTTTTTGTTTTGTGGTTTTTTTTTAAAGTAGACTTTCACTGGGAATTATTTGGAATCGAGGGGAAGACATGGGTGGGAACATTTCTTTTGGAATTGTTTTTCCTAAAACTTATTAATAATAGCTTTAGTTAACTTAGAGCTTTCTGCAATTTGGTATTATCCCTTCGAAGTGCCAACAACAGTCAGCATGTTAAAATGTTAACTTTACCTCTGTAATAAGAGTGCAAAAGGTAAGATAGGTCTTAAGGCTCTAAGTTTAGAGAGAAATTAGACTAGCTGGTACAAAATACTATTTCCACTTTGAGTTTTTACAATTTATGAGTTCTAATATAAATATATTTTAAATAGGCAACACACTTTCTGGCCTGACCACCTTCCAAAAAAAGGACAAAATCCAAGAACACACTGTTTTGTTTCCCTCCCCACCGAGGCGAGGAGCTGAGGTGAATATCTCAGAGCAGAGTGCCCAGACACAGAAGGGAGCACGTACGAACAAGCTGTGCACAACTATCTCTTTTGTTTGTTTGTTTGTTTAATGAGTGAACGTTTAACACAGAGGTAAAGGAACAAAAGTAATTTTTTTAAATTCTGTTTGAAGTCAGAACTCCTCTGGCTGCGCTGGTTTAAACCTTAACCTGCCCTAGCTCACTGAGTAACGTCAGCGGGTATCTCTCCACAGTCATTTATAGCCCTGTGTGCAGTCGGACAGTCATGTTACAGCTGCTTTTGCTACGTGGCAGCCTGCATCCAGCTTGGATTCGCAGGTGTCCCTTCCCGTCTTTACCCAGTTGTTGGGAGGAGTGACCGAACCAGCCGCCTGCGTGCAGTTCTGCCAGACGTAGTAGTCCGTGTACTTCCCAGTCCGATTGCGGCTCAGCTGAAACCACCAGTGTTTGTCACTTGTGTGGTTCGGTATTAAATCCATTATCACCTTTAGCCCTTAAAAAAAAAAATAAATAAATGAAACCATAAAACCCACCCCGCCCAAAGATTAAATTTAGCCGTTTAAAATAAAGTTCACATTTTTTCTTAATGCAGTATCAGGAGTGCTTGGGCTTCTTCCGTCCCAGAGGCCTGGCAAAAGAGAGAAGCAAACAAACCCAACCCCACAAAAAGCCCAGAATTCCAACACCGTGAGACTGGAGTCTGGAAGTAGCTGCAACGCATGTCGCCGGTACTGTTCCCCCCAGCCTGCTGCTGGGGCGGGGAGAGAAGGGGGAAGAAAAAAATCAGAACAGATTTCTGCTGTTATGAACCACTTCCTGACTGACTTCAACATCTGTCTCCCACCTCCCACTACACCAGTCTAGCATCACTGAACACACATTCTTCCTCACATGTCATAAGTATTGGACATTTAAAATCCCAGGTGTTTTTGGGACTGGCAAACCATTTTCCATTCAGCCCATCAGCTGAAAGGGGAAGCACCCAAGCAAACATTTGGCCTAAGGTGTAACTGCACCAAGGATGCGATCGCAGGCAGGAAGCCTGTGTTCCCTCCCAACCCTGCAACTGTTCTCCTGCTCTCTTCAGAAAGCAGCCAGCAGTCATAAAAACCAGGCAGAAACAACTGCATCTCCACCCTGGTCCTCCAGACTACCGATGCCTGTACCACACGCACCAGGGAGCACGGACATACATCACCCACAAACATCCTCGGAGAGGACCATGCCTCGCCGGGGACGTACACAGGCTGACACTGCTGCCATAGCTCCCGGCGCCTTCCCTTCACCAGCACCTCCATCTGCTTCTGCTCAACGCCACCCCAGGGGGAATTGCCAGACACAAGCTGAAGTCTCTGATCGCAGCCTAATGCTACAAGGGACACCCATTATAACGTGTGAACGCCCTTGTTAACAGAGTTATTTTGCTCAGAGTCGCGGCTTACCTCTGTCATGTATGGCTGCAAGCAGGTTCTCAAAATCGCTCATTGACCCAAACATGGGATCAACATCATAGAAGTCTTCAGCTCCATATCCAAGGTCTTTCAAGGGGGACTTATAGAAAGAGGTGATCCAGATGGTTTTTATATTCAAATATGTGATATGGTCCAGTTTCTCTTGGATACCTGTTTAAAAGAAAAGGGCATCATGCGTTTAGAAAAGACAAAATATTTCTGTTGAAGTAAGTTTGCCGTGGGCTCTCAGTAAACGGTGGTACACACGTCCCTCTGATACAGAACCGTCTGTTTTCACGGATCTCAGCTAGCAGGGCAATCTTGACATTTCGTCAGGGACAGCATCAGAGCACAGAATGGAAACTATTCAAAGCCGCTTTTATGAGGAAGAGAAAGCAGGAAATTAAAAAAAAAAATCAAAGCAGATTTCTACTTTGTATTCTAAAAACATTTACAATTTCATTTAATTTTCACTCCTGAAAACAAAATCCTATATTTTGTTAAAACGCAGCAGCAGCAGCATTACTTCTCCATTTCAAGGAACATCAATTCATCCTCAGACCACACAAAGAAAAGCACAACTTTACTGCAAAAATCCCAGGTTTTCCCTGCCATCGGGGAAAAAACTGTTATGGGGCTTTTCTGTTGTTTTCTTTAAGGACACCTCACTCCAGCCTCCCCCAGTATTTTCGAACCCCAACCCCTCCAATCTTCTTGACATGTTACTGCTGGCATGCAACTGCACAAACAGCTGCTTCTCTTCATTGCCAGTAGAGTACATGACAACCAGCACTTCTTAAGAGGTTTATTGTCTGTTATGGTGTTGAGCCTTCCCCTCCTGAAACTGAGGTCTCAGCCAAGCTACCGATAAACGGCATTGCCTCCTAGTATGGGGTGCCCCTTCTCAATGCGCTCCTAAGAGCTCAAAACCACCCAGACCGTGGACAAAACAAAAAAGTAACACATCTTTCTCTCCTCTTTGTCACTTTTCCAGCCAAACCTAAGATGACAAAGTGTTCAGCACCACCTGTCCTCCTGACTGACCTCAGTTTTGTGGAGATGTGTTACTCTGGAGGCACTTGTGCTGCTGCTCGCTCACAGCCCCACCTCTAAACATCAGTTCTGACTCCAGGCTTAGATTTAACAACTTGAGGGAGAAGCTCCTAGATCTGTTATGTGAATTGCCATTAATGATTAGTCAGACAACTGTTACTCCTCTCTCCAGTACAGTGGCTTTCTCCATCAGGAGCTTTCTCTACGTTTGATTGTTTTGGTTTTTTTTAAGTGTACACACACAGAGAGACTACTTCCCCGCAGCTTTGCGCATACCAAGAACAGAAATTCACTCACCTTTCAGATCCCCGTTCCCATCCTTGTCGCTGTCCTTGAAGGAACGAGGATAGATCTGATAGATGGGACTAGCCTGCCACCAGTCAAGGCACTTTGGGGACAGAGCAATGATGGCAATCGTAGCGCACACAAGCACGACAGCAGCGGCGATTATGAGCCAGAAGAGAATCTCCCTGGTGACTCTGTACCGGGCTTGGCTGGAGAACTTCAGCAAGACTTCCTTCGGCATCCCCGCGTAGGGCTTCAACACCGGCTCCTCCATAGCTCCTGGGTCCGCATCAATAATGCACGTTTTCGGCATTTCTTCTTGGCTACTGGTATCGGTCTCCTTGTCATCAAAAGCCTCATTTTGAACAAACCCGTTGTTCTCCACACCTCCCTTTTCACTCAGCTCCATAGGTAAGCTCTTAGCTTCCTCCTCGACCATTTTACTTCGTATGTTTTGTCCTGGAGACTCTGGCCACAGCAAGGAAGTGCTGCCAACACACCTTTGTTCAGTGAAATGAGAAGCGGAGTAATTAGCATCTGGGTTTATAATCAATCCTGACCAGCTGGACAAAGTTCAAGAGACAAAAAGGGCAAAGTGCGCCCACTCTTCTGCCTAACCAGCATCTTCAGCAAGATAACAAAACAGCACAAGAAAGCCCAGCCTGCCAGGGAGGCAACCCTACGGCTCGCACCCGCTGAGCAGAGTTACGTTTGCTGTTGTTGGCTCTGGTGCACCAAACTTCTCTTCCTTCTGACTACAAGGGAAAATCTGGGGGGTTTTACCAGTAACAGATTTAGTACATTCACAGCTTTCCAGGCAAGTCCTGATCTCCCCTGCCTAAAGCAGCCTGAGCGTTAATGAGTAATTCAAACACGCACAGCAAGAGAACGAGGTGTTGACAACTTTTGGCCCCAAAACAACACTAAGAAGAAAAGATACAAAGACCGGTTGTGCTTCATATCTCACAGCTTAGAAAAACACCCCCACCCCCCCAAATGAAGGCAACCCAGCCCACCCATAACTCCTAAGCAGTCACCGATAAGGCGCATACCGATCCTGCGATTCGCAGCATGGGACAGGCTGCTGCACCCAGGGCTGTCCCCGGGTCAGGACAGGACACACAGGCACGGCTCCAGAGAGAGAAAAACCCACTGCCTGCTATTAAAATACTTTAAACAAATTTAAGAGAAACAATTAAAAGGAAAGCAACCTTTCCCTTGCCCCCGTTACTACGCCACCAGGAAAAAGCAGCGCCCAACACCTGCACAAGCGCGCCCAGCGTACGCACCCGGCTGCCCTGAGCCCCAGCGCCCGAAGCCAGCCCGCATCCACGGGACAGCCCCTCCAGGCAGTGCCCTCTGCCCAGGCATATGGAAGCAAACGCGAAGCAACGGAGCTGCCTTGTCACACGTAAAGGCCAACACCTGCCCGTGACCACAGGGTCAGGGTCCCAGGGAAATTCCCATGGGCAGCTGCGGTGGAGAAGATGTTGGGTTTGGCCTCAAAAAAGTATTATGTTTGCCTCAAACCACAGAAGTAGTTAACAAACTAGCGTCTGAAGACAGTCCGGCACACAATATTCAAATGATTTTCAGCAGCTGAGCTAAGAAGAGGCGCTTAAATCTGTCAGAGAAAATCCTTTTGTACCCCTTCCTCACGGGGCTGCAGGTGGGTATCTGCTCCACCACCACCCTCCACAGGCTGCAGGGGGACAGCCCACCGCACCACGGGCCTCTCCAGGGGCTGCAGGGGAATTTGCTCCAGGGCCTGGAGCATCCCTTCCCCCTACCTCTGCACTGACCCGGGGGCCTGCAGAGCTGCTCCTCTCACATTCTCACTCCTCTCTCTGCCTGCAATTGCTCTTGCTGGTTTGTTTGAGGGTTTTTTTGTTGTTTGGTTTTGGATGTGTTCACCCCTGCCCCATCCTGCTGAGAAGGGCAGTGACAGAGCAGCTTGGTGGACACCTGCCTTCCAGCCAGGGTCACCCCACCACATCGTATCAGTAAGTTGTAAAAGTTTCCAGGCAGGCACAGTACACGCAGGGGCATAAGCTTGGACTGGGTATTCACTTTGAATGCGTTTGCACATGCTGTATACTTCACTAATCATTTCCATGCCAACCATACCCCCCGACCCCCCATTTCAATGGTTTCATTTCAGTGATTTCAGATTGAAATAGGAGATGTGTAAATACAGAGAATTTTCAGATTGCATCATGTACACCTCGAGACCTTAGCACTCCCCAGCTTGCTTTTTCCCCAAACTCAGAAGTCGGAACATGCCCATGGCTTCCTGCACTACCCAAAAGCTCCTCCGAGCACCCAAACTCAGCAGGAAGCAAAGTGAGTCAGAGGCAAGAGCAAAGGACGACCGAAACGCAACCGCCCACCACGCTGGTATAGGTCAGCCGAGCCAAGGGGGCCGCAGAGAGCTGGGCACACAGGGCTTGGGGCCAGGACAGTCCAGGGACAGACTCACAGCACCCTCCGTTGTGGGCTGCTGGGTTTTGTTTGTTTGGGGTTTTTTTGTTTGTGGGGGTTTTGCTGTTTTTATTTTGTGGTGTGTTTTTCCCTAGACCATAAGCATGTTTCTAAATTGTGGGGCTGTCACAACACAGAATCAGAGTCGAGAGTACACGTGTATACATGTATGTATATACAAACACACATTCTGTGCCTCTGGTTTTGTATTGATGCACACTCCCTCCCCATCAACGTGTCTGACCCTCCACCAACCTCATCGCTCTCCACAAGAACAACGCCGAGTCTTCCAGATCGTGACACTGCGCGAAACCAAGGGGTGTAAGGTAAGGCTTGGCTCCCGCCGCGGTATTTAGGAAGAGAAGTAAGTAGTATGTAAAAAAGAAAAACACTGAAGAAGGACATTCACTAAAAACATCAACTAGGAGCACCACTGGCAAGCAGCCTGCACACCAGCTACCCAAGGAGCAGGGTTGCTTTGTTTGCTTATTTGCGTTTTGTTTCATTTTAAGACGCATTCCCAGCCACAGCATCGCATCCAGCGGGGCCAACCACCACCCTGCTCATCCTGCTGGGCTAACGAGGACAACCGCCCTGCATTTTTAGAAAAAGCCAAAGGATCTGTTCATCTGGAAGACAACTGCGTGACAAAACAGCGAAGTACTAACAGCGACCTCTAATCAGATTTTAGTTCTTTTTCCTTTCTCCATTTCCCACCAACATCCCACCAGCCAGACAAGCCCGCAAAGCCAAGGCGAGCTGTGCTGTCGGTCTGCGTCACGCAGAGCCTGCCCCAAGTCACGGTCAGCATCTCTCGAAGAATGCAGCCAGAGTTTGAGCATCTCCTGTTTCTTACTTTGCAGCACGGGCACAGAACGAGAGAAGGCGAGTGTCAGAGCGTTAACACACCGCGGATGCGCATCAGCGCTTTCAGAAGTCCCAGAAAGTGGCACATCACCAGGACACAGGCCTGTAATTTATCGTAACAAATAGCTGCTCATTGGGCAATGCTATGTGACCACGACAGATGCAGTTTGGTGTATTCACCAGCATTTAATGACAGTTTAATCAACTCTTATCCCTGCCTGCCTGTTCCTGCCTTCCATTGCCCCCTGCCTCGTGCCAGGTGAAGTGTTTAGGTAGCTGCGCAGTGAACCAGATTGGGAAACAGAATTGGGTGGAAAAAAAATAAAGTAGTTATTTCATTCTTCAGACAGATCTACTCCTAATCCACCTGGTCCCCATGAGACCACACGAGTGCTTCCGCCAGCCCGGCACTGGGAGGAGCAGGACAGGCAGGGAGAGGGGCCAGGACAGAAAGCGTAACTACGCCACCGAGCAACTCCTCAGTCAGATCATGTTCTTTGTGTCTGTCCCTCAGAGCAAGCCAGGGAGCAGAGAGCAGTTAAAGCCTCACACCCTCCTTTTCTTTAAGCCAGTAACCTTAATGGTGATAATCACTTGCACGGATGTGTGTGCTTGATCTAAAGATACGGGGAGGTTACCCTCCGTGTACGCATGACTGATAAAGGCCAATTCAGTATTTCGGTGGTCAGAAGCTGCCACCGGTCCCTGTACGCGTGGTTTGGAAACCCTTACTTCCCCTTATTCAAAGGTCTTTGGGGCGCAATGGCCAACGCCTGCTGTGTGAACCCTGCTGCGCAGGAACCGGGACTTCAAGAGCCGCTCTCGCCCTAATGTAATCCCTAGGTAACATTAAAGGCTTATTTATACCTTACGTAGGACAGATCACGTCATATTGCCAAGGGTCCCTCTGGAAAGAGGAGGGTTACGCTACTGTGGCAGCTAAACACAGTGTGCACGAAGCAGAGGCTGTGTACACGTGAGTCTGTTGGCACCACCTCAGCCTTCCTCTGGTGGCTACAGGGCCTGCAAAGGCACAGGGACACACAGAAGTACTTTAAGGTTAAAACAAAATATTAAATATAAAATTTAAAAATATAAAACCTGGAAACACCCAGGTTTCTGCCTTGAAGAGACGGTTTTACAGCCAGGCTGGCTGGTTTACAGACTGCAGCCGTGTTTCAGATCAACTCCACGTTGCTACGCAAGAGCAGCTGCGGCACAGGCGGGTACCAGCGGAGCCCATGGGTACGCTTCGGCTGGACATCCGGACCTTGGACATTAAACATTGTTCTAGAGAGCCTGGAGGGAAGATTTAGCCAAGGAGCTTAAAATAGCTCTGGACAATCACCTACCATGGAGAACAAGCCCAAGAACCTGGTACCTCCTCCTACACAGTTTATCTTCACAGACTGAAAGTAAATCTGCACAGGTATTTTGCTTTTGTTACAGACCTACCTATTTCTTTCATTTTTTTCCTCCCTGTCTTGAGGAGTTGCTTGCCTTAAAATTATTTGATAAAGGGAATTTGTAAACTTCATCTTGAGAGGCAGATCACCACCAATTCCCACCGAGCTTTAACTTTTCCCTTTTAAAATGTGTTTTATGCACGCAGGGATTACGCTTCTGGTTTGCTCTCAAGCAACCCTGAAACGGTTCCCTCCTGAGCACTTTTACAGTTCAGCAGGAGGAACCAGCCAGCGGAACTGCGTTCGCAGAATCCACTGAAAAGCATTAAACAGTAGAGAAACACTCCATACTCCGTGCCAGTTACTCTGTTTACCTCAGGGTTAGATAGGGAAACAAAACCCATCGGTACGTGGGCAGCAGTAACTGCTATCTCCACACAGACTGCCATGGTTATTTCTATAAGATGGAGGGGTAAATTTCCACAAGTATTTCTCATGTATAATTATTTAGATGCACTGGCTGACTCAGAAGTTTGCTGTTTGATGCGATACAAATGCCAAGCAGCTTGCCAGTTATTCAGTACCATACACACCCCAAAAACCACGCAGAGGGGTGGATTGAGCACCCTAACGCGTTAAGGGTAGGAAGATGTTTATTGTTAAAAAGTCCTCTTGCTTAATGCTTTTTCATTAAATGATTTGTTACCACTGGAACTCGTCTGACATAATGCACTCTAAATATAACGTCATTATTTACAGAATCGGGGCCAGCTTTACATCCACGTAAGGAGACAAACGCGATGGCTGTCAGTTTTCCCTCACTGGCTCCCACAAGACCGATGGACAATCTCACCTTTAAAGCCACGTTTCGTTCAGCGCTAGGAAAGACCCCCGTGACGTGGAGGACAGCCATTGAGAGAGATGCTCTCGAGGAACAAGTTTCTGACGTGATACCTTTCACCACGGGCATCCCTGACCCCGCGTGAGCTTTCTGCCATCAGCCTGAAAGTCCTGGAGGGTGGCAAAATGTAATTGTGTGGGACATGGTGACATCGTTTGCTGTTGTGGTTTGTGGTTTGGTTGTTGTTTTTTTTTATAATGCTTAGTCCACTAATGGACTATGCGATTAAAGGTTAATGGCGTTATAAACACTGTAATTAGCTACTGCCTGGCTCACGTGACATTTCAGGGGTAGGTTCCGGGGGAAGGAGGCACCTGGCCCCTGCGCCCGCAGCGATCAGCATGGCTGGCTTTTCCCACTGTTTTTAATGGAAATGGTTATCCTCTCATTCCCGTTGTTAGCGCAGCTGCAGGAACAGCAGCCCGCAGAGTGACAGCTCCTGGATGCCCTCCCCTACAGCAGGTCAAACACTGTATTGTCACACATCCATGGAAAAACTTACTCTGGAGTAAACTCGGGTGCGTTGCCTCTCCGGGGGGAAGCTCATTCACATAACTGCACCCTTCGCAATTTACACCGTGACCACTCTTCCCATCACAGCATTCGTCCATCACATTTCTGTCCTAAAGGAAGGCAACTTTCAGACTTTTCTTCTCCAGCCTAGTCCTTAAAACCTTTGCCAGTGAGACCCTCAGACCTCGATTCTACCCTTGTATGACCTGGGGAAGTTCTGCACAGTATTAAAACCATATTCAGACTGTTGCTGAAGTTTTGATGGCTATAAACTCAAGTGGCTTGGGGTTATTGAAAGATCTCTGGAATGGGAAATTCATAATACAGACAGCACAGCTAGGCAGCCCAACAGGAAGCCAAGCAGATGCTCAAAAATCAAATGGCATTGCACTGCATCACCACCACATCCATCCTTTGGACCACGACAGTTACCAAAAGGCAGCATCCCATAGCAAGCAGCATCTGTCCTTGCTAGAGCTTATCTCTGAGAATAATTTACATTCACTAACAGTAACCAAGGAGCAAGCTTTGGTCTGTTGAGCACTAAGCACTTCCTAATGGGGAAGGACGAAAGGATTTTCAGGCAGGGGATACTGTGTTCTGCCCCCGACTCTGCATGAGCACAGCTATTGCCATACTATACAAGCTGTGCTGCTTTTCACAGTGCCTCAGTTTCCCCACCTGCAGGACTTACACATGTAGTATCAGTTACATATAGCACTCGGCCTCTCCAGAGCTTAGAATAGTAAGTTTACTCCTTCCCTGTCTCTAGATAAGCCTCCCTGATTTGCTTTTTCACGCATATCGAATTGGTGGCAGGCATTTCCTGATCAAACCTACTCAGGTCGTGCTCCCCTGAAATACTTGCCTGCTGAAAGAGCTCAGTTCAATCAGAAATCTCCCGTCTTTGCACAGAAAGCTTCACTCTGTAGTACTGAATTGCATCCCAAGGTTTTTACAATGGCTGTTCTGATTCCACATCAGACCGTAACAGTCCAGCAACAGGAATGTCAGTGAGCATGTAAAAATCAATGCGATTAGGAGGGAAACCAAAGAATTGGAAGTACACAGTTCTGTAAAAAACAAACCCCAAACCAACAGAAAACCAGTTCTCAAGTTCAGGTGGACTGAGCTCGCACACTGCACAGCAAGAGCTGGCACATGCAAGGCAAGGGGCGCTCTGGCCAGCACAACCTAGACCTCTGCATCAAGGAAACATTTCCCAACTGTAAGGAGCCATTTCCAAAGATGCATGTACCATTCAGCACGGACGTAAGTAACTGGGCTCAATCTTAAATTCCATAGTCACCTGAATGTAGAGAGACTGGAACTGAAGACAATCCTTGCTTTCCATGAGTTAAAGTTACCTTTTTTTGGCAGCTCTTTTAAGCACTAACCTCTAACCACCACCTCACACAAGTTTTGTTTCAGACTCACCAGGCATTCCAGGGTCCAGTCACCAGGGTGAAAGCACTGCCCGGTGCCAGGCGCAGAAAGCATCGCCCGCTCCAGGGCCAGCCTTTCCAGTTTGAACATACTGAATTCACCAAACTGTGTGGGCCCTTCAGGTGCCACCTCCCACGTTACCCATCTGCAGAGCTTCAGGCACCCGGCTTCTTTATGATGGTGACCCAGAGAAAAACATAATCCCACATTCAGCAAGCCTTCACACGGGGCATTCAAATCTGCCCCCCGTCACTCAAACAGCGGAGTGACAGCTGTCACAGACCCACTCCTCTCCACCCCGAGGACAATTAAAGCGTCTGTCCTTCATTAGATGATGCACTCTCTCATAGATCTCACGCTTTCCGCTCTGCCGTGCTCTTTAGGGGTCTCTAGTACCAAGTGCAGGGGGACTCCAATCCACTCGGAACAAAACTGGTCTGCCTTTCAAAGATAGGTCTTCCCAACGCTTGAGTGCTGAAGGCCAGACAGACAGACAACATCATCTGAGCCACTGGTAATACAACAGCCATTTTGTATGGTTTTTTTCCTTCCTCTTCCTTAATTTCACCCAAAGGCTTTTAACACTTAATGCAGTTCAAAGCATAGGGGGTACTAAGGCCATATTAGAATTGTACCTACAAGATAAAACTTTTATTTTCTTTTCATTCAGTTTACAGAAGCAGCACTTTAAACTCAGTAAGTGCGTATAAAAAAGTTGCTGCACCTACTCACGCACTTGGATCTCCATGGCTCTTCCCCTCTACTAAGTTGAGTGGGAAGCTAAATGCAGTAATTGCGATCTCTGAAGCAACAGTAGGGAAGTTGCTAAATGTTTTTAAGGTGAGGATGAGTGGGAATGAAGAGATGAATACAAAATATATTTCATGGCTTTAAAATGTCACCTAGTACAATGAAAAAGTTCCCCTGACTAAAAGTAGAGACTGAGAAGTTGTTGTAAAGCAATGACATTGTTGGCATTAGCAGACTACTCCCTACAGCTACATCCTACCATATTAAGTGTAGATTTAGAAGAGCTGGAAAAAGTATTTTGGTTTGATTTCACACACACTCTGCTCCCAAAACGCGAACATTCTTAAACACCCTAGAAAAAAACCCCATGCCAGCTTTACATACCCAGGCTAAAATGCTCATTGCACTGTTAAACTTAGGGGTGTTTACGAACTGAAGACAAACATTAGATAAAGGAGCAAAAATAAGGTAATCTCAGAGTGCATTCTCCAGTTTCTTCTAAAAAGACCAAATTAAATTCTGTAGATTCGTCCAAGATTAAGCAGTCGTCGACCTTCTTCCATGCGAGTAACCTGCCAAAACAAAACCAATATTCACTAAATGCATTTGATAGGGACAGTGTTAGGAAGTTTCCTTACGAAAATACTGGGAAATTCCTTTTTATGGATGCAACCAGACTTTAACATGTGTGAATTCACCTCAGTTTCCAACTAACTTCAAAATGTAGGGTATTTAAATTGCATGTTCACCCCCAAAAAATTAGCTAATACACACCAGTGTAGAGAGGCATGTTTTCACAATTTTTTAATTTTTTTTTTAAAGACAAATCAGATCTTTTAAGGAGAAATTAACACTCTTGCAAGAAATAACATACCCAAACATTTTTGGGTACCTTTTCTAAGCTCAGGACTCTAGCTCCTGAAAGTAGTGTCTTAAGACACAGAATTTCCATTCTATAAATTTCTGTCCAGTTTCTTTCACTTAAGCTTTGCAGCTCTTTCAGAGCGGTAACAGCAAACTCCATTTGGCCATTTTCTGACATAAGTTTGCATAGAGGTTTCCTCAAAAATACTTGTTTGGAAACATCCTGTGACTACCCAGACTCCAGATGGGGCACCTGGAATAGGCCAGAAAAAAAAAATAAATTAATCAGTATTTCTGTATTTACAGACCAGATAAACTTCCAAGATCATCACGAGGGGGCTCATGAATAGGACTGTTTCTACCTTTTTAAAGTTCAAAGCCAGGGAGGGTCCTTATAACACAAACACTATTATAACACAGCCTCAACTCACCTTAAATTCTCCAAGTCTGAGAAAGCGGAAAGCCAGGCTAAGAGTCATTTCCAGAACAGATTTGATACAGCAGATAAGATTTTCAAGAACAGTTTCAACTAATTGCCACAAGTCTTCAAAATTAACCTTCCTAGCACAGTGTTTTGCTTCCTTTAACAGCAAGGGCAACTGCTTTCACAGAAAGATTACCAAATTGATAGGAGAATTGAGACCGTTTTCATTTTTTTCCTCTAGAAGCCCATCCCCATGACTTGAATCCTTACCAGTCTTTGGTAAGTTTGAAAAGCAGGTGCTGAGGCAATCACTAGTCGGTGTGAATTCACAGCCACTAATCACAGGAACAGCACAGCAAAGCTCATGCTGTTGGGATTTCCCAGTCAAGCAGCATATAGACAAATAAGGACAGCCAAGGACAGAAGCTGGAAGTACTCATCAGTGGAGGGGGAAGTTCTCAATGATTCAGATCAGTCTTTAAATCCAACAGCAATGGAAAGCTTTAAGGTTTTTGAAGAAGGAAAAATAAGATATTTGGGGGAAGAGATGACCACTCGGATTTAAAAAGAGCAAAGCACAGCAGGACCAACTAAGCACCTAACAAAGTGGATGACGGAAGTGAGAGATGACCTCAAGCAGGGAGCTGAAGACAAAAAGGAGGCACAGTCACGCTGAAGTGTGGAAGCTACCTGTCTTTTGATCAACAGAGCAGCAGCTAGGGGGGAATAAAAGATGGTACAAGCAACATATAGCCAAGGCAGATCTGCACAGCAACGGTCCAAATAGAAGACAAGCAGGGTGAGATCAGACAGGCACACAGAGAAAGGGGTTACAAAGACGCTCAAGACCACAGGTGGAGTTTCAACTGCATGAACCGCACACTTACCCGGATTACACTGCAAAAGCTCAGTGACTGGGGCACTTGTGGCTTTGCCAAGTTGCCTCCATCTTGAGGAGCATCCCATGCAGGTGCTCACCTGCACCAGCAGAGCTACTGCTCTGAGGTTTTTTTTTTTTGTTTGTTTGGGTTTTTTTGTTTGTTTGGGTTTTTTTTTGTTTTTTTTACTTTAGAGCTAAAAATAGCTGAGAGCTAAAATCAACAAGCCTCCAGTAAAGAATCCTTAAATCTAACATTTGCTTTGTAGCCGAAGACCACCTAAATAAGTTAACAGATTAAAAACTGCTGGGCACTCCAGCTTTTTGGCCAGAATAAACCCAATACCGAATGTCAGGCAGCATTGTTTTTTGGCTTCATCTTCCAGAAGTAAAAACTGCCCCCTACAGCTTGGTTCAACGCTGTAACTAACCTGAAGTTCCTGTTGATTTTGGTTTCCACTATGAACCTTTAAAGCGCCAAAAGTTTTCTGAGGCTAATTTAACTGTTTAAAATTTAAGCCAGTGATTATGGCTGACAGCAGTAGAAAGCTCACAACTGAAGTGGTTGACTTAACTCCACTTCATACATGATACCAAGAAGTTACTAATAGCTAAGCCTATGATGCGTTAAAAGAACATCTTTCCAGTGTACAGTTGGTTTCGAAAATTTTTTTTACTCCTTCACCTTAATAGGAACAGCAGCTCACAGAAGGGCCACGGGCATGAAAAGTAGATATTTTGGCCAAATCCTGCAAAGGTTTCCATGCAGGCTTAAATAAGCACATGAAGACCCATTCCATTAAGAGGAGACTTTCACTATAGTTAAGCTCTCACACAAAGCTTTTGAGAAGATCAGGATCACACTCACTTATATTTGCATCCATTTCTTTATTGCCTATGCCATTTAATATGTTAATGGGGATCAGTTAAACCAAATCTTTATTTTGCTCAAAGATTATCAGAGAGCAGGTTTGAGAACTGACACAGACTACTTTGCCTCTGTTACAGAAGTTGTCATAAAAATGAAAAGCTCCAAGCTCAATGTGACATTTCAGAATGACCTGAGGTGGAAGAGAAACTCCCCACTTTCAGCATTCTGCAGAAGTATCTTTAAATTACACTGCCACTCAGTAACTAATAAAGAGACCACAATTTTAAAACAAGTGTTAAAATTGACAGGTTATGACACATAGCAAAATACATGAACAAATGCTGTCAAATATCTCAGACTTCTCACAATAAGAATAAACAGTCAGAAAACATATCCCTGCCCCCCCCCCGCCGGCTGCTGAAATCTGAACAATATTTTGATTAAACTAAAAACATGATTAGAATTTGGAAAGTAGTGCTAATTTAGAGGAAAAAGAGGTCTTGATTGATGTTTTGTTGTAGCTGTGCAGGCCATGGTCCTTCTTTGAAGAGCCTATGTGCCTGCTTCGCTTCCATACAACAGAAGCGTAACCCCCTTTATTTTGGGGAGACTATCGACATGATGTGAAGAGCTACCCAGATAAGTGTTCACAGGACTGGAACCTACAGAGTATAAGAGCTCTCACCAATGGAGCATGGTATTAAAATTGCAGTTCATGAGGAAAGCTTGTAGGGGTCATACCATACCATGCAGATCCAACAAAAAAGTTGGAAGAGCAGCTTACAGACTCAAGCCTACAGGCTGTTCATAAACAGACCCATTCCACAGTAACGCTAAGTATTCAGACAAGTTATTACCATGCAGCATCAGTAGCATGGAGGGTTTTTTCCTCCTCCCCCCCTCCCTGCACCCAGCTAAACAACTTCATTAATGAAATTAAAAAAATTTCAGTGAAACTTAACCTGAGTGTTAACAGTAGAAATTTCTATCCAAAACTCTGTACAAAAGTAAGATTTTATAGGTCAAGCCTCAGATCTTTAGAAATTTCAAGAAAGGAGCTGACTAAGAAGTCAAGTTTAAGCTGAATTTTTAGACTCTTAAGTGAACACTTTCCCATAGCTGGAATAAGACTTATTCCAGCTGAACTTGGGGTGGATTTGCCCTTGGAGCTCTAAATGTTGTTTGTGCTCTTTGGTCTCCCACAGAGAAGCCCACTTTGAGACTTCTGGCTTAGTGTGAAACAGCCACGTTCCCTACAGAACACCACAAGCCCATCACCAAGAGACACCTCTTCAGTCCTATCTGATCACCTCTATATAGAACACTCGCATCTTCTTGATACGGCCTTCTCAAGAAAATATAAAGCATATCACACTGTTTTAGCAATCCTTTATTGAAGATAACAAGTTGGTTATGTTCACTGTATTGTATGAAACATCACAATATCATACTGGGAAGGTACTATCAGTACAGGGTTGGACCAGAGCGGACAGTCTGAACAATAAACCATTTTGCATTCTTCATTCCCTATCTTTTAACAACCCCAAAAAAACCAGTAAAGGGACAAATACCTGTTAACATCATCATTTAGAACACTTTAACTTACAAGGCTAAAATCTAATGAATAAATAAAATATACTGTGGCAATAATCCTCTCTAGACCAAAAAAAAAATAATAATCAGATACACAGTGAATCAAAATGATCGGGAAAGCTGGCCTTCGGCACCGGTATGAAAAGAGCGCGTGGTTTATACAGACTCACCATGGGGATAAAGTTACAGAAAAATACCATGAATTCCATTTCACACAAAACCAGTTGATGACTGTCATTAGCTTAAAACTACACACAAGGGCAATTACATCCTTGCTGAAACACAGTTTAAACAAATAGGAAAATGTTTACAAGGCATCCACAGCATGTAAATCATGTACAGATGGATACATTCATTGTTTCCCCTCCCCAATAGCTTTTATTTTAGATAAATACTTTACTCTTCCCCGTTTTCAGCATTTACTGGACTCATTACATGCACAACTCAAAGAAGTCAGAAAAAAAGTCAAGGTTATTGCAAAAATAGAATTAAACTAAGAATCTTCAAGTACCTTACATGACAGCCACTCTGTACCATGCCCATTGCTTATAAAATGAAAGGTCATTGAACCCATGAAAATATCTCTAATATTTTCTTAATTTAAAATAGATAATTTTAAGTGTATTTATAGTAATCTCAAAGTGATAATTTGAAATTTGAAAATAATGCAAACAATTAAAAATTATACCCATATTACACAAGACTTCTGTCTGTATCTTAAGCTGAAAAAAATCAAAAAACTATAGAAAACCACATATAGAACAAAAAAATAATCACAATTTACATTATAATAAAGGCAAATTTTCAGCATTTTTTTAAAAAACCTGCAGCTGTGAGAGATGTCAAAGCAAGTCACTACTAACTATAAATTCATCAGTTTGGTTTTAAAAGATTTCTCTCTAGCAAGAGTTTAAGGGTGTGTTGTACACATGCGTAAAATTCTTACTGTTTTTAGATGCCTAGAATCTTCATATATTATTGCCAAATACACGTATCTTCAAGCAAGCAGTAGGCAACATATCACAATTTGGACACCGCAGGGAAACCTAACGGTCTGGTAATACAGGTAAAACTGGAAAATTAAAAACAAAAAAAAAATTACACATCTGATAGCGTATTGCCCAATTGAAATTACTTCCAAGCCACAGAGCTGCAAAGCCTTCCAACTCGGTAAAGTGAAATAAGTAACGTCTCAAACGACTTGTACTCTCTCACACTTGTGTGTTGCACATTTCATTTAGCCATAGTGTATCTTCAGAGTACACCTACAATCCCATGCACCTCAGGTACATATACCCATCTGGTGAGAGAATCATTCCTTCCTTCCTTCCTTCTTAGGGCCACAGTTCATTACAGATGTAATCAGTGTGCCTGAGGCTGGTAAAAATACTGTAGTACAGGCAATGCTAAGAGTGGCAATATCAGAGAACACAAAAATGAACAAATGATGGAAAATTCTAATATCTTTCTGCCCATTTCACAAAATGTTGGAAATCCACCAGAATTTTTCCCTTGTATTGAAGAAAACAGATTTAAAAGTTTTTTTCCCCCTTTCAGAATCAAAAGCATTTTAGTAGATTTGTAAGGCTACCACGGATCTTCTAGATCTCCAGCACCCTACAGGAAAAGAAGAGGAGAAATATTACTACTCACCAATACAAATGAAAACATTTTGTTGCACTTTGGATTTCAGTGGCATGATTAAGCAGAACACTAGTGTAAGACAGACAACATTTTCCTTTTATCCCATACCTGCTCACTTCCACACACAAACATTCTCTGTTCTTCAGCTTCATGAGGGAATTTGCTTTCACAAAACATGAACCCAGTAAAGCTACTACAGCATAAAGACTTAAACCCAAGTATTATCTAAAAATCGTACTAAGTCATCGCTATCAGCAGATACTACATCTATGGACTACAAAAAAAAAATCTGTAAAATACTAAGGAACTCAGCTCTTCAGGTAATTCCTGGTCCACAAGAAATTCCGCAGGCTCTTTTTCATAAAGGCAGTGAAATTTGTACCTATTTTGAACAACAATATTTTTGTGCAAGTGTTCTATTATGAACTGGCAAGTTAAAGAAGAATTCCAGCTTTAACTTATTAGCAGATTAGTTACCACCACTGTAAATTCCCAGTATTATCAGTGATCTACCCAAATGCATGTACACACACATATCGTACACCAAAAGAGATGGAAAAGACTGGGTAGAAGGTAAACTTAGGTAGAACAGCTGGGTTGTCATTAATATAGCTGTTTAACTTGAACCTGAGAAATGTTGCCCAAATAGAGGAGTATGATGAGTGTGCCAAACCCAAAATTACTCAAACATTTGCAGAAACTGGTAAACATCATGATGAGTTAATATCAGAAGCTATGAAGTGTTTCAAATCATGTCAGAATGATAACATTTCAAAGAAAGTTTATTATTTGCTTAAAAGAGTCCATATGCATACAGGTATTATTCCACAGCATATTCTTTATTTTGACTTAAGCACAAATTCTTAGAACTTGACGCTAGGTACTGTATCTAAGTACATTTTCATTTCTGGATATATGTTATGCTACAACCTGGGAAATAATAATACAGTCATCTAGAACATAGATATTTATGATGAAAAGTGTGTACAATCTAAGTTGGAAAAAATCAAACACATTTCATGAAGAATAAGTGACAACCTAAAATGTAATAGCTTTTGTAATTTAGTTGTAATATAAAATATACACAATTCAAATACAAACATGCAGTATATGATGCTGGGGAAAAATAAAGACTGAAGAATTTGTATAGTTCAATAAATTTGCACAAAAGATAATTAAAATGTGAATTACTTTACAATTAGTAAGCATATACCATCAAAATTTTATTTAAGAATGCACGTAAGAAAGTTTTAAAATTTATTTTTGCATTAGCATGATAGATTCCTATCAATGTCACAGGATTTTAAAAAAAAAAATCAAAATCCCAAATGGGAAGTTAACTGCTTGCTACACAACGTAAGATGCAATTACTATAATATATCATAGTAGTTGAACTTCTAAGGAAAAAAAAGATTTGTATAAACAATCTGTACAAATAACTAAAGTAAAAACAAACAGACTTCTAGGATAGATGTGACAAATGTTGAGATATAAACAAAGGAAAAGACGCCAAGCGAAGCGTTAAATCCGCTCTGTAAAACATTATGTCTGTTTATCACTCATCTCATTCATCCCTGAATCTTCATTTGAGCTCTGTATTTCAGCAAGGTGATTCCCAGATTCCGTGTGGGTGCCTGGTACGGGGTCACCGGGTCCAGCACGCGTATCTGAAGTAGATGCTGCAGCTGATTCAGCAGTGCACTCTTCTCCCTGTATCTTAGCTAGCCTGTAACTACTCAGCATCTCTTCCAGAAGGTGGCGGTAGTTCCCCCTATGATTAATTCTCATTTGCCTGAGTGCTTCCACCAATTTTCCCTGCGTTCCACTTTCCTCCGCTCCGCCAGGGTCCTTTTTTTAAGATTCAAGACCCCAAAAAAATCAGGAGTTAAACTAGGATATTTTCTAACGACATTTAAAAAAAACCCCACAAAATATTTCTGAATGAGAACACATCAGCTTTGCTCTATTTTAATCTAAAACACCTTATGAGCAACACACATCTTAAACATAGACCAGTGATACTTATTACAACAGCATTTTTAAGAATTTCGGTTTATTTTGAGCCAGCCAGTTCCAACATGGTACCTCCTCCCAGTTCTCTTGGTTCAAATTGGCTTTGACGAACATCGCCCATACTCCCCTACATCTACGGACAGTTGCCGGTGACAAATTGGAAAATTTAAGCTTCTTTAGCCATCAGGTCAATATTTTTACTTGTGAATTTCTGTACAGCCATTAGCAACACCATCCTGTGAAAGACTTACTGAAGAGAACAGATAACTACTGCTAGCAGTTTAGTTGAAGCCTTGTGTCCAAATGAATGCTCAAAGTGTTTTCGGAAATATTTCCCCTACATAAAAGGCTGATCTTTGCATGCATAACGCTGCGATGCAAGAAACGTGCAGCCATCTATCAGCACCAGGAGGGGTGGCGTTTGAACAACGTAAGGCACTATTTTTGGTAGATCTGCATATTGGCTAGAAAAATTAACAGGTAGAACAGCTAATTCAAAGTGTCATCTAGCACCCTACAGAACAAAACCTGAGTAGTACACACTGATTAAGGAATGGAAGTCTCCTCTGCAAACCACCTATCTGGCTACAAGCGTTCTGTTGAAAAAAATTGGGGGTTTGTTAGGGTTTTTCCTGTGATAGACTTGCACATCTATTACAGTGCTGAGACTGATACTAGGTAATTTAGCTTTCAAGTGCTAAAGCAGCACTGTTGCTTTAAGGGAACAGCACATTTTAAATTATTAAAATCTAGCAAATTATGAAGATAGACAAATGGAACTATCTCTGGAAGCTGGCAGATTTTGCAATACATTAGAGGCAAAATCCAGACTGCCTTTTTCTCATGCTGACCTCATTTTAATGTCATTTAGTCCAAAAGCTTCATAAGCTACAAGTATTGCAGTCACTCTTCACAAGCTTAATAGCAGCATTAAAGACAATACCTTGGGTTCGGTAGGGTTTGGGATGCTGTAATGCTCCTGGAATAGAAGCCCCAAGACTGATTAGCATAGTCTAAGTCAAAAAGGGGACAATTTTGGCACAAAAATGAAAGTTACTGCATATGATGCTATCCCTCTAAGCTTCATTTGTTGCACAGAGACATACTTGCACTGTGGTTTGCTGGTCTTAGTTTAAAATGTTTTGACTTCCATGTACCAGCATTTTCATGTTCAGATAGCTCTTCTAGAGCCTGGTGAGGAGATGCAAGTTAAAAGAGGTGGTTGTAGTGAATGAAGTGGAACTGTGTTCATGAAGCATTAAAACAAAGTCAGTGAAAATTCAGGGCATCAAGGTGAGGCCACAGATGTATCCTATTTCTGCAGTTTTGACAAAAAATACTACTTATGTGTTTCTCTAGCTAATATTAAACAAGGCAGCATAACTGAAGAATTCCAACTTCTTAAAGTTCAGAGACCATCTAAACTAGATAGTTCCTCCAGCCCATTAGCGTTGCTCTGAGGTTGACATTAGCAAATACACAACCTGAATCTCCACATTTCACAATATTCAAATCTTCAAAAATTCTTTTGGCAGGTTGAAGTGAATACTTTTGCTCCCATGCAACACTGAAGAGTAAAAGCAATAAGCAATGTAATAGCAGCTCTGAGACCCCTAAACAATTCAAATGCTAGTAGGAGTCGAAGTAGAAGTGCTGTTTGTGTTTGACATTCAAACTCACATCCTGCTTTGCACCCTGTTTGATGGCAGGCTATTTTGTGCTTCCCACATCTCCCTCAGTGCCAGCAGACTCGAAACCACACAAACAGTAAGACAGGAACTGCCCCTTCTGTATGCTATACACTATATACATACCATAACACCGATTTCTCTCTAATGATGTGTGACTGGAATAGGTCCCTGAAAACTATGACTATTGTGCAAGCTAGCATTTATCTTCCTTCATGTTCTAATTCAACTTAGTGATGATAAAAACAAGAATAAATTTTTGCTAGCTATACTTAACATGAGCATTCACAATTTTCACACAAGTTCTGTTCAGTTATGTATACAAAAAGGGCTACTACAGGATTTACAACATTTAAGGATGTAAGAATTTTGGTCACTTATATTTTTAAAATTACCTGTGGCAGCCCTTAATGACATATGATTTGATTTAGAAAAGTGTCAGAGTATAGTATTAGTAACAGCAAGACAGAAACACGATCGGTTTCAAACAAGATACTCAACTGCTGCTTTAAACAAATGTCACAAACTATTAATGCAACCACTGTAATTGTAACATTGTTCCCTGTGTTTAAGGATAAGTATACAGCCAAGTAGCCTAACTGGGTAGTAGCCTCCTAGTCTTAGGAATGCATTAAAAAAGGTTGAAGAAGTAGAGCCATTAGAAAAAGAGCAACACTTGGACATGGTAACTGGAACACCAACTTGGTGGTATTGTGACATGGCAGTGGTAACAGTTATTTGGCTATGAAGAAGTTTCAAAAATCCCTTTAAAGATCTGAAAGCACCAAGCCCCAGTACGTAACAGCTTTCTAGGATTCGCTTGCACCTGTAAAGGCACAAGCCACCACGTTTATAGCAGAAGTCCCTCTGTGGAAACACTGGCAAAGTTGCTCTTTGTGAGCCCAACACAGGGCTCTCTCCAGCCCTGGATTTACAAAATACTTGTACTCTGCTGAGATGCCTAAAAGAAAATAAAGCAACTTATGACTGCTATACACTGAAGCCACACTAGTGACCTCTGAATATTGCTGTAAGTAAGGATTCTTTCACTCCTCAGTCTCTCACTTTGACATATAGGTGAAGTAAGGATATGTCATTTAAAGATTCTCAGAAGGTGCACATGTGAAGAACGGGAAGAAGTTACTCTACAATCACTAGCTCAGATGATTCCAAGCACAGCACTAAATGGAATCTTTACAGCGCTGAGCAAAACTGAAGTTAATCTAGAAAAAGTTATCGCCTTAGATTTGATTTATATACTTTCCAAGAACTTATTTGCAAAGCTCTTATGATCCAGTTCACAGTAACCCAGGTAGCTAGTTTAAATTGTTCAATGCTAAAAAAATACAGTCTTTAGAAGCACATCATTCTCAATTGCAAATGTTAGTCTGATAGGTTTGCGTTGTTGTGTTTGTGGGGTTTGTTTCTGTGGTTTTTAAAGTTTTCTTTAATCATGTGCATTACCATTTTTACATTAATTAATCACAGTATTTTTTCATCAAGGTAAAAAATGTTTCTAGCCTAATACAAAATCATCAGATAAAGATGACTGCCACAGGCAGACTTTCTAGCTAGTACCAGCAGCGTTCGGCACTACACCCACACCAACAGCCACATGTTCACTGTTAACTACACACGGGGAAAGGTTCTCAAGTGCAAGTCAATGCATCTTCATGCTCTGCAGACTCAGCATTTATGTCTGCAGCGCAAAATTTTCGGTATGAAGGTGCGCTCTTGCATCATATTAGTCTGTAACAGGGGCGTTACTAGCTAGATTTCAGTCTCACTTGGAAGTGTCATCACTGGGATGTACTGTATGTTTCCTTCCTACCCGCGCTTCCTGTTTAAATGCGAGATGTGTAGCAACATTATCACAGTGTGCAGACATAGTGGAGAGTGACGTTGAGTAACTGAGCAGCTTCTTTCCCTTTTCCCCAGCCATGCACTAAAGTATTCAGTACAGGAGACCAAGATCACCATACATACTCAGTGCTGGGTATATATCTGGTGGTTAAGACTGGCAAACAAGTCACATTTTCATCACCTCAGATGAGACCCACTACATTCATCCCCTTCAAGCACTGTAAGACAACAATTTCTACTTGCTGGGACAGTGCAAGCAGAAATCACATCCTCCACCCAGTGGTGCATCCTCCTCTAAAACTGTTCTGTGTCAGAGTCACTTTGGATGGAAAGATAAGGTACTGACTGGCAAATGACATCCTACCACAAGATCAAACTAAAATTTAATCCAGCGTATTTAAAGCACATCATATTATTGATACCAACAGAAAGCAAAGTTTACAAAATAGACTGGAGTGCACTGCTCACACTTCATATTAAAGTAGCCAAATTAAAAGGACTCAAACTAACTATCCAGGGATTCTAACGGCCATAAAGTTCAAAGCTATTAATGGTAATGAAGGCTATATTCTTTTACAAATAATTTGCATATTTAGTTCGGTTACCTCTTTTTATTAAATTATAATGGATGATGTACAAAAATTTCACAGAAGTAGTCAATACACAAAAGGATGCTGTGCTGTATGTTAGAGCTTTCAGCAAGCTTGCATGGCTATTGAAAAGTAAGTTTGAACTTAGGAAAGATGCATTATAAATGCAACTGTGGCACCTGATACTTCTACAAAGTTGCCATTAGACAAACTTTTTTCCTTGAAAAGACCAACCAACTTGTAATACCTATGCCATAATCTTCAGATAAACCACTTTCACCAATAACCCTACCCCAAAAGCAGGAACAAAATTATGGCTAAGTATGAAAAGCAGTAGCAGGCTGACAGAGATGCAGTTTCCTGAAGGACTAAAGAAGCTGAAGAGGAAAATTTTGTCTAGCTTGTTTTGGGGTACTACTGCACAATTTGTTGAAAGTTAAATAAAAAGTGTATACTGTATTATTTTTGAACTAAAAAGAGGAACAAATTCTAAACAATAAAAAAGTTAGATACTACTTCTCTATTTGTACTCTAACAGAATAGTGGCCCCTCCCACCTATACAAGCTTTCTAACTTAAAAGAATAAACGAAATATAGCCAGCCAAGAGAAGATGACAGTGGGAAAAAACACAGTAATAATTGTAGTGAGACTGCATCTTCACAGTCAAGGCACACAGTTTACTATTTCAAAGTATTTAAAATAAAAGCTGACATCTCTCCAACACCAGTCGTTGTAATGACTACCTGACTGAGGACCTTGTAGCCATCTCAGAAGAGAAAAAGATATGACAAAGGATTTACTAGAGGATGAATGGTACCTTCACAGATTAGTTCACATAAACTGTACAAGAAATGACAACATGTGTCCAAGCGGTGATAGTTTATCACTTCTTCAGTTCTCCAAGACTTTTTAAAAACAAGTTTAACTGCAACCGATATGAACATCAGTTATTACTGTTTACACCAAAATTAAGAACCACCTAATAAGCAGGTTTAAAGTTGCAGTAAATCATATTTCAACACACTATTTAAAATTCAAAGTTTAGGAACTGGGCAGAAGAATCTAAGCCATTTTAGAAATGAGAACTCAAACTAAAATCACTTTACACTTTTCCTTAAACTACTGGACATGGGATATTTAAAGACAGTGTAAACTCTAAAAAAAGTAGTTATATTTTACATTCAGTGTACCAAGGTCTTTCACACTTCCAGAAGACAGTAGGAAGTGTTTGCCTCCTCTTCTACTAGATTTCTTGACAGTACACATAATAGCCAGTTAAGTAATGAATATGCTGACCATATTTTTTTTACAATAACAAACTATAATTTAGAAAAACCCTGCATTGTTGACGCATAGGTTTGACCAAAAAAGCAATAGTCAATTAAATGTTTAAAGACTTTCAGAATTTGGTGTCAGTTTCCTGTCTTTTTGTGGATGAAGTTCTACATGAGATCCATCTAAAACAAGGTCAAAATGAGCAGTATGGTACAATACATATTTTGTGTTTATAATACTTTATTGGCAGTGATGCACACTTCTGCTTTATGTACGACACTACTTTGACATTCTCATTAACAAAGAGGTGTAGTAATCAAAATGGGAACTTACCCCCTCATTCTCTCTGTGTGGATTCAGCCTACTATACACAGCTTCAATAATATTACGCCTAAAAAGAGAAGTTTCAAAAAATTAAGCACAATATTTCAAAGCACCGAGAACTTAAGTTTGAGCACAGTAATAACTTCAAAGTGTTTAAGATGTTTTGCCTTTAGCCGGCCTCTTAAAGAGATGAAGTTCACTCTGTCTTCGCTTCCTTTCAATACAATGTTTGGGAATTTAGCAGTAACTCAGGATTTGTAAAGACTCAGCAAGGCAAAATACTTTCTTACCTTACTCTCCATACAGTTTACCCCTCTACATCCTTAGAAGTTCCAGCTGCATACCCAGATTTTGCCAGGAGTAACGCTTAAATCTATGCTTTGCTTATAACAAAATTCTTCAATTTAGCTGCTTTTCTTGCCTTATTTCTGGATGTGGAACTTGAAGACAGTTGGGTTTTTTCCCATTACATACTCAGGTTACTACTTGCCTATGAACTTTTGAAGTGTGGTGCCCAGAGTATACAATCTCTGAGGTGTGTTGTCTAGTGTCTGTTCACATTGTAGATATTAAAACCCAAATGCCATTAGCTAGATCTTTTTTCACCCCGGCAATGTCATATAAGGCCACAGCTTGACAGGCAGGCAAAATGAGCACAAAAGCTTGTTAACAAAAAAAAAAACAAACCCCAAAGTATGAACAGACTTCAGAGGACAGAAAAAAGTTATGTTCCTGCATCTTCAAATCATAGTAAGAACTGGTAAAATTTCAAACAATTATAATAAATACGATCAAAGTTATTGACAGTTTCAATAAAAAAACCTGCTGCATGGAGTCTAAAGTCTGGAACTGGCCAAGATCTATTTAAAAAAATTGTGTCTTACAGAATGTGGATAAGCACTGACTGTTGACTCTTCCAGACAAAGAGCACAAGGGCATCAGATGAAGACAGCAGCAAATGCCTCAAGAATACGCAGTGGTGACTTGTGATGAAACAGGATTTTTTTCTGCCCCAGAATACTGAAGATGCTAGAAGTTTGATGAAGGCTCCTTCTGAACATATTAAACTTCATGGGAAAACAATTTCTAAGCCACTAAGTACATAAACTACCTGAAGATCAGGAAGCACCTCAGCAACAGAGGTAGTATTTTACATATTCTCCTGGTTTTATATTCTTCCATCGGCATCCACTTTCAGCTATCCTGAGGACAGGATACAGATCTAGAACAATCCTCGATCTGATGATGAGCTCTTACATTCATCCCATGGAAGCAAAAGCACATTCAAAACAGACGAGAGTGGTTTTCTAATGGAACATTACAAGTATGTAGGCTTCTGAGATAAAGCAATAAATCAGGTAGTGTCCAGCATCAGGATGTATTTTTCTAGTCATGATCCAGCATTTAAAACAGTACCTACTAAAATACTCAGAACTCTGGGAGATGCTTTGTGGACCAGCGAATGCAAGTGACAGTGCATCAAATCTCAGGATGACCCCTGATCTACAACACTGAAAAGACATCCTCCTATCATGTGTTCAGAGGCAGTATAAGTTGATGATGAAACTGCTATTTACCTAGACACACTGCACCAAGACAAGCAAAAGGCACGACAGACACGCCTGACAACTCAAAGCCTCAAGACACTGGCATATGTGCAATTTGTGCTTGTTCACACACAAAGGTTTTTGGGCTATGTCTGAACGAGCTCCCAGTAAGTAGTTCAGAATTCTTAGTGATACTTTCAAAAATCATGTCCAATATGAAAAGTCTGTCTGTGCCGTGAAGAGCAACGGCAACTCACACTAATGTAACAGAAAACACCTGGCTAGTCCAAGTAAGGCTGCCATAGAAGTGGCAGATAGCCCCTGCAGAGGGTTTAAATTCAAGCTTAAACTCAAGCCCTTGGGAATTTTCCTATGCAATTCAGTTTTCTTTCTTTGAACAGCATATTTTTCGTACTTTCCTTTTGAAGGGAAAATTCAGGGGCAAGATGTTGAGTGGAAGTACTAACACCCAAGCGACAGAGTGGCTCAAAACTTGTGTTTCCTTCAGCAACAAGTGACCATTCTTTCGGCAGCATTTGAAGTTACAGGGGAATCTGAGTCAAGCCAGAAGCTAGTCTTTGAAGAGTAAGATTTTATGGATAAACCACCACCATCAAGTGGCCACAACAAAGTTGACACCTTTAGATCTCCTGCCTCAAAGAATGAGCTAGTACTGACTTCTACACAAGTGAAATGCTTGAAGGAAGTATACAAAGCCAGTAGAAGTGGAGCTACTTCAGCGGTTCCTGAGGTGTGCACTAGTCAAAGTAACATCACGTTGTGTTTCTCTACCTCAGGTGTATTAAAAACCAGAAGCAACTATAACTAGTGCTAAAACCAAGGATGCCACAGACAAGCTCATTCTGCAACCTGTTTCAGCCAAGTCTTGGGATTTCAAACAGAAGAACAAAGCGTAAACTCTTCTTGTCCTTGCTAGCATTACAGGTTAAAGATCTCAAGACAAAGAATATTCCCTTATTAGGATGAAAGTTTTAAGTTACACTGTATGTGGTTTGGGTTGTGCAGTTGTACTGTTTTAAAGCTTCCCTTCAGGAGCTCAGTCCCGCAAGTAAAGTTAACTAAATATATCACTGCCTGTCTTTGTCCAAAGTTTGAAGGCCAAGAAAACATTACTCAATATTGAGGTTATTCTCTTAACAGGCTGCAGGTTCACCTCCTGAAGTCAGTTTTCTGTAAAGCAGTACTTTAAAAGTCAAAACAGGGAGAAAGGATTCAAAAGGCAAATTCTGAACTTAAGCCTGTTAAGAAAGTAACCTGGGTTACAACAAATTAAAGTAGAGTTTATATGCAAAGGTTCCAAAATATTGAAACAGTACATGTTGGAGTTATTAACGAACAAAACAACAAAACACACCAACTCATTCAGCAGTTAGGAGGCACTAAGAATAAGCACACCAGAATGCCTGGAAAGTACATAAGTGGAGAAAAGGCCCAAACTGTAGAGGTACTTCTAAGCCTAGAAAACAAACAATCATGGCAGACAGTGCTCATTAATAAGTATACACAGTGAAAATAGATGTATACACAAATGGTCAGAGGACAGGACTTCATATCTGGAAAAACACAAAGATTCCAGAAGCAACATGACCTACATCAGTGAACAATAACAGGTCTCACTGCTTGGGCAATTCTAGATTCACAATTGTTTATGCAATTCTAAGTTCTGTTCATTAAAAACCTTAAATTATAGGTTATTAGAACATCACCATTAGCCTCCCCAGAAAAAAAAAAATCCATGTAATTTCTGCATATTTATTCCAATTAAGCTTTAAAATTCATACCCTAGGTTCAATATTCTTGCTTATCTAACATTCAGTTTAAGACTAAACAAAGAACAACAATTTTCTTATGAGAACGTTTGCTGAACAAACAAGCATTGACCCAAACTTACCATGGACACTAGGTGGTAGAGGGAATACAATGTCAGGAAAATTGACCTGGTATTTTGATACTCCACAGTTAAGAACTATCAATAAGGTAACAAGTGTAAAGCAATAAAGATCAAAGAATAAATGTTTTTATTTTTCAAATGGCCATATGGAAATAGTAAACTAGTATGTTATGTACCACAATATGATCAGTTTCCTCTTACCATTCCAGAATGGGAAGGGTGACACAAATGTTTATGCAGTGCAAAAGGTAAACTAGCTTAAGATATGAACCCCTTTTTCTTTGAGTGTAGCCATTACAACAAGAAAGCTTTAAAACAATTTAACAAGATATTTGTTTCAGTTAAACAGTTGAAGAAATTCCAATACTGTACTCACTTGCCAGCTAAACCACCTCCTGGTGGTAAATTGGGGATATTCTCCGCAGTCAAAATACGAATAACATGAGCAAGATCAGGCATTCCTTCTTCACCCGATTTTTCCATAATTTCTGATTTAAAAACAGAAGTAGTCCTTTGATTACTCACTTAATACCATCCATTCCTTAAGACACCAAAATATAAGATACTATCACTTAGAGACATTATGAAAACATTATATGTAAACAGGAAAACATTCTTTACATTTTAGGTAAACAGCCTTTGCATGGTGGAACAGAGCTATTAAGATCTATACCCTGCCCTTCCAGGATGCTTCTGATCATTCTTTCTCTCAGAGAAACTTGGAAGTAAGACCGTGTCATGGAGCCAGCAGCCTGTTCTCTCCCAGCATCTGGTTTAGTTACCTTCCTTTTGCATTGCAACACACGCTCCGAAGTTACATGCCATAAAGCCAATGCTTTCCAGGAACTCAGTCGTACTTCATTGCAAGTAATACCTTGTATTCTCAAAGTCCTGAATCTCTAGTGCATAAACACTGCACCCATCATGCAATAAAATGGGCCGTTTTGTATGCCTCTGTGGCTCAAGTGGCCAAAACAAAACACAGACCTGATGACAAATAATAATATGGTATTCCATTTTCAAAGTAGAAGTATCAGATAAGCACAGCGCTAGTTAAGTTGTTCTGCCTCAGAACAGAACTGCCTAAACTGAAATCAATCGTCACATGCTCTTATCCATCAAAGTTGCTGTACGGCAAACATGCAATAGCTGCATATACATTCACACAGGCATAACACTACTGGCTTCCAGTCATCAGCCTCTAATCATGGCTAGTATCTACTACTACCACGGCAGAAAAAGGTTCACTAAATCATCTACAAATAGTAGTTGTATACATGTGTCACATTTTTAAAGAAATAATTTTCTGAAAAAATTAGCTAAATTAAGGAATGGAGTGCCATTTCCTGTAAACATTGTTCTAGATAAAAATTCTCTAAGTCACAAAAGACTTAAGGAGAATGAATCCTCTCAAATATCATCCTAAAGAAGCCCCACTTCAGTCAGTCTGCATCTTGGCTACTATCCAAAGGTTAACAAATCACCTAAATTTCTTACATTTGATCGATTGCAGCCTCTGCAATGAGTAAGCTGGGTATAATACTACTAGAAGTCTTTAAACAGTCTTCCACGAAAGCTTATGTATATTTTCATACACCCATCCATTAAGAATGAATCACGGCTAGCAAAGGAAGTGACAGCTGAAGGTCTTAAGATGTTGATCTTAAGACTTTGATCACTTCTTCCATACACATTGACACAAATCAGCCACAAGTTCCCTTTTTGCTCTACCTAGTTAGAAGTAGACTGCACCACTATAACATAATTTTGCTCAGTCACATCCAAAAGGAAATGTGACTTATACATATACTGCTTTTTATACCAAGAGCACATCTGGTTCGATGCATACGAAAAGTAGACAAATAGCACGAAATAAGAAGAAAGGCTATAGAAGTAGGCAATTATTAAATATTAATGCAAGCATAATATCTTTATATCTTCTAAAAAAATTTTAAAGCAATCACAGCTAAGGATTGCTGCATATTGCTTGGTACTGGAAACTCTTACTGTATAACCACTTCTCAGGGAGTGCTGAACTGAACCCTCCATTTCTAGAAGGAAATTAGGAATTCTAGTGGAATTCCTTTTTCCTTTCCTGGTATTAGGATGAATAATTTCATCCAGAACATTTCTCCTCTCTCAAAAAAACGCCTTCCTAATAGAAAATCCGAGAATAAAGCAAATGACCAAGCATGACCTTTTTTTCATTACACATCAGTTAGCAGATACACACCATGGATTTGTTTGACAAAGGCCACTAGAGAAAGAAACTAAAGGTTTTCAGAAACAGATTTAAAGGCATTTACAAGGTTTTCACCTTAATCTCTACAATGCTAGGCATAACCCTGAAATTAATTTTCCCTGAACATGCGAGACAATTGCAGAATCTTTTACACCTGCATTGCTAATGTAATTCAGACACTTGAAAGAATAATCTCCTGCTATTATCACATGCAAATCCATTAAAGTTCACTACAAAGTCTACTATTTTAGTCTTAAAATACTTTTTCTCCAAAAGCCTAAAACTTAACTCACAGATAAGCATTTTCAAAATTCAGGCAAAAATTTATTTCCATTTTATGTAATGCAAGTCCCCAACCAGATAGCATTACAAGTTTTTATGTTCCAGCATCTCCTCTGATCTCCAGCTGCACGACTATGACAAAACAGTTTTGTTTACAGTATATGTTCCTCAGATGCACTATCCAACTCACCATATTAACTGAGTATTCAACTACTGGTAACACTAAGTCTACATGGAACACATGCCCCTGTGTATGATTAGGGGAATGTCTGATATACACTTTCAAATAAGTGTAACTTAACTACTGTCCAACACATCTGCATTACTTTGGCAACTAACCATTTAAGTGACTCAAAACAGAAGCACGGCTGTGCTCACCATCCTAAGTGACTCGATCACAAGCTGTTGACTATAATCTCCTAAATATTTCAGAATACTCTTGAATGCGCAGCTTTAGAATGCAGTCATACACATTCTGTCAACCTCAAGACCCAAACTAGCAAGAGAGCTTTGGTATACAGTTGTTCCACTAGAAATATCTGTAAACTATCACTTGCTGAGTTTGTTTTTAAAAAACAAAACAGCCACAACACCTCTGTTGAAACAAAAACCTCTGTGTTGGTATTAAAACAATTACTCTGTTTTGTTTTAGTAACTCGGGAAAGATCTTGTGAAACTACTAACTCAACTCATTGTACAAACACACAGGATCTCAGCATTCTACTTATGAATGTACAAAGGCAGACTACAAATGTTACAGATGTATTACATTGCTTTTGAACACAGAGTTTACTTTTTTTTTAAACAGACAAAAGCATGTCTCAAACACCACATGCCTCAAACACCACCTTTCTCTCCAACCAAAGCATAAAATGCACAAGCATAGCAGTGAAAAAAACCTGTTATTTTTAAGGTCTGCAAGAGAACAGAAAAATATTCTATACTGAACCGTCCACATTAAGAACAAATATCATTGATCAAACTAAAATTGCTTCAGAAAGTCCTAAAGGATTTTATACTAAGTGCCAACATTGCCCTGATTTAAATTAGTCACTTACTGAAAGGTGAGAGTATCTAAGAACTCATAGCTCATCTTTTTGACAACACCATCTTGGCAGCTTAGTAGTTCTATGGCAAACTGGTTTGTTTCAGAATGTTTTTACTATAGGTATAAAGTTTTTACTGGCTATCAATCAACTGCACGTAACTTGAGCTGTTAATTCTTTAACAGAGAAAGAAACATTGTTGCACACAATAATTTAACACGAGCAAGATTCATTATTTGCATTTTAAAAGGAACAGTTATCATCTAGTCTGGTATTTTAAACGCTAGTAAATCTACTACAGATGCTCACTATAGAGCATCACTTGCTGTAACTGAACATAGATTCTTGGACATAGCTGCCTAGCTTACATTCAGAGCCCCAAAACACATCAGAACTACACATAAGTTATAACAAATACACTTCCCTGAAGACAACCACCCTAAAGTATAAACTATATTTAGAACACATTTAAAGAAATCAACCCCTGCCTTTTGAAAATAACTAGGAGAGGATCAAATCTACATTATCAACATCACAACTTTTCTACCAGGCTTTAAGTTTTTAACTTAAAGGCTGTTTAAAATCTCTCAGGCACAGCTCTTAAATGCACTGTTTTCCAGACTACCCTTGGTCCAATGACTAACACAAAACTGACTATGGTGGTTGTCCTTTCCTGATCAAAACGAAGTTCCCACCTTTCAAAACTTTTCCTTACTACTCCAATACTTGAGATGATAGATATGCTAAATCTCGTTCCTTGCTAACACTTGACATGCAAAGGCCTTGCTCTCTGTCCAATTAGCAGAACACAGAATGACACACAGAACTCATGCGGGTGGGAGTGGGTGTAGAAATCAAGAAGAGCTGAAGCAACAGAAGTCCAAGCTTTGAAGCAACTCATTTCTCTGGAGCACTTAATCATTTTGAGTGACATTTGAAATGGCTCTGCATCAGTTCAGACCAGAAACTCTCCACTTGACTTTTGTGCGTATACTATTTGTTAAATATGACAATATAGCTAAAATACATTTCTGCTAGGAAGTTATTTTGATAAGTTAAAATAGCAACTCAATAATGCTACAATACTGCACTGTTACTAGCAAATAGTACTTCTTACATCGTTTGCAGTTAATCCAGTCACTTTGGTCAGAAATGGTATGACAGCTTTTCTATTAATCTTCACTTAAACATTCACTTATGAAAGCATTAAAATACACTGCAGTTACATACTTTTTTTATCTATTTGCTAATAGAGAGGAGCCACGAAGGAGCTGGGAATGCTAGCCGTATCCACTGTGTGCACACCTGACTGCTGTCAGTGAAGGTAACTGCTTCTGGCACTCTCCCAGAACCTATTAACAGCTCATGTACTCAGACATAGGCAGATAATAGGTATTTATCTTAACTAGTGTCATCTAGGAAGCCTGGGATGTAAGCCAAGTTCTGAGAAACATGCCTAGAGTTAGCATTTGAAGTGACCATTAGCTCTCTTTAATCTCAACAGAAACAGCAAACATGCAAGCCATTCCAATTTAGGTCCCATTTAAACAAGAGGGAAAGACACCACACACACCACTAGCACATTCAGACATAACTTATATATAAGAAGGCCTTCAGGCCACAATACATTTAAAAATTAAGGTTTGTTACATCAATTATCTAGATTACTGGGACGCTGACACAAACACGAAAAAATTTCTATGTCTACCTCATTCCCCTAAGAATGAGTGCAATAAAAAAAGATACCTAGACAAAGAACATGAGTGATGTTCACAGCTGTTTCACACAGATGAAAAATTAAGTTATAAAAATGGCTACAGTAATGCCATTTCTGGCATTAATATCAAAAATCCTCAAGCATTTTGAAGTGGCAAAACTAACGGTTGTCCATAGCAACGAGGTTTCAGTGGCAGCATGTGCATTTCCATGTCACTTGCATTTTACACTGAATTAGTGCTAAGTTATGAACGGTTAGCTGTGCTATTTTTGCTGCTGTACACTCTCCGAAGATTCTTGATCTCCTCAAACCTATACATTCTCTTTTATACCTAATGCTGCTTGTTTGGATATGAACTTCTTTCTAATGAAAGCATGTCCAATCAGTCCTTTCAGTATCCGGTACAGCATGCTAAAAAGCCAGCGGGTGTCTCAGATAATCAAATAAACCAAAACCAACACAAAAACCAGGAGCAGCATTTATCTCCTAAGTGATAGTGCTGGAGTCCTGTATTAGTAAGTCTCACCAAATAGTCATAAGAAAGGAAATAAAGTATTTTAGCCCTAGATTATACACACCACGCTTGGTTGCCTGGAGAGTTTCTGGATCTATGTTGAAACAATTTGGTCAGTCACACCTTCTTTCATTAAAAAAAATAAAAATGTTCAATCTCAGGCAGTGGCCAGAGCTGTGATTTTTGTCATTGAGACCTTGTTTACAGCATCCAGATGGTGGCTTCATGCTGGTTCTGACCTGCAAAGTCTCAAACATCTTGGCATCCAATTTTAAAATTATTTTCATGGAACTCTGCTGAACAGTCCTTCAGACTGCCAGTAACACATTTTTCAATGTGAACACAGAAAAGTACCATCAGGACAGCAATACTATAGTATGAAGCTAAACCATTGGTCTCAGCATCTGTAACAAATACATACAAGAAGACTACACAAGTCATTCCCATCTATGAAGGGACCATCTCTTCACAAAGTACAGTTAAAACTTGGATCTAGTGATCAGAGTAGTCTAGTTCAGTCACACAAGGGCACAAGTTACCTCAGATAGCTTTCTCTTCAGTAAACCCTTTCCTTCCTTGAATACCATTGCTATAACTGATCACTCCAACAAATCGGTTAAACTGCATCACTGTAAGCGGATGATAGTGCTTCAGTACACTTCTGATGAGATTACAGAAGTTTAAAGAATCATAACAAGGCTTTCAAAACCTGATGACTGCCTCTCTCTAATGATGCTACTTCACAGCATTATCCTAGCAATATTTGTAACAGACAAATCATTTCAAGAACTCACTTATTTCTATGCCTGGGTTGCTTCTGCAAATACCTGTGCCCACACAGAATCACAAACTGGTTAGGGTTGGAATGGACCTCAAAGATCATCTAGTTCCAAACCCCCTGCCATGGGCAGGGACACCCTCCACTAGACCAGGTTGCCCAAAGCCACATGAGAACAATATTATAAAAAAAGGCAAACTTTCAATATCAGCCCTGAACTTCAGCCAATTTTACCAAAACTGAGCTACACCTGGAGCACCAGAATGATTAAGATTGAAGAGATCAGGAGGCCACTACATAGAGCTGTCATCAGACCATAGAAGCGCCTTGATCAGTGATGAAAGATTTTAAGTTGAAGCAGGCTTTCAAACTGTTGCTTCTAAATGTCAGTAGTTCTGACATTAAGAATGCTGCAGAAAAGCAATAAATACACAAGAGTAAGTCAGTCAGTCAAACTGACTTACCTTTCACTGTTTCTGCTTAAGGGAAAAAGTTGCATTTAACCTTCTGGATAAGTAAAGAGAGTTACAAAATCAGTGACTAAATGAAACTGGTTAGGAATTAAGTTTAGTACTCCATGAATGTTCTAGATGATTCTATGGTTTCTAATCACACATACAGTTTGCAAGCATTCGGAATCCAAAGGGATGATTTACGGCTCTTGTATCCATAGGTATTTTGATAATTTATATTCTGAATTTTCACAAAAGTGCATTTAAAAAAGTAATTGGTATGAAAAATAACTCACAGCTGCACTAAATAAATGCTGTTAAAAAAGCTTAGATAATTAGGTAAGTTGTCCTATGAACACCTGATACAGCTTTTTGTTTTTGTCAAAAACTTGCACAAAAAAAGGAAGCAAGCATCCCAAGTATACCTCTTAATTGCATTTTGTAATTAAAACATTAATATCACAATTTACTTTGCAGATACAACACTATGCGAGGTCAGCGGCTGTATTTTGACCTGTAAAAACAGAAATAAACCCCCTGAAGCTCACATTAAGAAAATGCTTGTGGAATACCAGGATAAACTAGCCACATGGCTTAGAACATTTTCCCTGACACACAAAAATTCAAATTTGCAACCAGGCCTGAATGTGACCCAACATATAGTGGTATCATGGCTTCCAGGGTTTTCGTTTTCATGCTCACGAAGGTTATGACAGCATCTCTAATGAACAAAACCGATTTCTTACCTTCAACCCGTGATTCCAAGTACTTATCCAACTCAGCATCTTTTTTCACCGCCTCATCTGAGACCTTAGGAGCATTTGAGAAACAAACTAGTACGATACTCATGTTATCGCGACTCCCCTATATGATAAAGAAAAAAAAGTTAGCATCTTCCGTCTTACCTTTCATTTTTCTATTCTAGTCAGATTAGCACTTGTTCCAAATACAGTACTAATACTATACCTGGAAAAAAGAAACCATGCAAAAAAACTGTATTTTTATTAAAAAGAACCTCTAAGTTTCCCAACTAAACTACTTGTTAGAATTAATTTTACTTATTCTTATTTTACATTCTTAGTCTTAAAGTTTAAAATACTTAATGGACTTATTTACACATCAACATTAAAAAATAGTATCAAGAAAACAAATCAGAAATTACACAGTCATTTAAGAGTACCTTAAGTTAAGGAACAACTCATGTTGCAAAAAGTAAAGTGCAGAATACTTATCCTAGACTACCAGAATAGGTAGCTCCAGCTACTAATTGAGAGCATTCACCTAAGACATTACAACAGTTACAAATCTGCTTATGAGAATGCACCCATGTCATACGTAGCACCTTGAATAAAATAAGTGCAAAATATGAATCCACTTAGTATGGCCAAGCTGACCTTACAGAATATTGTGCTCAGCAACATCAGTCAACAGCTTTTTCAGATACTAACTTTAATGTCAGCTCTTCACTAGTAAGCTCTGATATAATTTTCCTGCTCATATTTAGTTTTCAAAATTATAATCCACGGTCAAATTTAAAAACAAAGTGTCTTGTACAAGGAGATCCAGTAGACACAGAATTTAAACTCCTGGTTTGAAATCAAGATCTTAAATTTCTAAAAAAAAAATAAAATTTAAGTGCCATTAGTCACTGTATATTGTTTCTGTGTAAACCCAACCTACCGGATAGCTCCTACCATCTATCACAACTCCGTCTCCTGAAGAAGTTAGAGTAGGAATCTGACACCAGATTAAAGTCCTTCAGAAGTACTCAGGAGTTATTCTACACTCTCTTTTGTACCAAGGACAAGGGTACACCTATCTTTCACAGCAGTTACTATCATGTGGTACAACTCACACCCTGAAGACAGAGGACAACATTCTAATATCATTAAAAACAGCATAGATCCAGGATCTGACTTTAAAATAAACATGAGGTCAGGGCTCAATTTTACTGGAAGTATACTAGAGTAATGATCCTTTAAACAAAATTGGCCAAGTGCTTGGTCAGAAAAGCCACAGCATTTGTACCTGCTGGAATACAACCCTATTTCTGGGAAAAAAAAAATAAAATACATAAACTTATTCTTTGTTAGGGTTCTGAATTCAAATATTTTCTTCAAAATTGGATGTTTGGTCTGTGGCCTAACGAAGGAACTCTATTTGCCCCAGTAGGAGTTAAACTTTTCAGAGAATGCTGGAAATGGTACATCTATGAAATATTTGTAGACTGATCTGTAGTTGCTCCAAACTAACTTTAAGTTCGAGGAATACAACCAAGCTCAGACGCAAGAGTAGTGCTTCTCCATCTAAGCTACAACAATGAGCTGAGGACATCACTTCAGATGACAGACAAACCAAACCTTGAAGAGGAATGGTGCAAACACTGGTTTTATGCAAAGGATATGAACACTGCCCAGCTTGAAAGAACAAAAAAAAACCACCTTACACAGAATTTATTAATTAAAAAAATAATTATCTGGAAACACAAGTTTAGAGCTGGAACTCTATGCAAGCATTATTTGAGAAAATAATAAACCTTTATTTTTGCAATTGCATTCAACTCTCCAGGCACAATGGATAAGGCTGTATCTTCTTCAGCAAGGCTATATAGCCCAATGGGTACAAAAGTTTGAGGGAAGGAAGAGGGAGAAGGGGAAGAGTAGGCCAGGCACTGCTGTTAACACCGTACCCATCTAAACAGAAGATCATTTAGAAGAGCTGCTTGGAGAAAACAGTTACATACCTTATGTAAACAAGTGTCCACTACCCAATTGCACACTTTTTCCAGGTCATCTGACACTTCAAGTCTAGACTTAACAAATTCACAGAGCTCTTCATTGCTCATTACATCCCAGATTCCATCACAAGCCAAGATGATAAACTCATCTTCTTCTGCCCTTAAAATTTCACAAACCTCAGGCTCTGGAGAAACAAGTTGCTCTGTAGGGCCTTTACCATCAACACATTTGTAGTCATAGTCCCCCAGAGCTCGCGAAACTGCCAATGAACCATTAACACGCTGAATCATTACACTGCCTCCTGCATTCTGGATTCGCTCCTTCTCCCTTGGGTTGCAAGGTTTGTGATCCTGTGTTGAAAAACAGACTTGTCCATTCCTATAGAGAACAGCACGCGAATCACCACAATTGATAAAGTACACATGCTCAGGTGAAATCATAACTCCCACTGCTGTTGAGCCACTTCTGTCCATCCCATTTCTGAGGTCTGAGAAATTGCGCATATACTCATCAATTTTCAAAAAGCCAGTTCTGATTCCACTCTTGACATTTTCCACTGAAGGTTCAAGAGCAGATCCAGGTTTTTCTGTCGCCCTAAAGTCTTCATTGTTAGTGATGTGTTCTAACAAGTGCGTGGAGCAATAGTTTGCAACACGAGATCCTGCGTGACCATCATAGACAGCAAAAAAGGACCAGTCCTCTAAGCCATGGGGAATACCTACAACAGCTGTGTGAGCATCTTCCATTTCCACTCTCCATCCCTGCATACTGCTGAGGCCATAACGCAAGCCATTCCCTGCACCATGAGCATTATGTTTTTCAGTTTTTGGTTTATCCAAAAATGCACCCATGTTTATGCAATATCGAATCTGGAAAACAGAGAAGAAAAGTCTTATTTATAAAACCACCACTCCAGGTAAGCTTTGTTCTCCCTTTCCTGTATTTCTTCTTTATAAAACAAGTAATAAACCATGCACATGTGCAGAAGTCAACAATTATAATAGGGAGAAAAAAGTAATTAATAAGCAATATGAATAAAATGTGAACTTAGATCCCTGTTTACATTTCTGGTGGGATGGTGTGTCTTAAAAAGAGCTACTTCATCAAAATTAAAAGGCACTCCATATGAAGACAGAGTAGTGCACATACCTTTGCAGCCCTGCCAATTCTGTCATTTTCTGCAGAGACTACTTCATGCTGAAAAAACAACTACCATGTGACTCCTATTCTCTTTCCAGTTCTATTGTGGCATGAAGAAAAGCTAATACTTCATAAGTAAGAACTGACTGGTCTCACTAGCTTTGCACATATTGTGCTACTTCTGTACTCTTGTAAAGCATGGCAAAAGTGACAATAGGGGAAAGCAGACCATCTGCCAAAGGAAATAAGGCAGCAAATCCCATTTTGATCCAAGAAAACTTCTCACAGGATTCTCTTCGTAAATTTTACTTAGTCCTTTGTAAAACAACATTTCCATTTTACCATCCGTAAAAGACATTCACGTGTTCACATGAGATTTAAAGTTAAAATCAAGCTCAATGCATCTTTGAAAATGTATCCTGTTACAAGAGGTATGAGCCAAGGGGAGACAGCAATCCACAGAAAGTAGTTCTTCAGTATCTAGAGACCTGCTTCAAAAAAAAAAAAACCAACACAAAAACAAAAACAAAAAAACCCCACACAACCAACAAACCCCACCATCTCCAGAGAGCAAGCTGGCAGGTAAAATGTAAGTAATCTATATTGAAGCTTTGGAGGACTTCTGACTTCCTCTCCTGTACTAGACTACCTTGCACTTCACAAAATCAACAGAGAATACATTCTTTAATTCACAGATCCCACAGTACTTTTCTGAAAACTTCAGAAACTCAGACACCACAACCTCTGATCGTGGTAAAAATGACTGCCCCATGAAACCCTTAGTGACTGGGTGTGAAAATTACAGCAATCTCCACCCCAGAACAATTTGAGAGAATTCTGCCATGACTGATCCTGAGTAGTCAGTCACTAGGTCTCTGACGCACTACTATCCAGCAGGCCTGCAGAGTCATGATGATCTAGTTCTGGTTTAAGAGTTTGCAACTAGGTCACAGAAAAACATTGGGAAATCCTTACTTCTGCTATCCTCTCATCTAAACACATATTCAGCATACACAGCTTAGTCTGACAGGGGAGATAGAAAGAGTAGCACAATGCAGTGAAGAAAAAATTAGTTAGATTCTGTACCCCACCTCCCTTTTTAGGGTAAACTAAGATTTCTAGACAATCCAAACTTGTGCTAGTGATCCCCATGAAGTGCTGAGGATCTCCAACATTCCACAGACCCCAACAGTTCACACACCAGTTATGCCTCTTTTGAAATGCATCTCCCACTCTTACTTCAATACAACTTTAGACAAGCTTTCCCAATTGCTGCAGTAACTCCTTATCTGGTTTAATCTTTAGTCTAGTTTTACTGTCTGTCTTAACTCAGGTTTAATGGCCTTTGATTCAGGTGCTACTAACATGATGCAAAAGGAGCAATGTGGTTCTGTAAGAGTCTGATCATCATATAGCTTGATATATTTTTTCTTAAAAAAAAAAAAAAAGAGAAAGCACCTGGCTAAGTCAAATCAACTGAGAAATGCCAGGATTTAAACACCTCTTACGTTCAAGTACCATGCTATGTTCTAACTACAAGTCTTCAAATTATCTGTTCTGACATGGAATAAAACACTAAGTGAGATTCCCTATTTCAAAAGGTATACTAGAGATGATTTCTCAAATATTCAGCTAGAAATTAGAGTTTTTCATGGACAGTGTAAATGCTAACAGTGTGCAATTACCCCCTCCAGTACAGCTATGAAATACCACCATGATTTTTCATTTCTCAGGGAACTCTACACTCACATAGCAGTTAGTTGTGTCTCTGTACCAATCTCCTGCTATCAAGAAGTCTGATGTTACAACAAAAGCCTTGTATTTAGTAAATTGTCTCAAGCAGCCACTTAAAAAAAAGGAATTGTGTGACACCAAAGAAAGTGTCCTGAGCTCTTTATGCTCTCCAAAAAGGGAATTCCATGTACAAGGTATACATCCTCAGCTGCAGAATCTGTAGTAAAAACAAATTATTAATAGAACATGCTGTCAATTTTATTTTATTCCATAGAAACATAAAAATAGGCCTCAAACTGGATTTTATAAAGCAAAACCAGAAGAACCAGAAGTACCATTTTCACAGATAATGGCACATCTAATAGAAAAAAGTTACAGACTGACTTCAAGCCTCCATGTAATGCTCCCAGAATACTTCCCGTACTTTTAACAACTTGAAAAATCATTAAGCCCTTTCAAACACGAACTATCCATCCTAAACTTCACCCACCCTCCCTATTAGACAGTATCATGAAATCGAACTAAAGAATCTTACACACAAGAAACCACAAGCATTATCGTTATTCTTTATCCCTGCAGACACCATCCACTGGCCTCTAATTATGTTACCTGGGATAGCAAAGGCGAAGATAAAATGACTATACCATCTTACGCTATGCATTGCGAGCTTCGCACTGTATGCAATTTGCAAGTAGTAAGTTACATTCTGCTCACAATTATTTGCATCATTATTTTTCCCCCTATCTGAAAAGGGCTATTAATGACTTAGATCTTTTGAGAGAAAGGGTTGTGAAAAGCAGTTTGGCTGTGTATCTGATTTTACTTTGAAAAAAGGAAACAAAAAAGAATCAGTGCCAAACTGTCATAAAAGCAAAGCAAGGCAGTGCTACACACCACCACAAACAAGTGCTCTTAGTGCTCTCAGCAAATGATGTTCTCAGTTAAGAGCTGAACAAGTTCCACTTAGTTTAAGTATTCAACTAACATCAGTAAAGGAGATACATGAAAGGACTTTAATAGCTGACGACCACCTATTCACAAGTTACACACAATATAAAGCTATTTTAAAAATGCACAAAAACATTCTTACCAGTAAAGCGTAATACACAACTGAAATGACGCCAAAATGGAGTCCTCCAATGCTTCAGACCTTGTATGAGATCCTTATAATTATATCCTTGTGTTCTTAAAAATTAAAAATGTGGAAAAAATCATATGACTAATAATAAAACATCTAATTGCAAAAGCCTGTGAGCTCAATAATGAGTGTGTTTTCTTTTTATATTTATTTTTTTATATATGTATAAAAAAAATTGTTTAAAAAAAGAGGCACATGTTCCACTTCTTAGCTTTACCTATTTCCTAAGTACTTCACTTACTGCACAAGAGTGAGAAACTGAAAAGACATTATACAAGACTACATTCCTGATTTCTATACTTCCTGTTTTCTTACTGATTGCAAGTCAATATCTGCATCCTTTAATAAAAGATTTGTAATACTTAATAGGATGTTTAGAGTATCAATTTATGGCTGGCCCTATAAAAGATACCAAACATACAGGTTATGAAATCTATCACTCTGCATATTATGTAGACTATATAAGGCAGCAATTGGTTTGAAGATGAGCTAAAAAAGTCAAGCCATTTCAGTGAGCATGGAAGAAGCAGTGATTTCACTGACTCGCTGAAACTCAGATTTTTCAATCAAAATTATCAGTGACAGTGAGGCACAAAGATGATTTAAAATGAATGAACGCTTGTTCTATTAAAAGCTTCATTTTTAACAGTAACAACGTAGCATGTTAAAAATACTAGGAAGTTACAGAAAATAACAAGTGATATGGCATACAGTTAAGTACAGTATATTCCGATCAGGCGTTATGCACAAATGTACTTCACATTTACAGTGCTAACAGACACAACTCTCTAGCAGTAAATTCAGCTGTGTATTTACCTGTGTACAAACTAGTTAAGTAAATCAGAGATATTTTAATGAAATTTGTGGTATCGTACCAAACTTTACTTTTGTAGCAAAGCAGCTTTAAAAAACCACACAAAAACTCAACAACAAACCACCAAAAAACCCCAAACAAAAAACACAACACAAAATACTACTTGTTTTTTTCCAAAGTGAAAGGTTACAGAAAGCAAGCTGTTCCACTGGAAAAACAGTACCCTGATACTCACATCCAGTTTTGCTCCTCTTAATATCTCAGGCTAGATCAGTAAACAGACTCGAACACCTAAAAACGAGACTTGGCCAAACTGACCTGCAAAATTCCTACAGAAGGCGAAGTCTATCATAGGTCTAATCTGGTGTTTCCATCTCTTATTTTAAGCACATTAGGATAGATACAAGTCAATCTTGACCCAAGCACCAAGATAACTTTTAAGTCAGGTCAGAATTCACAAATTACAGAACCATAGAATAATTCATGTTGGAAGAGACCTCTAAAGCTTATCCAGTCCAAATCCCTATTCAACGTCCCATCAGTATGATATCCAACACCAGAGATGGTTCAGGCTGTTAAGAGCCTTGGCAAGTTTCGAACATCTCCAAGGATGGAGATTCTATAGCCTCTGAGCAACCAGTTCATGTCTGACCACATTTGTAACGAAAACAGAACTCCCATTAGTGCAACTTGTGTCCTTTGCCTCTTAGTCTTCCACCACACGTCTCTGGGAAGAGCATAGCCCTACCTTCTCTATACCCTCCCATTACGTAGCTGGAAGACAGTAATTAAATCCACCCTTTGGCCTGAGAAAATTTAATTTCCTTCTCGTGAAAATATTTACCCCACATAAGATTATGAGCTGAAACTTTCAAAATCTGCAAGACCATGCCTACTGTAAATCCCCAAAACTTCCTTGGAAATCAGGAAGGCCTTAGTTCTCATCCATGCTCCACAGGCTACTCTAAAACAGTATATATCCTGCAGATAAGAATAGAAACCTAGGATTCCCTTCTTCCAGTAGTCTTCTCATCTCTGGGGAAAATAAAAGAATAATAATTTTAAAATAAGAATCAATTACCTGGTAAGTGCCAACAATTGCCAAGGCTCAAAGGCCTTTAGAGGCAGAAAATAGTGGCATTTTTCCCTCTGGCAATGGAGGAAACTGAACCTGAGCAATACACTGCTGAATTTGTAGCTCTAGATACCGTCTTACTGTACACTCTTCATCTCTAGTTTTAAATCTATAGCTAAGCCATTTCCAAGAGAGTTCAGGGCTGTGCTGTGAGTTTCTAACAAAAGCTGACATCCCTTTCCCAGGGCAAAAGCCTAACCCAAAGCTTACTTCTCTGAAGTCCTAAAATATATTCTTCTCTGATGCTTCCTACTTGATACAAATCCTACACAAGGTCCTTATCTCATATACAGGGAACATAAGCAATAATTCAGGCTCAGGAAACCTCTACCCTTTTGAGGTATGGAAGTATGAAGACAAAAGCCACATCCTATGACATACAAGGAAAATTTGTGATAAGTATCATTTTCCCCAAAGTTACACAGTGAAGACTTTCTTTGGTATTAGATCAGCCATCTAGTAAAGGGGCTAAAATTGGGTCTGTGCATAAATTGAATTTCTCTGTTTAAGAGAAAAACAATGACACCCACTGATTTTCTCCCAAGATCTACTTATTAAATGGGAAATGGTTCTTGCTTAGTTAGATATCCATGATTTTCTACTACATCATGAAAAGCTATTTTAAATGAAAAGCATGCTCCTTTCCATGTAGATTTAGATTTAACAGGCAGAAATATATACTTGCTGGCTGTCATGAAGGTGGCCAAAATGCAATTAGATTATAATGGTTTAAAACCATAATCAATGCTTTTGTAGATACTATAAAATAATTTTCAGATCACATCAGTTTCAACAAGAACATTAGAACTAGACTAATACCTTCACGGCCAACAGTCCCAAAAGCAATAACATATCTTTTCATACAATGAGAATGGTCCAACATCAATCTTTTGGGCTTAGGTCATAAAAGTGTACTGTAAAAATGTCTCTTCCTCAGAAGGGTTCACTCAACAGGCCAGTCATTTCTAATAAGTCAGTGCTGTGGAAAAGAATCAGTGCCAGCGTTTCTTGTTACAAAGCACATGTGCTCCTGCTATAAAAAAAGAATGACGTTTCAAGAGAGAAGATGTTGCACTAGATATTAAATATCTAAGTGACAAAAAAATAACGAAAATGTGTGATAATTTCAAAGCTTATTGAAAGTGCTGAAGAAATAACTTCTCATTTAAGTAAAAAAAATCTAACTTGGCCATCATGGAAAACTCCCATCTTCATCTTGCACTCTAATGTTTAGGTATGTGCATACACACACTGTACACTTTACATGTACCTAGACACACATAGATAGTTCTGACATTCATGAAGATTCCCTGTACCCTTCAATTTACATGAGTAACAAAATATTGTAAGTAATCTTCTACGAATCTTGTGTTTACTTTTACTACAGGATCATTATACTATCACCATAGTCACATTATAATATCTATTTATACTACTTGTATACCAAATGCAAGTTCATTTGATGAGTGAAACCAGCTTTAAGGATCCTTATTTTTGATCCCACAAAACTTGGGATCGCTTCTGACTTAATTAAAAATGCTGGCACTATATAAATTTACATCAGGAAAAGAGTTATTCAATTTTTGAACTCTATTTGAAGCTTGGCTGTGACAGCTACTCTAACTATGTAGCCACAAATACTAGCAGAGTCAAACAGCAATTATTGGAATCGAAGAATAAGATCTGAACTTTTGACTTTCACTTAAAAATGAACTACATAACAAGACAGTGATTGTCATTCATGTTCACTCACTATGGGGTCTATTTGTTTTGAGGTTTTTTTGTTTGTTTGTTTTTAAATGATCTGTGGCCATGGGAGTCACCATCAGGAAGGATCTCAGCTGACTAAAGATACTGACACAAAGACATTAACTGTCAATATAAACCTTTAATGTAGAACCTACTAGCAAAAACTTTTCCTGACAGGATGCAGGAAAAGTCCAATAGGCTTTTAACCCAGAAATTCAAAGATTTTGTAAGTTAGCCCCATTACCAAGTAGAATACATGTCTAGGACCCACAGTTGTAATTTTGAAGTTAATTTCTGCACCCCTGTTGCTACAACAGTTGAGTAAAAAGAAACAGTAACAAAACCAAACACCACACACAACATCTCCCACCACATTACTTTGAAATCTGCAAGTTAAAAAGGAGATGAGGGTTTGAGAATGTGTTTTGGCTACTTTAAACTGGTATAGAGGTACAAAACAATCACAGGCATAATTTAATAATGTAGATTCACATCTCCTTTCAATGGCAGTAGCAGTACCTGAAAATATTATCACTCTGCTCTGCCTCAGCCCCTCACCACTACGTTGTGCTAACAATTTATTTTCTTTCGGAACTGCTGGCTGAGACGCTTTTGCCCTTACTCTTAGACCTGTTTCTCTGAAGAGATGCAAAGCTAGCTTTAGTATTTTGAAACTTCGTGACTTTGACTGCATTGAGTTTAGAAGCCAGCAGCTTAGACAGCAGATTCATGGAGGCAGTAACCTTCAATGTGGAAGACAGCGGGAGAGAATAGAAAGGAGCACCAGGAACTAGGTTAAGAGCTATAACCTTTTTAGCTGTTGTTAACACCAGAAAAAACTATGTTTGTGGACTTTTCAGAGATTTGTTTCATATTCCTGCACCTTATTAAAACATGGCTGAAGCCAGGTAACTGTAGATCTTCAAGCTTAACTTAGCAACTGTTCATCTCTCATGGATGAGTTGCACACTTCTATGCAGTTTGGTAGGTACAACATTAGAGATCATACCCCAGATAATCAAGATTAACTTCAAAGAAAACTTGAAAGTGGACTCTGAATCCAGCTTTGCAATCACAGTGCATAGTACAAAGCCACCAGTGCCCAGGCTGATGTATTTTTCGTCACCAAGCCTTTACCACTCAGATTCGTCCTTCTGTAAGTAACAGAATTTGTCTTCACACAGGTTTGTGGCCAAACGAAAGCTTAAAAAAATAAAAATACGATGTTCTTCCTTGTTAGGGACACATAGTTCTGTGCTTGCCCAGTGTGACTTCTGACAGCAAGCAGTCCTTAGCTCACTTCGGCACCACAGCTAGGGACTTACGGAAGAGGAGGAATACAGTGTCATTCTCAGTAAGAAACACACTACTGTAGTCAATTGCTTTATTAATGTCACTCATCTTAGTTTTCCAGGTAACAACTTCAGGTTTTCTTTACCAAGCTTTCCTCTATAAAGCTTGGTAAATTCAATCCCCTTCATTATCTGCAAACAGTTTATCCGAGTTACAGATTAACCACGTAGAAAGTGATACGTAAGATACATCAGCACCCAGGCTGGTTCACCAAGTACAACAACATTGGGCCCAAACAGCACAAAGCAAACAGACTATTGCTTCTAGCACCTTGACAGGAACAGAATGAAGGTGAAAGTCTGTAAGAGGCAAGATAGCTCTCCACAAGCCAGTATTCATGCTCTTGTATCTTTTTTTTTTTTTTTTTTAAGTGCGAGTTTGGTGCACCTGAGCAAAGTGGGCCTAGTTGGTTAGATCAGATATTACCTGTTAAGGCTTAACACTGAAGTCAAATTTTGTCCTTAACTCAAACTCTGGAACTAGGTGTGGCTTTAACATACCACCCATAAGACTAGACTGTATTCTTGTTTATCTCTACTGACCACACAGTGACAGGATTTATATCCCATGCTATTAACTGAAATTCCTTTTGTCTGCCTGTAACCGCTCATACTTCCCGTAGCAAATAAGCATGTTCTCGCTTCTTTGCTGGGCCATTCAAAACAGATGCATGTGTGGCACTTGGATACTACAAAGCATTGAGCTAGCATAACAGTGATCCTTTCCTAAAAAAATTTAGTTATTCCTATGCAAAATCATTCTTTTTTGTTCTCTAAATTCAGTAGGAGACCAACTATTTTGAGTTAAATTTAGTTTGCTCCTTTTCAGTCATGAATCTAACAAGCATCAGCCAGTCTTTTATTAAAGAAATAGCACAGAAGATTTTGAAAAAAGAACCAATGTTTAGTCAATACACTACTGGCATTAAAATGGTACAATTTATTTTACTCATTAGCATCAAGCGGCATGTCACCAAAATGAGTTCCCCCTCATTCTAAATTTAGGCGTTCAAGACAAATTTTCTCACCTTTTTCAAGGTCTGTTTACTAAAAGTTTCAGATGCGTGTTTGTGAGAATAGGGCAGCAGTGATTCACCAATTAATATCGTCAATAAATTGTTCCTAAACAGGTCTGAAAGACCAGATTAGGTGTTCTGCAGTAGGTCTCCAGAACCACAGTATAACACTAAACCATTTATTTACATAATTGAGGGGTGACTTGTTGATTCACACATAAATCTGAGGAAGTCAGAAGGGCTGGGCTAGATGAGTGCTAGAGGTCCATTCCAACATAAGTTAGTCCATCACTTGCACACTGTTAAGAGTTGTGCCTTTTTTCAGCCTGCTACATCACTGCAAATTAAGCACAAACATTCAATCAAGACAGCAGGAACAATAAAAAACCCACCTCAAAACACAAACACGTTTGAACCCTTAACAGTAGCAACAGAGTGATCAATGCCACCTCTTCACCACAAGCCTGTCACTAACCTACGCATCATCCAAACTCAGAATAAGACAGACTGCTTGATATCAACAGTTCAGACTCTTGTCCTGCCACTATTGACAAATACAGCTTAAGGCAAGCAACTCTTTCTGTCAAAGATACCAAAACGTGAAGTCAAGACAAAGACCTTGACTTGATCATAATTTTGCAAATTTAGCATATGCAATAAAGCTATTTCAGAAACAGCCTTCAAAACACACAGTTCCTGCTTAAAAACACAAATAAATTCTTCAGAAACATACAAACCAAAACACGTAATCTCTATGACATGTATTTGTAGTGGCGTGTGGGGTTTTTTTAATGCATACATTTTTGCAGCTCTAAATCTGCCCTCCTTCAGCTTAAACCCACTATCCCTTGTCCTATCACTATGCTCCCTTGTAGCCAGTCCCTCTTCAGCATTCCTGCAGGCCCTTTCAGGACCTTGCACTTGGCCTTGAATTTATCATTTTTTAAAAAGAAGTCTGAATAAAAGAACATCGATTTTTAGTTCCTTACACACAGGTTGAGGAGATAGTGATAGAGTAGTGGGACAAAAGTTATCTTCATCACTGTCAGGTAAAGGGATGACAGAAAGCCAGCAGCCAAAACATTTTCACTGACCTGGAAGAAGACATCAACTTTTCCCCTTGAAAAGGTCATTCAAGACTTGAAGCTACAGTGGACTTGTTACAAGAATTTAGGGATTTTCTGTAACTGATTAAAAAAGGTAACTTAAGCAGTACTGCTGCTCTTAGTGCATTTAAGTACAAACCTTGAAGGGGGAAAAAAAGCCATGCACATAGATGGTAAGCCGATCTTCGCACATGGTGGCAAAGCATTTCATGACTTTTACTGACTGACACTATACAGTCTTGTGTTTGAGAAAATACCTTCTTAGAATCTAGGTCAGCACACATCTAGGTGTTGAAAAATTATTGTTTTCCCTCCATTTATTAACTGTGCTTTGTACTACAACAGAAAAAATCTACACTTGAAGTTATACTTTCTCCCTATGAAAAATAAAATTCAAATGCATTTAAAGAGAAAAAATACAACCTTTTGTCCAATCTGTTCTGGAAATTCTCTTAAATTCTTGGTCAATTACAAATTGCAAATCATAACACAGTCAAAGCAAAAGCGATTATAACTTCCCGTAAATTTCCAAGTGGCAGAATTTGGTCTTACCTGTAACTGCAACCTTGTCAAGGTTCTAGTTCAGTGCTGAAAGAATTAGTTTACATTCCTGCTGCCAAGAAGCACATAACAGAATGACTTGCAAAACCTTGAGATAACAGTACAGGACACAACATCTGCTTTATTTTGGCAGTTCCTAGAAGGAAACAAAGAAAGTAGTTAGCTACTCCAGATGGTTTACAACAGATTTGTACATGAACTTTTTCATGAATACAAGTTTGGGGTTTTTGTGCTTTTTTTTTTTTTTTTCTTTTTCCAATAGAAGTGCTTGAACTAAAGCTACGCCTGGACTAAAAAAAAGTTCGGTACAGTCTTTAATCATCATATTAAAGATTCATACTAACAAAGAATCAGATTCCCCCCCACCTTTCCTTCACAGCAGACTAGCACTTAACTCATCTAGCCTACTACCTGGCATTCAAGTCCCTAAATTCAGTAACAGAAGGAACAGCTTTGGCATGCCTGCTAAGGCAAGTGCCATTTGCTTAATTTTATTCACCTGCTCAAATGACTGCATACACTTCTTGAGTTTGACAAGACTTAAACCCACCACGTGCAGCATGTATAATTCATAAGCTCTTTATTCTGCTTGCTTAGATGTAAAAATGCACTAGAGTTTAAAACAAAGAACTTCAGTTGCAAAACTATGTCAGCTCCTCTGAAATAAGAATCACAATGATTCTTTAAAAGTAGTTTCTATAAAATTAACAACAAATCCAGCTTAAAAATGTAGAAGTAGCAGATACACATCTGAATTGTTAGTTTTCTACCCGTTGTTTTGTACAGGATGCAAATGCCCAAATTTCTTCATGGATCAGAGACTACATGTTTAATCTTATAAACCACTGCATCTTACAAAAGTTACCATGACTGTACACTGGTAGAAGGAACTATCACAGGAAGAATTCTGGATAACAGCCAGATTTGTCTGGGGCATGAGGGAAATACAAGCCTCATTGTAACACTGATGATTTCAAACTGATTACAGCACTCTAGTGAGCTGAATGAATGATAAAGGGGACATACTGCATGCAGGCCTTGACTTCAAACCCACTGACTGAAGAATGGAGCTATGACAACATTTCATTATCGCTTGCTTCTTCCGAACTCTAACTAGTGCTCTTCAACTACCCAAAAAAGTGTCATAAGCAAGGAATTGCTCAAAACATGGAATACTTTGCTACCATTAGAAGAATTGTAGGGGTTCAGAAAGATTTATGCCTGTAAAATTTATACTGCTTCCAGTCCTGTATTTTCCCCAATATTCTCTCTTCTTATGCACCACAAAAGGATGAATGGTTCAAGAAAGCAAATTAAGCCAGAAAAAGTCCATTATTTTCTGCCAGTTAAGGTCTCTAAACAAGCTTAGGAAATTTCAGGATCAGACAAGTGCCAGTGCAATAAATGCAGAACCAGCAGCTGCTGCCAATTCGGATTTGCTCAGAGTATTGTGAAAGTATACCTCAAGCAGCATCCACTAAATCATTAACTAACTCTGAACAAGTTTTTTGAAAGAGCTAAGCAGCAAGTATCCTAAACCACTGTATTGGACTGTGTGGTAAAAATCCTCCCAAAAGTTAAAAAGTTTATCGGTAAAAAATAAGTTGTTTCTTATTTTTCCAGGGGGAAAAAACAAAACAAGCCCCTAAAAAACCACAAGCAGCCCAGATTCACAAATTGCACTACATAGCTTAATTTCCTCTTCTTAAATACCCCAGTGACTAGGGCATGAACACAGAATGCATGACTAGAATACAATTCCCTTTAAGCACCATCTCCCACCTTCAGAAGATCCCCTCAACTGGAAGGGTATAGGGTGCTTGCAGGATGAAGCTCTCGAGAGCCTTAGTTCCTCCGATGCTACTCCAGTAGCCCTTAGAAGTGGCTGACTCACGAAAGCAGAGCGGAAGACAAGCATTATGCTTCCCAGAAGTAAGAGGCTTGACCCCTCCCAAATTCTTCTACTCTACAAAGGATGTGAAGGCATTCATTAGACAAGAGTGACTTTTACCCTGGAGACAGGTTGCTTACAGTAGGGTAGACTTCAAGATAGATATTCTGGGCTAAGAGCATCTTACTCCAGAATATGCTCCTATTCACCCAAATTCTAGCTACACATTCTTAGAAGTAAGAAATACAGGTAGTCAGTGTTTCAAAACACAAAAATATCTTAAGTTATACACTCCACCACTGAACACTGCTAAGAGGGGACATCACTCCTACTTACTTCTGCACAGCAATGATTCTTCTCTAAATAAACTTCAGATTTACTTTTTTTTTCCATAGGAAAAGACACTTAGATTCATAACATAGCTTTGGGATATCAAGATATTATATCAGTTCCCAATAATTTCTGTGTAGAAAATGCTCATATACACAAATTAAATAGTTTTATCCAGACTGCTGATCATAAATTGTATCAAAGGATTAAAGCTGAAAGCTTCCTATTAAAGGCTTAACAAAATGACAAGATGTATTAAGCATTTTATTTGGGCTCCTTAAATCTTTGAGGAGATTAAATACTTAATACTTGAGTAAGGTAAGTTAGTTCAGTAAAGTTTTACAATTTTTGCTACTAACACACCAGTATGCTACAGTAGAATAGTTTTTAATTGAGCACAACATAAACATTCCTTGGCTAATGAAGAATTTGAGTTTCACCATGCTTACAGTATTTTCTTCAGAAGGGAAAGACTATGCAGCCAACACCATCATTAAGTAAATCACTGCTAAAAAACAAATCCCAATATGCAATAGTAAGTAACAAAAAATTATTCAGTCTAGAGAAGTTTGAAGAACCCCACCATGTTATTTTACAGAAGGGCAAACATCAAATTCTGGTCTTCCTGATGATTAAATACATACTTAATAACCCTGGTGGCAAAGCACTAATGATCCTCAAGTTGAATCCCAATGTTTAAAACAAACAAAGCCTACTACAACATCCAGTCCTTTCCAAGTTTCCAGACTCTGGTCAGAAAAGCACCAGAAAAATCACTGGGTTTACTCTGCCCCACAACCAGCTACAACTCTGACCTTTTAGGGGCAACCAAATCTTTGCTGCTTTAAAACAATTAAACAAACAAACCAACTCACTCCCTGAACATCAACAGAAAGGGCTATAATCTAATGCGTCGTAATTGACCTTATGACACCACAATACCACCACTGCCAATATCATTCTTCAGAATTGTAAACCAGTTCACACAGAAGACAGTAAAAGATTTTGCAGAAGTAAAAGATACTAGGAGGGAGAAGGAAAAGACCAAAAGCATAAGCTTACTAGAGCATAGCTAGTATACTGCAACCTCCCAACTGCATGTTCCCAACATACAGTTAAAAGATAACATCCCTCTCCTACAAGGGGCATTTGTTAGGTTACCTGATTTTTCTAGAAATAAGAGTACATACCAAGGGAGTGCAGTAGTTCTTCCTTAATCTACATATATGATAAAGTCCAAACTGAAGCAGGAGTTAATTTCTGTGCAATTATTGAGACAGCATACATCTTGCATCCTAAAGCAAAAGTCGTTCATCCTTTGTAATAAAAGGATAATGAGTTCTCTCCACATTTGCTAAAGGGTTTTTGATTCTACACAAAAACACGGTTAGCCTAGAGAAGAGAAAGCTGAGAGGGGAACTCATCAACACTTAAAAAAATACCTGAAGGGTGGGTGTCTAGAGGAAGGGGGCAGACTCTTCTCAGTGGTGCCCAGTGACAGGATGAGGGGAAACGGGCACAAACTGGAACACAGGAAGTTCCATCTCCATATGAGAAAAAGCCTTCTTTACTGTGAGGGTGACAGAGCACCGCCGCAGGCTGCCCAGAGAGGTTGTGGAGTCTCCTTCTCTGGAGACATTCAAGACCCATCTGGATGCCATCCTGTGCAATGTGCTCTAGGTGATCCTGCTCTAGCAGGGGGGTTGAACTAGATGATCTCCAGAGGTTCCTTTCAACCCCTACGCATCTGTGAATCAACCAAAACCAGGCAAAGCCTTGATTTGTGGTTTTATGGGTGTAGGGTTTTTGTTCCCCGCCTTAAATGTGAAAGATGCATTAAAATGTTCATTATTACAACAGTTAAAGGAAGAAGATGGGACGAAAGTTTGAAACTAGACACAAATTACTTTTTGAAGTAATTTAATTGCTTTATCTTTTCTGAAGCAGTTGAACTAATACAACGGTTTTGTTAAAATGTGCAGCAGTACCTTTCCATTGCATTTTAGCAGTAACATCCAAGGTTTCTTAAAAAGCTAAGTGCCTTGAAATAAATTCACTTCTGGTGAAAATTTCCTTCAGTAGTTTGAAGTTTGCAGTTCAAATTTTTATTGACAGTCATTTCAACTACTCAAGGCTGAATTTCCAACAGGAACACACTATTACACTAGTATTTTACACAGTAGTCTAAAAGCTTGATAATAGTACGGGCTTCACATTCTAATTAGCTCCATACTTTAAATACCACCTAACAAATGGTGGACTTCAGCTACAGCATCGGAAAGCTGCCTTTCGATACACCTAGAAAGCAGTTACCAAAGTTATTCTGAACTTTTTTCCCTGCAGACCTATCTTTAATAGGTATTTGTAATGCACCTCTAATTCCTGAATTCTCTGTAATTCTCTTTAGGTAAGTTTATCAATAAATTCACATTATGGCTATGTAGATGCCTTGGTAACAGTAGTAGTAAGCACTATTTGCTCTCAGCAGCTCGTTTCTGTTTCCACTGCTCAGCCACATAGATAGCTATGCTGGTACAAGTGAATGCCTGAAGCACAGAGCGCTCATTGAGCCAACAAGTAACTCAAACTGTTGAATTATACAAGCAGAAGATGAAGGAATATCAAAAGCCAGCCTTTCTAGAATCTAGAATGCACATATGCAATCTACATTTGCCTACTGGGAGACTGCTGGCAAGCACTTACTCCTCTGTCTTCCTGTAACAGATCATAGTTATGCTTAGCATAACTCAAGCACAGAAATACAGAATCATCTCTCAATCAGTTATGCTAGCCAGGTTTTCAAACATCCAGTTTCAGGAATGCTGAAGAGAAAGGCCACATAACATGCTTCAGTAAAAACATCCAAGTACAAAACTTACTCATTTTCAGTTATCCAATCTTTAGCTGAAATAAGGAGAAGACAGTATCTTCAAGAGTTAAAATACATCGCGTTTATGTTATAGTATTCCTTCTAAAAAAAATATCTCAAAACTACAAAGGATTGTAAGGAGAGGATTTCTACTTTAAACATGTTTATTGCGGCTGCTAGGGCTTTCCAGAGAATAGCTTGCAACAGTCTCTAACTAGTTTTTATCATATCCTACATTATAGCTAAAGTGTAAGTGAAATTATAGGTATGCATTATGCCTTCCTACAGCAATCCAGGAGTTGCAGATTGAGGAAGATGTGTTCATATTCTGCCTGGTTTTGTGGGATTTTTTTCTTGTTTGTTTGGTTTTGATTCTTCTTAATGCAAAGGGCAGAGTCTGAAACATCCATCTTCCAGATGGGGATTCAAAATTTCAGCTCAGACACACCAGAGTGATTTGCACGGGCAACATAAGTTCATGTTTACTATTACTGAAGTGTCTCTCCTTTGAGCACATTCCTACCGTGTATCCCCATGAGGTACATTTATTACCATCTTACTAGCTAGGATACCTAGGTAGCAATAGCTAATGAGTCAGTTTGAAACCATCTGTCCATTTGTTGCCTCTGAACATCTGGCTTTCAAATCAATGTTTAAAAAAATACAGTCACTCCAGGTGGATTACTTAGATTTTGCAAATATCCACCTGCTCAAAACAAGGAGAAATCACAGGCTGAGCACTGGTTAAATGGTCTGAGAAAGAACCCACCACACCTGTCACCTGATAACATTTCAGGGCACATCTACTCAGGAGTCCTCTGGGCCAAAATGGCATGTCCCTAAACCACACCTCACTTCACACAAGTGAACTGTCTCATATACTCTAGCAGTATTAAAGAGCACCCAGAGCTTGCCTTTCCTTTCACCAGGAGAAGAGCAAGGTGTTAGCAAACTAGGGTATTATTCAAATTCAGAAGTAATCTTGCAAATAAAAACTTTTTCTGTTGATAACGCAGCTGCTAAGCCTTTCATGAAAACATTTTAAGAACCCTTACAGAAGCATTTGTCAGGAAAACCAGAGAAAGCAACATATTTCAGAGCAGTTAATTCTCTAGCAAGTATGTACATCTGGATAATAAACAAACTCTATTGTTACAGACTTCAAAACATTGTAGGATAAAGAGGTAAGAAACTTAATTGTCTACTTTTATTGTTAAGCACAAGCATAATCATCTACTTTTGTTGTTAAAAAGATGCCTGGACTGCAAAATTTTAAGATGCTCTAGCTGTAGGACAGTCAGGACATCTGGTAGTTTTCAAAGGATTGATACCATTCTGAGTTTCTAGCAGGAAATGCTCACAAAGGGGAAGAACAGACTCTGTGCAGAAGTTACCTGTGAGGGTGACTGGCATGTAAAAATTTTATATTCCTGACTAATTCGTCTCTGAACAGTCTTCAGTGATTTTTAAGCCAGCTAACAGCTAGAGCTCCCAAAAAGTTAATTTTACCAGGTGGAAAATCTCACCCTAGCTTCTAGTGGCTAGCAATGCATTTAGGACAAGTCAGCTTTTGAATGAAGCCTAGCTACCACCTTTGAAGCCAATAAGGAATTTATCTTTAATATCACATTTTATTTTTGCTGCTCCTTACAGAAAAAAAGCTTCAACTGTTTCTACAGCATGTCTTCCTATACAGATCCTGTATTCAGAGCAAATATCCCACACAGGATTCTCAAAAGCACAACTGCATCCCATTTTGTCTATCAAGGGAATTAAGTCATTATAATACATGCATGTCAACTAATCACATTTTCCCCTCCTCTTCATGTCTAATACACACCACCCTAAGTGGGACCACAAATATATCCAAAATGTAGAAGGAATTTAAACTTCACAAAGTGGACTGTGAAACAAACAATATTACAATATTTCAGTTAGCACCAGGTACATAAAATACAGTAAGAATTCCCTAATGTTAATATGTTTGACAGTGACAGAAATCAAGTTGTATTAAATTTCTAAGAGTAGTTTTTAATTTCTTTATACATTATACTGATGAATAGGCAAAGGACTTCCCCTCTATCCAAGAACACAGGTAAGGTTCTTATTCTTCCCTCAACTTCTAAGGGTAGGTCTTCAGATACACACGAACTAAAACTGAGCCATCATAGTAAGTTAAAATAAAAAAAAAAAACTTGGACACCACTGATGTTCCTGTGCAGACAGTTACAAGAGGCATATATTCTCTGCCACACTATTTAACCACTTGAATCTTTTTGTGGCTTTTTTAGTGACGTTACCAGCTAGTTTTATACACAAAAGGAGTTGAATGACCTTTTTTTCCATTTAATTTAACACCATAATAAAATCACCAGCACATACAAATCAGTAACATAAGAACTCCAGTACTACAAGCTGCCAAATATTAACACTTACTATGCTATAGGCATTTTTATGTTTACTGCAAAGAACACAACTTGGAAAGAGATAATTCAAGCATCTGTTATGTCAACAAACAGCCTACACACAATCTTCCAAAAGAACTAATTTAAGTAAGACAGGAACTGAAGCCTCCAAATAGGAATTGTTAAAATACATAGTTATTTTTATACCTCAATTACAGTTTTAGAACATTTATTAATTGCCTCCATGTTCAGATTTTTTTTCCTACCTATTAGCAAAGTTACTGAAGTAACAGTACTGTATTAGTACGAAGAGAACCAGCACTTAGAATGTAAAGAGATCTTAAAAAATATTAAGAGGGCCTATTTACTTAGAAAGGCACTCCCTTATTGCTAACACATACTTATCACCTTCCTAAATCAACCCAGCTGAACTGATTTGATTCATTCCAGGTAAGGAGTATCTCAAAGCATTTTAAGGCAGTTACAAACAAATGCTTAAGTGAAGCAGCTGATCCTACATGGTATGTAATGATATATTCCTATACTGCAACAGGATCAATATACCTGTAATCAGATGATACATACTATTCAATCCACAGTATGTTACAGAAAGTGAGGTTTCAGATCACAGATGGCTTGTCAGACTACTTCAGAGAACACTACTCCCCCCTGCACTTTTTTAGCATGCTCTACTTTTCCATCAATGCTACAGAAACTTAAGAAAAAGTCTGAAGTCTAATTAAAAGTCTAATTAAAAAAATTACTATCTCTAGGAACTGGAGAGTGAAGCAAATTTCCATTACCTTTTTTTCTGGCAGCAGTCTCCAGTATCGTTGCCTGGACACATGGAATCTTTTTCAGGTGTCTGCATTGAGGCTATCTGAACTGCTTCACTTGTCATCTAAACAAAGGAGTACTTGGCAAGAAGCAGCCATTTGGCAACTTGCAAGTTTAAATACTCAAAGTTTTGTCCAATTAGTACTGCAATTTCAGTTTCGCAGTAAATCAATTTGACTCACTTTTAATCAATACAGTTTAAACTCTCTTGATTTGCAATATATATTTCAATGCTGAAATTTCAAATATATCTATTCGGTAAAAACTTGCCACTATGCAAGTTTCACGATACATGTCGAACTATACCTGCAAAAATTCAAAGGGCAATTTTATCAATGAAAATGTTAAAACTAACATGAAGATGACCATGCCAGCTTTCAAGAAATCAGTATTAGAGAAGGTGCTTAAGGGCACTACAGGCAGTCAATGCAGTAATGATAGGTCTACATAGACTTGACAGCAAAAAGGATTCCGGGAAGCAAGCATGTTAATAATTCAACATTCATTTTATGCTATTCATCAGGTCAGACATCAGCTGCAGGCAAATTTGGGTAACACAGATTAAGACACCATCTCCTGTTCCACCAAAGGTTACTGCTCCTGTACACTGCTGGCTGCAAGACATGCCCTTGCTGGACTGAATGGGGATGCAAGCATCTTAGCACAAAGACACATTAAAAAACCTACATTACTTGTAGCAAGGGGGCAAACACCCTCCTCATCTCATTTACAGAGGCAACTTGTCAAGGTTTTTTAAAATAATTTTCATCTTCCAAAGCTCATATCAAAGTCTTAACACTTTAGTTTAAAGCTCAACCTGCATGTATTCTATACTAGGTTTAACAAATGGGTTTGGATTAAACTAGGTATCCATTAAAAAAAGAGAGACACACAAAGGAATACTCTGAAGTATTCAGACTTTTGCAAAACAACCTAAAAAAACCTGATGAATTTAGCAGTTTAAAAAGAAAAGTAGACATTCAGCTTGGGGATTACACAGATAATTCAGTAAAACCTACAATATAAAAAGCAGAATCACACAGTCACAACAAATTAGAAGTAGGTACATGAATAGAAGACTGCTGATCTGCACCTTCCAATAGGTGCTGTACTCAGCACAATGAGCGCCAATTTCAGTACGTTTCCACCCTCCCAAAACTGAAGAGCTAGCATTAGGCAACCAGATGCCTACATTAAGTGCTACTTGAACTTTCCAGTCCCCAAAACATCTCCTACGTCCTTCTGAGTGACTCCATGTGAATGTCTCCACCATCTGCTCTATGGCTGGATACCATGGGCTTGCGTTCCCCTTCTTACACAAACTACCATCTCTGCATGGGATAGCTATGTGCCTCTCCATTCTTCTCAACCACTGTTTCAGTTTCTCCCTTTGAGCGCCATGAACATGATGCTAGCCCAGTTAACAGGACAATCCATCAATATTTTCCCCAAGACTGGTCCCATTGGAGGAATTCCACTTTTTCTGCTACAGGTTTTACCCGCTTAAGTCCTTGTTATATCCTCCACTCTTCCCTGGGGGTGGTGTGGGAACGACAAAAAGATTATTAAACATTTTGTTAAACTGTACATGGAAGCTGAAGTTAATGCTTTTACTCTGCTGAACGATGTTAATGGCTCCCACCACTTGATCATGCTCCAACTTGCAGACAGATGACAACTGCACGTGTACTTGAAGCTATGGCTTTCGTGAAAGAAATGCAACTACCATTCCTTCCAAAATGCAGCAAACCTGCCCTCTGACTCCCAATTATTTCTTGATATTTTGAAATTGACTGGAAACATCACTCAAGAGCTATAATATTGTATTCACAGAGAAATTAACAACAAGCTCAGCACAGGACCTTAAAAAAGATTTACTAAGACACTACCAATTTAGTAAGACATTCCATTTTATATCATGCAGCTTAGTGTATCAGTTTTAGAAGCAGGAACACCAATGCTACCAAAAAGACAGCTTTGCACAGTAAACATTAGTTACAAGTAGCAACCTACTTAACTATTTTAGTTATGGAACACAGCCACAGCGAGCTCATATGCCTTTGATCATTACTGTATTTCCACAGAATTATGCAGAAGTATTTAGTGCTTAAAAAATATTCATAATATTCTGTAGGAACAGTATAATATGCAAGAAGCCAAGAACTCAGTACCATTTTACAAGCCTCCGCATTCATGCATTTTGTCATCTGATCATGGACAATTTGCAGGTCTTACCTTGAACGCAGTACAAGAGTCAACTTTCTTCCAGATCCTTGTCCTTCTGATAAAGTTTCACTTTAGAGACTCTTCCTTGTATATTAGGGGTGAATAAAGCAGAAGAGCCTGTGAGTCTGCAAGTAGTAAGATGGAAGAATTGACCAATTTCTCTCCTAGTTCAACACAATATTCATTACAATCTTAAATCTCAAGAACTGCTGAATAGCAACTTCTAGACAGGAACTAGTAAGACACATGAACCACTTGAAGCGGCCAAGTCGGTCTAGAAGTTTCCACTTGTCTAAGGCAATGCAGCAAAAGATCATGTGAATGCCTTTCACTTGTTAGAGATGAAAGTTTGAAGTGATCTAAGCTACACCATTCAGTGGTCACCACTTGCCAAAAGTCTCCCACTGTCAATACATACCACCTTCACAGATATGTAAGCAAACCAGGAATATTTATAACCACATGACAGAGGCTGTACACACTTATGCATATGCATGCATGTTTAAGTGCAGATAGGATGGAAACATCTGGCATACTAATGTAATCATTTACAAGAATATATCCAGATCCTGGACTTGAGAGACTATAAGTTGAGATTCCAACTTATTCTAAAGCATAGAAACTGTGACAAAGCAGCCTGTTACTAGTCACTACAGACTTACTGAAACACAAAGGCAGAAACACATCAGACTATTCACTAAAATTATCTTGGTTATGAGAAATAAACAAAGTTGCTTTTCTCCCCAATGCCTAAGAGCCATCACAGTTAAACCCACCATGCCCACATATACCAGTATACAATTTCTGCAGCATTACTCTGATTAAAGCCTTCTCTGCTCTGGAGATGTCTACATGTAGCATCTAGTACCACAGATTCTTTTCACAGGCCTGGGCAAAGAGGGAAGTGAACCAAACCTCAGAGAAACTGAGATTTAGTTTCCTTTTCTAGCATCTTTATCAATGTTGTTCTTGTTGGGGGTAGGGAGAATGGGAGCAAAACTGGACACAGTATTACAGATGCAGTCTGGGAACATCTGGAACAAATGCCAACTAAAGGGGAATAAAGCTGTTTGTTTCCATTACTACCAGGCTGAACTGGCTGACTTGTATTTAGCCTGTTGTTCACCAGAACCAGATGCTTCTCAGCAAAGCTACAATGCAACCAGTCTGTAGCACTGCAGGAGGGTTACTGATCCTGGGAGCAGGACTTGGCATGTGCCCTTGTTGAATGTCACAGGATTCGTATGGGCATGTTCCTCTAGCCTTTCTCAGTACTTTGGGATGGCTGCCCTGCCTCTGTTTTTCACAGCTCTGTGTCTACCATATACCTGATGAAGGTGCATTCCACCTCCTCCTCCAGGTCACTGATAAAAACATTAAAAAAAGAGGTCACAGCAGATCCTTGAGGAGTTCTATCTGTAACTGCTGTCCAGGCAGAGTATGAACTGTCAGCCACTCTGAGATGAGTCTTCAATCAGTTTTCACTTGTCCAGTCATTCTCCCATTCAGACTGTATATAGGAGTAAGCTGTGGGACACTAAAAAGCCCTGCTAAGGTCAAAGTAAAAAAAAACCAAACAAACAAAACCAAACCATCCACTGCTCTCCCCTCAGCTGAAGGTCTAGTCATTTGACAGAAGGCAGTCAGAATGGTCAAGCACAACTGACCCACAATAAAACCATGTTATTTCCAGTCACCTTTTTCATGGACCCCAAAAATGTTTTGCTACAGGTTGATATAAACTACTTATGGATAGTGCTACCCAAGTGAACAAGTATTTAATGCTTTTATCAAGTGAAATAGAAAGTTTTCTTTACCATATAACATAGCAAGGATGTCTGAAACAGCGAACAGGAGCCATCGCTAAGCTTCAACAATTTGCAGAATTCAAATGCTCCAGAGCCTAAATATAAGAACTCTGTGCATAAAAATAAGCAGGTCTCAACAAGTGAACACAGCCAAACAATGGAGCTTCTGGCTAACTTTCAAGGTATCTGGCAACAAGACAGCAATAGCAGAGGTTATAAAAGGAAAAACTTGGTGTTTATAACTCTACCTAAAACTTAGTATAGAAACTGGTGGCAGAGAAAGGGATGAGAAAGGAGTGGAAGAGAACCGCAAACAGGCAAGAAAACTTTAACGTTTCTTTACATACATTAAAAAGAATTTCTGAAGTTCAGATTGCTTACATCTTTTCAGATTATTTAAATTTCTCCGAGTGTACTGAAAGAAAACCCACTTGACTGAGACCTCTGAACTTCAACAAATTCAGGAACTCCTAGACACAAAACCAGTCACTGCCTGACAACCAACCACAAACTCTAGTCTCTACCAATGATGAGATTACTCATGTTTCACCCAAAGTATTTCAGTCCCTTTGCAGTTCCCCAAAACTTATACACGAAGCAGGAGATAGATAAGATACTCTAGCTCCGTATTAAGCAGTTAACATTGCCAACAGCACATCGGATGAGCAGAGGCAGTCCTCTTATCCCTTAAGGAAATTGGCAAACGTGACAAAAAGCACAGAGAGCAAGCTTGACTTGCTCAGGAACTTTCTGACAAACTCCTTAGCATGACCTTTGCTATGTAAAGTTTTGGTTTCTGCTGTACTCTCATGTGCCTTCAGAATGAAGATGTTCTTGTCAGCAAGTGCTGGTATTTAATTAAACTGGAATGACTGCTGTGAAGGGAGTCATATCAACATCTGTAGCAGCCTCTACATTTGGGGAAAACTCAAAAGAAGAGATGGGCATTTTTAATTTAATTATAATAGAGGTTTCAACATCAACATTTAATTGCGTGTTCTTTTACTTTAGGATTGCAACATGGCTGGCGACACTGCTAACACTGTCACAGTTAGGTGACTTCCAGTATGGCATTCTCTTCATCAGCAGTAACATTCCAACTAAATTTAGGACTATACCTTAAAAGAACCTCCTTTGAAACATCTCAGAGTGCAGTCTTACAAGAAATTAGGCTAAGCTTAAGTGGTAACTGCTATAAGCCCACCTACTGCCAGGTGTACTTTCTACTCCAACTTTTGGATTAGTACTTGCTCTCATATCCTCATTTAGCAAGCTGATTCAAGAAGCTAAACTGAAAGAAAATAAACCTCAGCAATAGATGCCCAACATACATCACATAACACTCTCACTATGAGATGAGATATAGCCAAGTGCCAGAACGAGGAGGAAGAGGAGCACATGGTGAGAGGCAGAAGACTGACGAAATACAGCAACACTAACTTACTTAAGTAACTATATAAGAATTTCTACCTTAATGAGACAGTCAGGATTATGAGTGGGTTTCAGAAACAAACGCCTGAGTGCATGCAGAGGCCTAACAAGAACTCTCTTTTCTGTACTGTACGAACATGGAAAGTGGTGAAAACCACCGAATGATTCTAAGGACATTTAAGTAGAAAGAGAAATACCAGATGCTATCCAACTAGGCAGCACATAGCAGAAAGCTGTTTGGGTAGAGGGAATGAACTCCCCATAACGAAGAGACAAAAAACAAAGCTATATTATGTACGTTAAGTGAGCCAGCTTCCAAGATGTTACATCCATTGTTTTTAAACAGCTGCAAAGAAATAACAACAGTGCCTGGCTGACAAAAAGAAGCAGATGTATCTAATGCCCAGCACTCTCACTGAGGTAGCATAAGATTTAATGACTAAACACCAACACAGAAGAAATTCAGAACTAAAAACTCAGCTTGAACTGAACTGCATGCTAGCTACTTCCTTAACTGAGCTGGGTTTACTGTTGTCCTGTCTCTAGGGTTTTGAAGGCACTGGCCTTTGGCAGTTGAACAAAACAAGCTTTACTGTTCATCCCACCCCAGAAAAATTATTCCGGGTCACATTAGCCCACTCCAATTTTCCTTTCTTTCCTTCTCTGAACACGGCAGTTTAGTCCAAGTACATCCTTTCAGTCTCCCAAAGACCTTTTAGGAATCTTTACTTCCTCAGCAACAGTGATGGAGGTCTACTAACTCTGTGACACCTAATAACAGATCACGCCATGCACTAAGTTTTCTTCTACCTGCAGGATCTCTCATCTCTCCCCTTTCCCCCCTCTCCAGCCCAGTTCAAGATGAAAAAAACACAAAACTTTTACACAGTTCAGGAAAAAAGCACTATAGACTAAAGTTTTTACCCAACCCTTCTCAAGAACGGACACAATGTGAGAAAATGAGCTCAAAGAAACCACACATGAACAAAAACAAGGACAGAGAATAAAGACTAATATTAAAGAAGTTTCTCCTCATCTCACCCAGCAATACAGATGTCAGTGCTCAACTCGTACTTGTGGGATTTCACCCATGCCAGCAAAGAGTCATGATACCTCTGAAATGCAAATAATTCCAGTAGGCTAGTGGCAGACAGCAGAACTTGGTAATAAAAGGTTGCAGATCTGATGATAAAAATCTTTCACATGATGAACACAGGAACGAACAGAACACAGAACCCTGTGATAAGAAAATAAGGAAGATTACTCCTCGATGAATAATGTGCTCTGCCTACTCAAGTATTCTCTGGATTAGCTTAAGTTCTCAGTGAATTTGAGATTCCTGTTCTTTAAAAGCATTGTAATTTTCTTCTTCATTAAGAGCAATACTTTGTTTCCTCTCCTGCCTCATTTCAATTTCTCTCCTGCAGTAACAGTATCAGACTTCGACCCAAGGAAAGGAGAGGATAAACACTAAGTGGAAAGAATTAACAGTTCTGAAATTGGAACAAAATAAAACCATGCAGAAGAAAGTTCTCTCACAGGTAGTCCAGGTTTACAAATTCTTTTTGTACTAGTGATAGCTTAAGATGATTACTAATAAGAAAGTACACAAAAGGATGATGGAGATTCCAGTAGTGTTCTAGGTTTATTACTTTAGAAAGGCTTCAAGCACAACTCAGACAATTCATGACAGATCTAAGCTGTCATGTCTGCTTTGTATGCAAGAGCTTCTGGTTTAATCAGTGCTTCAATAAAGAAACAAAACTTATGGAGGAAGAGACAATATGGAGAGACATCGTATTAAGAGGTTTTCCATATTAGCTTGGTGTTCTTTGTGAAGCTGACAACGTAACCAAGCTTCAAGTCTACACAAACCAGAATCACCGAATCACAGAGGTTGGAAGAGACCTCAAGGATCATCTCATCCAACCGTCCCCCTACCATCTATTACCCACTAAACCATGTCCCTAAGTACAACATCCAACCTTTCTTTAAACACCTCCAGGGACGGTGACTCCACCACCTCCCTGGGCAACCCATTCCAAGCCCAACCAACCTTTCCGAGAAGAAATTTCTCCTAAGCTCCAATCTGAACCTCCCCTGGTACAACTTGCAGCCGTTCCTCCTTGTCCTGTCACTAGTTATCTGCGAGAAGAGGCAGACCCCCAGCTCGCCACAACTTCCTTTCAGG